>VXAD01003452.1:0-101724 GCA_013399195.1 Dicrurus megarhynchus
TCTGTACTTCCCTTCTCGGCTGCGTCTGCTGCCGTGTTCTCTACATCTCGAAGCCTAAGGGTAAGCTCAGTTGTTTCCAGGGAGGATTGGAAGAGGAATAGGTAGCAGGACAAGTAGCTGCCGTTGAACTTCCTCCTTCCGACTGCTAACGTGAATTTGGCGGGCAGGCGAGGACTTACTGATAGCTACCTGTGTTCTTCTGACGCTGTTGGATATTCCACGTGTGTGTGCCTGAGAAATACTTTTACTTGGGGTTGCTCTGTCTTGCAATGGCAAGCTGTCACTAAAGACCCCCAGGAAGGCAAGGCTTATACTGGAGAGATGTTCTCCAGTGACTGGTGTGAGCATATCCCATTTTTTAATGACTAGAGCACTGCTCAGGCTGGCGCCTGCTCTTGTTTCAGTGAGAAACAGAGAGCCTTAATACTCTTTGCTGCAGGGATTAACGCACCTTGCTGATGCGACAGAACATGATTCATAAATCACCAGTCTGGCACGGAATGCTTCTGGAAAATCCCAGTTTAAAAGTTTTACATGGTAGTGAAAAAAAGCAGTCTGTCACACCTTTCAAGCTTCTCAGAATTCATGTGCATTTCCTTGTGCTTGAAACAAGGAGCAGCAGTTTGGGCCTCAGCTCATTCTGAGAGTCAGACTGATTCTCCAAAGCCTGCAGGTGTTTGGTCTGAGAGATGTGCACCTGCAATAGGCTACAAGCCAACAGAGCCTGTGGGTGGGAGTGCACGAGGCAGAACCCTTGCACACAATGCACACAGTGTTTGGCTTAAGCCACCTCCCCACAGTGATTGGCCTGACAAATTTTCTGTGCCTTTTCCTGCTTGTTTTCCTTAAGAAACCGTTAAGTCTTTCTGTACCCCCTGACAGGCTATGGGGAGAAGTTCTTGTGGTTGTGAGCCTGGGGCAATCCCAGTGACCACTGTCAGTATCAGCTGTATGCTAATTCCAAGCTGTGCCTGGCACCATCACCCTCCTTGCACCTGCTTGCTTGTGTTATCCACTTGCCCGTGTTATCCACTTGCCCAGACAAGGACCACCCAGGCCACTGTGGCCGTGGGTTTTAATGGATGAATCCTCTCACAGGCTTCACAGAGCCAGAAGAGTAATCTGGTACTAAAAGCTTGCTGGAAGGGTCAGGAGTCCGGGAAACCCTTGATGAACTGTAGTTGTGAATGTTGTATTGTGACAGAGTAAGTCCCCAGACTGAACAGGCTAAAACACTGTGAAGTGCCTGTGAGGGGGCATCATTTAGATTCCTGGCTTTTAGCAGGAATTTGATTCAAGAAGATCTTCAGGTTTTGTGAAGCAGCCTTTGTGCAATTACCTGGAAATCAAAATATTTAGTCATACTTCCAACTCCCCTCCCTAACAAGCGCCTTCCTGGCAGGATGGAGGTACATTCTGATAGATAACCAGCTATCTTCTCATATCTAGAAAATTAATTTTAAAAATACATGCTGTGTGTATATACCACTTGTGCTTAGTCATGTGTGCTCCTAAAGCCTTCTAACTCGGAATCACAGAATGGTTTGGGTGGAAAGGGACCTTAAAGATCATCTTGTTCCAACACCCTGCCATGGGCAGGGACATATTCCGCTAGAACAGATTGCTCAGAGCCCCATCCAGCCTGGCCTTGAACAATTACAAGGATGGGTATTCCAAAGTTTCTCTGGTGAACCTGTTCCAGTGTCTCACTACCCTTACTGTTGAGAATTTTATCCTAATATCTAATCTAAACCTGCCCTCTGCCAGTTGAAAGCCATTTCCCTCTTGTCCTTTATGTACTCTTGTAAAATGTCCCTCTCCAGCTCTCTTGCAGCCCCCTTTAGATACTGGAAGGTGCCATAAGATTTCCCTGGAGTCTTCTCTTCTCCAGGCTGAACAACCCCATCTCTCTGAACCTGTCTTCATAGGAGAGGTGCTCCAGTGCTCTGATCATCTTTGCGACCTCCTCTGGACATCCTCCAACAATTCCATGTCCTTCTCATGTCGAGGATTCCAGGGCTGGATGCAACACTCCGGGTGGGGTCTCAGCAGAGTGGAGTGGAGGGGCAGAATCCCCTTCCTTGACCTGCTGGCCATGCTGCTTTTGATGCAGACTTTGCACTTGGCCTTGCGGAGCTTCATAAGGTTCACACAGGCCTATGTTTCAAGTCTGTCCAGATCCCTCTGGATGGCATCCCCTCTCTCCAGGGTGTCTGTTGCACCACGCAGCTTGGTGGAGTCAGCAATCTTGCTGACTCTGCACTCAATCCTATTGTCCATGAGTGCCACAAAGGTGTTAAACAGTGCTTGTCCAAACTGACCCCTGAGGGACACCACTCATCACTGGTGGACAATGAGCTGTTGATTGTAACTTCGAATGCTGCCATCAAGTTGCTTCTTTATCCACTGAGTGGTCTATCCATCAAAACCACACCTCTCCAGTTTAGAAACAAGAATGTTGTGCAGGAAAGTGTCAAATGCTTTGAACAAGTCTGGGTAGATGTTGTCAGTCACTCTTCCTTTATCCATCAGCACTGTAATCCTGTTGTGGAACGCCACCAAATCTGTCGGGCATAATTTTCCCTTAGTGAAGCCACATTTGCTGTCACCAATCACCTCCTTATTTTCCACATGCTTTAGCATAATTTCCAGGAGGATGTGCTCCAGGATCTTTCCAGGCACCGAGGGGAGACTGACTGGTCTGCAGTTCCTCAGGGTACAATGTTGCTGCCTGCTTTTCCCCAGTGATTTATTCAGCCAGGCCACTTGTGCTGCAGTGTCTTGTCTTATGGATGGAGGACAAAGTATTCACTTGTACATTCCTGCAGTGAATAAAGAAGATAAGATAGAAAGCAGCTGATGATTTTTTAAGGCTCAAAAAGATTTATAGTAATGACTATAGAGCTCAGATCCAAACATATTCAGTAAGCAAATGCCTACTTCTGCTAGTGAGGGTTTGTGCTGATGGAATGGAATTTTTCATTTATGTTTAATGATTGACCTGGCCTGGAGAGCAGGGGAAAGTAAACTATTTGTTATTTCAGTCCCCTGTTTCCGTCTTGGATTATATGCTTTGCATGTGGAGACACGTTGCAGGGAATTGCCCATCTGGGTAAAGTGACCTCCAGCCAGGAGGTGACTCACCACTGCTTTCCTAGGCTGCAGCCATCCAGTCCCACTGTGCCACACTCCATTGCTCCCAACAGCTCCTGGGGCTCAGCTGTGTACAGGTTCAAGTGCTTTGCCACCTGAAGAGCAATTGCAAATACACAGTGAAACGTGAAGATGATCCCCTGTTTGGTCAAGTCCTTAGGAAATGCTTTTGCAGGGGAAAGTTTGGCTCATTTCTTTGACTTTGAAAGAATATTGCACACCCTCGTGTGAACCGTGTGTGAGAAGGTATATAGAATCACAGAATAGTTTGGGTTGGAAGGCACCTTGAAGGCCATCTAATTTCAATCCGCCTGCCATGGACAGGGACACCTTCCACTAGACCAGGTTGCTCAGAGCCCCATCCAACCTGGCCTTAAACACTTGCAGGAATGGGGCTTCCACAGTTTCTCTGGTCAACCTGTGCCAGTGCCTTACCAGCCTCACAGTAAAGAATTTCTTCCTAAAAGCCAATCTAAACCTGCCCTCTGTCAGTTTAAAGCCATCCCCCCTTGTCCCAGGCCCTTGTAAACAGTTCCTCTCCAGATTTCTTGTAGGCTCCCCTCAGGTATTGAAAGGCAGCAGATTTGTCAGAACGGAGGCATTTTTATGTGAGTTTTAACACAACTTGAAATCGGACCAGAGTTTGCCATGTCCCACAGGATCACAAAGCATGTGCATGTTCTGGCATATGGTCAGCCTTCAGAAAATTGCATTTATAGATTGGGGGAAACAAGTTTCCTTGGGTGAGCTGACCGTCATTATAGGTTACGGCAGCCCTTCCCAGACCACTGTCTTAAACAGGAAGGGAGAGAGACGTCTGCCCTGTCTTCAGTCTGACAAACCAAACTCATCACAGTATTTTGCTGCACAAAACCATCACCCAAAATAACCCCATTCTCGTGTGTCAGTTTATATTTGCAATTATACTTTGCAGCAGGAAGAAAACTATGTTAATTACATTTCGCAGAAGAAACATTCCTCTTGTTCTTTCCTAGAACGCCTATAGGGAGATTACTATGTTGAAATAAAAACCCAAACAAATAAACCAATAGCTGTTTTCATTGGAGAGCCTAATTTCTGCCTTCCTGCTTGTTAGAGTAGGACCTGGGCCGACAATGAGATTTTCTGGAGAGTAAGAGCTGGAAAACCTGCACAAGACTTGCTTCTGCCAGGCACAGGCCCTGCATGATGACAAGGTGTCCTTAGGAAGTTAGGAAAAGCTTTTGCAGAGGAAAGAGCAATGAGAGTGCAGTGGAGAAATATTGTCACCTTTAAAAATTTTTTAATACCCGTGGTTTTCTAATCCATTTTGTATCAGTGGTTCAGCTACTTTGATCATCTTGCTGTCTTTCAGAGTTGATCACTGGGAGGAGAAATATTATTTCCAGAAATCCAGGAGATGTGCATGCAGCCTAATGGAACTGGGGATGCTCCTGTTTCTCTAGAAGTTACAGATAGCTTTGCCATACAGTAAAGCAGACTTCTCAGGCAGCAAAATCTGAAACTGGAGCAGGGTGAGAAGCCAGTGCTCTGGGGAGGCCTACCCAGCTGTGAGCATAAGGGTGCTGGAAAAACCTCACCAGCATTGCCATCAGGCTTATCTCTGTTAAAATCAGAATATAACTTGTAAATACCGGGGGCTGGGGCAGAACTGATAATTGTGAGCCAGGCTGCTGTGTTTATACATGGCTGAATTGTGTAAATGGCCAGAATAGTCTCTTCTCTGGCTGCAAAAAACAAGGGGAAATCCAAAGGCCTGTGCATAATTTAATTCTTAGAGTTACAAGTGGGTGGTGTAGCTAGTGTTCATCAATGTGACTTTATGGACAGTAGCTTTAACACGGAACAACCCCAGTGCAGAAGGAATAACTGCATTTGGCCAAATGCAAGCTGATAAACTCAGTAGTGTGTGAAGTTTGTCCTTCATTCTGACATGTGCAGGGGGTCAGAGTAAAAGATGGCCTGTTTTAGCTTTAAAAATCCACAGATCCTCATCCTCTGGCTTGTATCATCTGTACACTGTGGTAATTGACTATTCTAGTCTGTCTGTATCACTAGTTCAGGCCTGGGGAAGTTGTCAGCTTTCCAGGAAAGATCTTTTGGGTGTTGACCTGGACCCCTGGGTAACCCCTGCAGCTGTTCCAACATGTAACAAGGGAGACCACAGGCCTGTCTTTGCCCCCTTTAATTGCTAAGCAGGGATGGGGTAGGGAAGAAGCAGACAGGCTAATTGTCAGCAGGCCTTACAGTGGTGAAAGGGGAGCAGCCCTGCTGTCTCAAGCTTCAATTTGTAGCATCTGTGTAGCCCACGTAATCAAAAGGGCCTCTCTCATTCCCTGCCTCCAGTGTGCAATCTGTGTATGTGCAAACAGAGCTGTTCTTCACTGAAGTCTGTGAGGAAGCCTCCCTGCTAAAGAAAGACATTTAAAACCTACAGCCAAGGAACACAATTGCTTGGCTGGGTTAATTTTTTCTTCTTTTCTGTTTTGCCTCTGTATTTTTCCTTGATTTCCATGGTGATAATGATGGGAAATCAGTGTGTTAAGAGAAATGCTAGTACAATTGGAGTTCAGAGTGAGCTTTTAGTATCACCTATGCCTCGTCTCATTTGTTGGCACGATCAAGCCAGGAGATGATAAACAAAATATCCAAATTATTCTTACCTCAAGATCTAGAGTGGCCTGCTTTTTAAAAAAATACATTTAATAATCTACCCAATGGATCTACCCAATAGACCTGATATCTATTTGATCTCTAAGAGAAAGCTTGTGCCCATACAGTAGCTTTGCAAGACCAGAGCCATAATTAATGTTATTTTTGCTGAAAATTATTGAAGTCACATGCTATAACATTGGTGTGGGAATGGCAGGTATGGTAGACATGAAGCTAAATGAAAGGCTACTTTAAAAAAATCTTGCTATGGTAGTTTGCATTTCTTATTATTTTGATGCTACTGTTTTTTAATTATCATTGGACAATCTACATTATTCTTATCATCTTAAGACCCCAGACAAGCCAGTGAGAGTGCCTTGTAACTTGCCTGTGAAGCAGCAGTGTTACACCCCTGCAACAACACTCCTAGCACTGCCCAAAAGAGAGTCATGGATAATATTCCCTGGACAGCCAACCTTCTATTGGCCTTGCTCTGAGACTTGGTCCTGCCTTTCCTCTTGTAAAAACCTGTGTCCAGTGGGTCTGCAGTGTGTTACACTGCTCTCTCTCTCAGGAGAGCAGCTACTTAGAAACTGGGTAGGATGAGTGAATCTGCTGACCTGAAATATTGGAAGGTATACATACAAATGTCCAGTGTGTCAGCCTGGCTTCCTTGCCTAGAGGAGAGGAAAAGAGACAATCATGACCATGAATATTTGCTGAAATTAAGCCTTCCTCTTTCCATCTTTACTTGAGCCTGAAACAGAAGACTAGGAATAATCTCACTGGGACATGCTGGGATCCAGCACTCTCCTTTGCTGTTGATTTTTTAAGGGGGGTTTTAGGAAGCCTGGGTAATGTAGCTGTGTAATATGCCCCTGCCTGCACTTTTAGGGTAGAGCAAAAGTAGGATGTGTCAGGGATGTGGCAAACTCCTGTGGGATGCGACTGCATCAGCCCCAATGAAGGTACAGGTGACAGTGTTCCTATAGTCCTTCTTTCAAGGACTGGGTGCCATAAAAAATGCTTTTCAGCCCTGCAGAGAGCACAGAGTTATCTGCTGACAACCTGCCTCCTGAGATCTGCCTTCTCCAGCCTGGCTCAGCCCACGTGTCTCTGCCCTGTCACTGCCCTCCTGCCTGAGGTGAGACCAGCTCAGCTCCAACCAGCAGTCGAGCTTCCTCCTTTTGCCTAATCGATTGCTGAGATGAGATCTAGTCTGTGTTTCAACATCAGTTATTTTGGGTATAGCAGATCAAGTTTCTCCATACAGAACGGATGTTGCTTCCCAAAATTGCCTGTCATCCTCTGTGTTCATATTTTCCGTGGGTGAGGAGAAGTCATTTGACTTCTTTGTGATAAACAAGACTCAGTGAGCAAAATAGCAGTGCTGGCTTGTTATTTATTGAATGGTAATGTTCCTCCTAATGCAAAGAGCTCTGATGCTGCATATGCTCCTCAAGAGTTAGTTGCCCTGTCAGCTGCCACTTCTTATTGTTTGCTTCAGATCCTGCTGATTAACTCAGTTTCTTAGGCTTCCTCTAGTTAATGTATAGCTGTAGTTTGCATCCTGCTTTGCGTCCATATGCCAACCACAGTTTGCCATTTATTCTGCCAAATTTATAGCTACACACTCAACCAATAATCTGTCTAGGTAGCCAGTATGAATTATGTGCAAAATGTTATTTCCTAAATCTGGATGTGATTATTTCTCAGCTGTGTATTTCCAAAAGAGCAGCTCCCTTCCAAAGAGAGCTGGTAAGCAAAGAGGGAAAGCAGGGACTTGCCAAAAGTGTTTGTGCTTCTGTGCTTAATGAAAAGAAACTTTTTTACTTTTTCCCAGACACTTGTATCTGAACTATTCGGTCTATCAATTTATCCTATTTTCTTGAAAAATTACACACTTAAGAAAACATCCCCTTTGACTTGCTGTTGGTAAAACCTGTCAGGTGTAAGTTATTTCTTCACATTTCATTAAAAAACCCTTTCAAGTTTAAAAAAATTTAATATGGAAAACACAAGGAGAAATTGCTGGGTCTGAGTGATGTTCTCTATTGGCACATTTATTGCTTGTTGTACAAGGTGACCCCAATATGAATTAAAAGAAGTATACCAACATGCAGGAGATGTTCTGGCTTTCCAAGCTAGAGACAAAATGATTCATTACGCAGTGGAGAAGCATGGTTCCTGCAGAGCTCCTGCCTGGATTGGCTTTGCAGGAAAACAGCCGCATCACCTCCAAGCTTGAGCAAGCTGTGGGGAATCTCTCCATGATTCAGTCGAGACAGAACAGGCCTTGACCCCAGCCTGCTGATTTTTGGTTCCCCCACAAAATCAAATCAGCTTCTTGGGCAAACAACTTCCTCCCCAAGCCCAGTCCCCAACTCTTTAATTTCCCTTCACCAAGCCCACAGATGGGTTTTTCCTCCCACTCCACCGGCAGGGCCCCCACACCCTGGGGCACAGTGCCTGGGACATGTTTGCTCTCACACTGACTCAGTTCTGCGCCCGTCCCGCCTCAGACCACAGTGGCCCTGGGCTGAGAGTTGAGAGAACTGCTCACAACAGAAGCTGAAGCCACGTGAAATCTGAAGGGTTTCTGATATGTAGCCAAGCCTGTGTCTGAGGTCAGGTTTATTGACAGGGTCACAATATGCAAACAAACGCATCCCCTGCTCCAGACCCTCTGCAGAAAAGATGCCTTGTGTACAGATAACCACAGATATGCAGGGTGGAATCCTGGGTTGCGTAATGCCCGGCACCTCTCCAAATTGTCTGTTTTGCACTGGCCTCTTCCAGGAGGAACTCAGAAAGTGTGTCTTGTGAAAGGTTTGTCTCTGGGATTGGGAGCAAACTTTTTTGGACTCTCTGCTTCTCATGCTGCGATCCTTGTGTGGCTGTGTGTGAAAACATGACATGAGCTCAACATGGTAAATGTGGAATGCGAAATCAAGGCTGCTGTGTGATAAGGATTCCTGGGATGCAGTTAGGATTCTGTCATGCTCATCTCAGTTATGCACAGAAGCAGCGTACAGAGCAGTTGGCTCATCATCTCCCTGCCTACCTCTTCTCTGTCCTGCTGTGATCTGCTGTGATCTCCTCTGTTTCTTGCAGCAAGGGGGTAGTTGTCTGTGCTTTGCCAACACAGCTTCGTGAAGATGAAACCAGATGGGTGCAGAGTGTGTGGAATCATTCCTGTGGTGCCCTGCCAAAACTCCCTGCACTAGGGAGAACAGGCATCTTGTGACTTTCCGAGTTTCACAATGCAGAGTGAGAAGATGCCTTTCTTTCCATACCCATTCTGCATATTCAGATTTTTCCATTAGTGTCTTTTCTCAGTAGGATGAGAAAATTTTGCAGTAGCATAGGAAACAGGGAACTGAGCAGGAGGGAGAGAGGGAAACAACTTGTCACAAAGTTTTTGCAATGCTTGTCTGAGAAGCGAGATGTTTCCTACCATCAAATGCCCCTCAGCCCTCAAGCTGTGAGCCCTGAGCAGGCAAACTGATGGTTGCTGTCTTATGAGCAGGCATGGGATTTAAGCACCCACACCTTGCATGCTTTCCTTCATCCTGGAGCATTATCTCTGCAGCAGTGTTCAGGCTTCAGATTGAGCTCAGCTCCCACTGAGATGAGAAAGTCCCATCCTCCTGTTCTCAAAAAATTGCTTTTTGAGGGTTACATACATTACAAAATGGCACAGTTATGAAAATACGGTGTACACCATATATTCTTTCACTGGTCATTCTTGTTTCTAAGAGTACTTCATACTATTATTGTGTTTGTCATTTTCCAGTTGAAACAAATGCAATTCTTTTCCTGTCAATTCAGAGCTGAAGAACAGCCACAAACCCAGCACTGAAAACCTGGTGTTTTGCTCTTCACACTGGTAACTTTGCTGACCTGAAAATAACCTAATATTTCTGTGCTGGTTTAATTCCTGCTGCTACATGGACTTCAGTATTAAAATACATGAATTTCAACAGGAAAAAAAAAAAGAAGATCTGGAAATTTTTTTTCTAATTGGCTGTAAAAGTCAAGGAAGGAAACATCAGTGGGGTTCCATTTTAGCAAGTTATAGACAGCTGGACTGTATTTATGCTGTAGCAGGAGCAGCTTCTTGCCTCTCTGAAACCTGGGATCTGACTGAGGCTGTCCAACCTCCAGGATTTGTGAGCCACAGCTGTATGGCAGTTTCTCAATTATTAATTTTTTTCTTCACTTTCCAAAGCTGTTCCTAAAAAGCCATTTGAAAATGGGAACAGGTAGTGACTAGTCCCAGAAGTCAGAGACAAATGAGTGGGCTCTCTTTGAGTGGAGGGAGATAAGGACAGACCAAAAGACTGTGCAATGTGTGCAATGGCACTTTCTAATATGCTATCAGCCTTTGGTGGGGCTGTTTTGCAGAAAATCACTGTTCTGTCCCAATTTGTCACCTGCTTCAGCGCTAGGTCAGTGTTCTGCCTAGTTCTGCAACTCCTTCAGGAACTGCTGAGGCTGACGCTGGGAAAGTGAGAGACTGTAACTCCTTTTATTGCTCCAAGTGGTGCAAAGGAAAAGATACAGGACTGTGCTGCAACACGTGTTATCAGGGTGCCCTGTTCACACATGTAAGGAGCAAATCTCTGTTGTAATTTCTTTATCAAAGAGATCTGACGCCTGTATCTCTTCTGCATAGCAAATATTCTCCTGGGCCCGGACACAAACACTGTGGTGGTCTGTGCAGTCTGTTTAAGAGGCAGAAAGCTTTGTTTGAAGTCTACCCACTGCTGTCTGTAGGATTTTCCTCACTTTTGAAGCTTTAATTAGGAAAATGGCTTTGGAAGATATATTGGTTGACACACTGAGTTTCCAAAGAGCATTTTATCATAGCAAGGTAAGAAAGCTTCGCTTTCACAGAAACCTGTGTTTACTAAGTCTGCTTTTCTTTGGGAAATTCTAGTTGCAAAACAGTACCTGAAAAAATTCTTAATACTGCTGAAGAAATTAGCCTTTCTCTTCCAGTCTTTGTCTTTGCCATCTAGTTTTTGCTCATGTTCACCTCCAAACTTGTTTTTTGTTGAACAAAACTCAACCAAAGCCAGCTGTTCTGAAAGCTGACTGAGCACTACAGGTCACTGCAGGCAGGCTGGGACTTCCCAAGCCAGCCAGAGGTATCACTGGGCATCACACTGATATCCCAGCTCAGGATCTTAGGTGCTGGAATTTGCACAGGGAGGCACTGATACAGCTTCTTGACAACAAGAAATGGCAGCCTAACCACATGTTTCCAACACAGTCCAGGATGGAAGGAATTGTGGTCAAAAGCTTTGTTCGACAGGACAGACAAGTAGAAAATGTCACCTACATGCAGCAAATTACAGCCTGTCACAGCCATGCTCTGCACAGACCCTGAAAGCCGGAATCATGTACCCTCCCACCTGTACAAACTCAAGGAAGTCGCTTCTGCTGTGCCATCAGCAGACAAGTGTTCTCTCCAGAGATAGGGATTTTAATGTGGGAATTGAAAATGGTGAAAGTTCCCTGCTTTCTGCCCTGCTTGTTCCTTATCTCTGAGACAACAAAAAAGATAAATCCTACCAAGGCAAAGGATCTTTCAGCTAAACAAAATGATTTATAGGAGCAATAACCACATAATGATAGGCATGGGAAAAGTGCTAAATTTACTACAGCTCTGTATGGGCTAATCTTGCATAAAATGAAGACTTTTAGTAATAGCTGTCTCTTCATGTCCTGCTTCTGGATTCCTACAAAACATCCCTGTTGTTCCTTAGTTCTTACAAAATCAACCATATAGCTTTGGCAACGTACTCAAAAACACTGTCATCTCCAAGCACACTGGAAATACCAGTTGTTTGCCAGAAACAACTCCCAGGGGGTCACATAGAGACTCTGCTGGGAGACAAGAGTTCCAGGTTCTTGCAAAACATTTGCCTTGAGGTGCCACAGTAATAATGGACCTGTACAGGAATGTCTGTAACAAACTGCAGGAAGGCTCTGTTTCTAATGGCTCCATCAGCACGACTGATAACTGCTGCTGAACTTGGTGAAACAGGCTGTTTACATAATATGTTTTCCTGACAGTCTGATACACAGTAATACACCATTATGCAGATTGCAAGTGTTGGTTTTGGCCAGACAGCAGCTCTAGAGGATCTTTGTGCATAGGGTTGTTTTCCAGTTCTGTGTCTCTTGATGAATGGTTTGTAGGGAAAGTAGGTTTTTCAGGCTTAAAATTTAATCCAGGGTGTGGACAGGAGAGCAGGACGCAGCACACCCAGTCCCACATCCAGTGGTGTGAGCCACTGGCTTCACTCTGTTTCTGTTTTTGCTCTGTCAGATGGAAGTAGTTTTTCACTGATGGTCAAGACTGGTGTTTGGGATCAAATGTACTTGGCTGCCTAAGGGCCTGGCTTGGGGTTCCCTGGAGTCAACAGCAGTGGCCTTTTGAAGCCACCCTAGTAACTAAGTAAGTATCAGCTACTGCGTGATGCTCAAACCAA
This sequence comes from Dicrurus megarhynchus, assembly GCA_013399195.1. NCBI lineage: Eukaryota > Metazoa > Chordata > Aves > Passeriformes > Dicruridae > Dicrurus > Dicrurus megarhynchus. The sequence continues at coordinate 12,309 of VXAD01003452.1, forward strand.
CACTTCCAAAGAGCACCCACTTCCAGCTGGAGTCCTGTGCCTGCATTCAGGGGCTTCAGCAAACTGGTTTCCAGCAGCACTGAGCTGCAGCTACAATGGGAGGTGGCAAATCTGTCTAAATCTGCAGAAGATCATGCTGCTGAAATCCTAGCTACTGAAGGGTTTTTTTTGGTTGAAAATTCTTTCCTGAGTTACCACATAACAATGGTCACATAGCTCGAAAAATAAAAGCTGGGATAGTCCTCATTAAGGTAGATCCTTACATGCAGAACTACTAAGGATATGCTACATACTGTATTTTCATCTGATTCTCCTTCTGGGATATTAGAACAGTCTCTTAAGTAAACTAAGGTGAACTTCTGGCTTTTGCCGATATCAGCTCAAAACCAAAATTAACTAAGTCTGTGTGATGATGTGACGGGCAGGTGCTGAGCTAACGTGGGTATGTTACTCCTGATGTCTCTAAACATGCTCCAGAAGTGTCAGTGAGCACAGGATAACTGGTAACAGGAGCTGGTACCAACAGGTCTCTCTTATCTGCTTGACTAAGGACACAGCAAACATCAGCTGGATATCACAAACGAGAAGAAAGATAACCACCTTGAAACAGTTATAAATATTCTGCCTTCTGAGAGGGCTGTTTGGAATGCTTTCCTGTGTTTGAATGACACCTCACTGACCTTTTAAAGAAACACCAAGTGGAAGAGTGTCTGAGACTCCTCCAGCACATCCCAGCTGATGCAGAATCAGTCCAAAGCTATGGACGTCCAAGCTGCCACAACTGCCCATCAGCAGGGCTGATGTACTGCTCCATAGCAGACACAGAATTTTATCCCATGGTGTCCCTTGTTTCCCAATCCCAGTCATGGCACTCTTTATGCTGGAACTATAGGTGGTTGGGGTTTTTTTCCCTTTTTCTTTTTGTTTTAGTTTGAGTATCTGGTATCTGGTGCCTGAAAAAGGCTCTGGAACAGATTTGACCAAACCACCTGAGAAAGGAGCCAGAAGGAATACAAATGAATAGAAAAGGAGTAAGAATTCCTCATAAAGATGCACCAATCTTCTTTAATTAGACCACCACTGGCTCTTGGGCACGTTTACAAACAAGTCTCTGGATGCAGAATGCCTACTGAGACAACTAGTACTGCTGATTTATTTTTTTTACCCAGGTCAGATCAAAACATGCAAAAGGCCATATTCTGCACCATCTTCGCAATTCCTGTTGCACCATGCATGCCCTGGAGAGCAACTCTACAACTTTGTGGAAACATTAACACCTCTTTGGTGAATTTTATGTGCAGATTTATTTCTTCCAGTAAACATTAGATATTCTTACCCCCTGCAGAACAGGGCACAAAAGTTTTCTGGGAAACTGAGCTCTGGTTTTTCACAAAAGGAGGACAGATGTGCCTTGAAGCCCTCCTACACGATACCAACTACTGTGCATTCAACAGACCTGCTGGTTAATGATTTCGCCCATAAGTAATGTTTTAACCTTAGAGTGGTTTTTGTTTGCTTCAAAAGCCACAAAGCCAAAGAGGAAGTGTAGGAGAACGTGGGCAGGACAGTGGCCAGGAGCCTCATGACCTCATCTTTTTCCGCCACATGGGGATTGGTGGCTGTGCTTGGGACAGGGTTTAAATTCCCAGAGCTCAGAGATGTCAGGCAGTCGGGGGACGAGGGGAGAAAGCCAGAGCTGCTGGGACCCAGCTAGCTGGAGCTGCTGCTGGGATCACTAAGAGTGCTCTTGTTGTGGCTCACTCCTCCAGCACCAGAAAAGGTAATTTTATTTTTCTTTTTTCCCTGGCATGTGCCAATCCATCTGCAGCTTTGGTCTAGGAAACATTGAGCAGATCTTTGAAAACTGCTTCACTGGGAAGGGATGTTTGATGTTTCTCTGTGGAAAAAGATGTGCTTTTATAGGAGCAAGGTTGCTTTAGCAATGCTAGGTATTACACATAATCACAGTTTTAAATTTGTGTGGTGATAGATGTTGGGAGAAGGTTACTGAAAACCCTGCCGCTGAATCATGCACTGGAAAGTTAAAGCTGGTGCTTGAACACAGAAAGCTTTCTCCCTCATGTAACCACTGCCTGGCAGTGTCCTTGTTTCTCCTGGCAGGCTTACAGTTTGTGCTGCACAATCCTGAGTGGATGGGACCGCCACACTTCTCTGTGAAACTCGAAATTGCAATGCCTCTGTTAGAGTGTCCTGTCTCAGGACCAGCCTTACTAATGCCTTTTAAATGTCCTAAGCAGCTTTCTTTCCTGCTGTAACTTACCAAGGTTTTGAATGACTCTTGTTCATCAGTAAATTGGTTTAAATTCTCAGGGATGTTCCTTATTCTGGGAACTGGTCAGTAAGCAGTAGCTTACTGTAGCTCTCCTAATTTCAGCGGGCATCAGTTATTTATTAAATTGCTAAAGCTGCAATGTGAGCAGCTATTTCACTTCATCTCTTGTTTGGAAACAGGTTATTTCATTCAAACTTCTGGAGGGGGAAATACAGGTCTATGAATTAGAGCACTTTATGTTCATATAAACTGACTTTACTCAGCAACTTGAGTTAATAACCCTAAAAACTAGTTTTAAAATAACTGACAAGAGAATACAAGTTGAGTTTGCCTTACCCTGCCTCTTCTTGAAAAAACTATGTTAAATGAATGAAGATAAACGAAAGCTGATATTTATAACACTTAGTTTTTCACAAAGCTTTTCCTTTGTCTTTGCATCAGTAGATTATAGGAGTCAGTTCACCTTTTCAGTGTGGCTATTCTCACCACTGCTCAGCTCTTCTCAGCACTTAGTTTTAAAATTCTTGTAGTTGTTGAGTAGCTAAGTCATTACAAACCAGCTGGGTGGGGGACAGTGATGGAGGACAGGGGAAATAAAACCAGCATGGGCAAGTTGAATCCATAGCAGGGACCTGGTCTCAGCACAGTGAAGCACACCAGGAAAAAGGAAAAGCCTATGGCATTTTTGCGTTATTTTACCTTATTGACTTACTGTTCCAATGTATTTTCTAGGTAAAACATCACAATGAAGGTGGCAGTTCTGTGTTTATGCCTTATCAGCATCACTGCTGCATGGCCAGTGAGTAAATCACAAGCACACATCCCCAGCACTTGCATTATTTCCTTTGCACATGAGTGAGAAATACTAATAAATGCTTTTTCTCTTTTCTCCCTTCAAGGTGATTCAATCCAAGCAGCATGCCATTTCTGCCAGCTCCGAAGAAAAATATGTAAGCTCCTTTTGTATTTCTGTTAATTTTCTTCAATAAATACTTTTTGATTTTTTTTTTTTTAATGTTTCCTCCTAAACACATTTTCTGGTACTTGTTCTGTGATTGTAGATGCTTGCAGAACATATCCTCACCTGGCTGTTATTAGCCAGTTTCAAAGCAGAGAGCCACTGATGTCCATGGACTTTTTCCTGTCATATGTCCTGGTTGTGGACTTCCATTAGTTCTATCTCTGGACTAGCACTGGAAATCTTTTTTCTTAATGAAAAATGTGTTAGCTGTTAATTGCTAAAAAAGAGGGACTGCAGCATGGCAAAATTACTGTGACCCAGATTCGTTAGTGTGGATCAGATGACAATATTTGGTGTTGGAGGAGCACTTTAATCCAATTTCCTATTTTTTTATTTTTTTGAGTGATGTCAATGAACTGCATTAGCCTTGTATACAGCTATTTGATTTATTCCCCATTGCCAGCTGTTACCCTCATAAAATCAATTCTTGGCTCTGAGAACCGGCTACTGCACTTGGTTTAGAGTCTTCATGATGTGGGAGATAAATCACTCTCCAGAAAGGGCCTAAGAACTAGCAGAAACAAGGATTTTTAGATATAACTCCAAATTCCACTCAATAAAAAAAAGCTGGAGAAGCTGATCTGAATTTCCCTGGGCTCTGCCAGTGGGAGAGACACATCTATATATCTTTTGGGTACAATGTTCATCTGGGATCATGGCTTGTTCTGAGTCCTCTTCCTGCTGCAATGAATAGCTGAGGACACATCCCATACAGGAGGACTGCGTACTGCAGATGCCACATCTGCCTGAAAACAGAGGTTGGGATGCAGGCAGATTTGCCTGCTCCTTTGAGGATTAACCCCTCCCTTTTATTTTCTCTCGAAGGACTCCAGGAGCCAGCACTTGCGCAGATATCACAACGACCATGTGAATTCTCAGTCTCAGGAGAGTCAGCAGTACCCACAGAGTGATCTGGCATCATCTCAGCAGGTACAGGCACCTAACTGGAAGAGAAAGCAGAGTATCTTTCCATGCCAAGATTTGCAAGCTTTGATTAAGTGCTTAAAGAATAGTCAACATGCTGATCAGCTCTACTGTACGTGCCTTTGTGTACTAACAGTGAGTTTTGTGTTCTTTCAGACCCTTTACTCTTCAGAAGAAAGCGTGGGTGTCCCAGTACAGCTGGTAAGTGTTTTGAAGGACAACAGGTTAGTTGAGCGCTGCAGGGCAGCCAGTGTGTAGCAGCTCTCATTTTCCTCAGTCAAGTGTGGTTCTTGCAGTAACATCTCTCCCGAAATAAGACAAAGCTCCGGGCACGGTGAGGTGAACTCAATGCAGTGCCTGCATGTAGTTCCTCAACAGTGCCTAAGCCCTGGGTGAACGGGACAGATACCAGTCTGCACCTCTCACATCCGTGTTCATTTGCCTGACGCATAATAAATGTTTTCCAGCACTTTCCTGATGTGTCAAGCAAGAGCCATGAAGATGTGGATGATGATGATGATGATGACGATTCCGATGAGGTTGCAACGGGTTTTCCCACAGACATTCCAGTAACTGAACCATTCCCCACTTTCCCTTTCACCCGGGGAGACAATGCTGGCAGAGGTGACAGCGTGGCCTACAGGATGAGGGCAAAAGCCGCACTGTTGAAGTCTATCAAACTCTACAAAGCTGCCAAAAAGGTAAATAGCACTGAGCGGTGGTACCCATGGTTTTGGAAATGGGGAGTGAACTTGAAAATCGACACGGCATTTTTTGGGAGTTGGTTTTGAAAAGAATTGGTGTGAGGAAAGTAGGCATAAGTGAAGGAATGTATTTCCTTTCTCTGGGTACCACAGATCAGGGGGTGTGGATGGCTGCCGGTGCGCTGGGGTGGGAGTGTAGCCTGATGCTGCAAGATGTGCAAAACTGCAGTTTGCACTATCATGATATACTTGCACATGTGAAATCTGAGGCCGGGATCAAATGGGAGTTTCTCATAATGTGAAAGGTTCATGTAACTCCAGTCAACACCAGAGTATCTCCGGGCAGAGGTGCATCATGCAGGCTTTGAGCGTCCCCGCAGCCCGAGCAGCCTGCGTTAGTGCAGCACTTGACGGAGCAGTTCCTCAGGAATGACAATGGCTCTTATTCTGCTCTCTAACACAGCTCATCTATGGTGTCTCTAAGGAAGATGAGAGCGACATGGATGCAGACAGCCAGCGCTCTGTCTCCCGGGAGGATTCTGCTTCCCGCAGCTCCCTGAGGAAGCACGCCAGCAGCGTGGTATGGTCTGACCAGAGCCACGGGCGGGACAGCAGCGAGCAGGACAGCAATCCGCGTGATTGGAGCTTGGAAAACGACAGCCGGCACAAATCCGACAGCCACGAGGCAGAAGGCGACACTAGCAAGTCTGGTGTCAGAGGGGACAGCCTCTCGAGTGTGAAAAGCAAGGAGAGAGGGGACAGCCACCCGAGTGTGGAAAGCAAGGAGAGAGGGGACAGCCACCCGAGTGTGGAAAGCAAGGAGAGAGGGGACAGCCACCCGAGTGTGGAAAGCAGGGAGAGCCGGGACCGCGTGTCAGCTGAGCTCTCTGAGGATATCAGCAACCAAACCCTGGAAAGTGCCGAGGATTCTCAAGATCGTCGCAGCATCGAAAGTAACGAAGTCACCCTTTAAAGGGAGACAAAAATTATACTTCCCTTCCTTTTCAATCCCTACCTAAGGGAAGAGGGGAATAGCTTCATTTCGGGGAAGTGTTTGTTAATGTATTTCGCGTGGTGACGTTTGGGGTTCGGGGCGGTCCATGGCCCCTGGGGCTGTGCCGGCGGAGGCTGTGGGACACATGGGGCGAGGGTCACTCCTCGGGCACGCTGCTCTCTGCGCTGTCGGGCGGTGTTGTGCTGTAACGGGACTTAAATAAAACCACAAAACCCTGTACCTGCGTTACTGTTCAGTGGGGCGGGGGCCGGGCGGGGGGAGCTTTAATACTTCTCAAAATGATGTGAAGTCGCTGTTCCCCACAAATTTAACCAATATAACCCCTTCGCGAGGCCTCCTTCTGCTTTCACCGAGGATGAGCGGGACTCCAAACACCCAGCGCCGGCCCCTGCACCGCTACCACAGGGGCGGTCCGGGGCTGCCTTGGAGAGAGGAGGGAGGCGTGGGAGGAGGAGAAGGAGGGCGGGGAGAAGGTCTCGGCCGCCGCTCCNCAGAGCGGCCTGGGCCAAGCGCCTGGCGCGGAGACTGCGAGGTGAGAGAGCCGCGGCCACGCAACCCGCACCCTGACCCGGCTCCCGAGGCGCGGGTGCCGCTTCCTGCGCGCTGTGGAGTTGATGGTAGTCTCTTCTCTGTAGTTGTCCGTAGTCCTCCTTTTCCTCTGCCCGTGTCCTTTTCCATCCATCCTTGCCTGTGTTGCTGTGTCCCCATCTTTTCGTGCACATCCGTCTTCTGATCCCTGTCCCGGTTATGCTCCCCAGCACACGCAGAGGCACCCACACCTCGCTCCTTCCTTTCCCCACCTCTCTGCCTCCTAGGTCTTACTCCTGGCTGCTTTCCGTGAAAGACTCTCCCGCATAGGGGAGGTTTAGGTTGGACATTAGGAGGAATTTCTTCACGGAAAGGGTGACATTGGAATGGACTGCCCAGGGAGGTGGTGGAGTCACCGTCTCTGGAGGTGTTAAGGGAAAGGTTGGATGTGGTACTCGGTGCCATGGTCTGCTTAACATGGTGATGTTGGGTCATAAATTGAATGCAATGATCTCAGAGGTCTTTTCCAACCTCGGCTTTCTGCCCCAGCATCGGGTCTTTGGAGAGTTGGAGCAGAATGCTTGTCCTCTCTTTCTCAGCATCCTCCATTCTGTAGAAGAGGTGGTTAGGATGGGATAGGATACTTAGAGTGGGTTTGCTGGGAGGGTGTTTGAATCACTTTTTCTTTGCTGCAGTATTGTGCAGTGCCTTGGTGCTGCCCTTGATAGTCAAGAGTGCCTGTTGTCACACAGCTGGTGAGCAGGGACAGAGTTTGAAGCAAAACCAGGCACACATCAAGTGGACATTTGGGGTGTTGCTCAAAGCTTATTGCATTAACTCTCTACTGAGCAGGCCTTGTACAGGGTTGATTTGACACACCAGAGAAAATGCTGGATGGGGAGTTCTTTGGATTTAAGGTTGTGGGAGCACATTGGAAAACCCTCCTTTCTTTTCAGAGAAGCTCAAAACATCAGCTTAAAACTGTGAGGATTTTAAACAGAGGATTGGTTTAAGGGTCAGGCAAAATCTTTATAATTAAAAAGCTGTAAACCATATTTAGAAAATAAAGATTCTTCTTCTGAAATGTGGATTTTCTGAAGTGGTAGATAGTACTGTTACTGGCTGCCACAGCATCAGTGGAACTATCGAAACAAACTTGTCTTTAGGCAAGGATTTGTTCCTTCTCTGATTTTCATGTGCATTCAAAGATCATTTGCTGTAATGATTTCTTTGGCTTTGGCTGTATTGTGCCAAAATAAATCCCTCTTGAACATTGCAGTGTCTCAGTTGTATGCAAGTCAGCCTTGCAGAGATTATGGAATCAAGCATGTTTTCTTTTCAGGAGATTTTATTGGGACCATGTTCAATGACCCAAGTCACTTCATAACAAGAAACTAGAATGACCAAGAAAAAAATACCAGTAATAATTGTGTTGTGCATGAATTGGCACTGCTCTGTTTGGAGTCTTCAGTGGTTTGTTTGCTTGCAGTGGGTTGTTGCTGAGATATGTAATTGCCTAGGAAAAGAGCTGCTTCACTTGGACAAAGTAAAGTTCCTTTTATAAAAACTTGTGTAAGTTCAGAAACCCCCTTCATCTTAGTTGTTACCAAGAAGGGACCTCCTGCGTATGTTTTTAACTGTGGTGAAAACCAGCAGTGTTTGTACATGAGGCAAGTGTGAGAGTGACTTAGTGGTGACCTGGCACGTGTTGCTCCTGTTTGATCTCTGTCGTGATTTGTGCAGTAATGCTCAAAACAGTTTCTGTCAGTTCCCGACCTGCATCTGTAGGCAAGTGTAGCTAAAGTTACTGTAGTCAACAGATCCTTTTCTGGCTCTTTGATGAGAATGTTGCCATAAATTCCTGGGCACAGTAAATGTCTGGGTGAGACTTTGGTGCTGTGGAGGTGCTGCAGGGCGCTGTACTTGCCTGTGGATAGGTAACGCCTTCTCTGAAGAATGTGACCCCTGTGCTGCACAGTTAAAGGGCTGATTGCAAGCCTGACATTATTGTAGGGCACTTGAACGATAACTGAGGGTTTAATATTGGAAAGAAGACTCCATAGTTCTTTTGACTTTCCATGGATATCCATGAGGATCTTTGAAGACTTGAAAATGGGGCGCTCAGTTTTATTTCAAGATGACTACAGGAAAGCTGGCATAGAGTTATTTAATGAAATTCCATCTTACTAGACAGAATTCAAAAAGAGGGATTAATCCTTTGGATATCACCAGTGATAGTGTTACCATGGCAAAAAAGGGGCCACTCAGTACTGAAGGATGTTCAATGACAGCTTGCACTTTACTTGCTGCCAGTTATGAAAGAAAAACGCAGAGCGGAATTAGGGTGTTGGGATTTTGGTAATTGCAGGTGTTGGGGAAACTGTAACAGGAGTTAATAAGTGAATAGAAAGTCAACTACTTCAGACTACCAGTATTTTAAGTTCTTTTTTTGGATTCTGCTCAGGTTCTAACCTGAGTGTCTGTGAAGTGGCTTTAGTTTCTCTAGTTTGACAGATCTTTTCAGCAACCATCCCAGATGCTGGGAGGAGAAGAAGGGCTGATTATTCCTCTCTGTTAAGGAGGAAGTTACTGGGAGTTTTGATGAGTAAAAACAAAGTCTGTTTCCAGAGCCAGGCTGGAAAGGTAATCCTGCCCTGTAGAGCTGTACTTGGTCACCCAGTGCTGCCATGTCCTCGTGTGTGTCATCACTGATGTGTGTTGGGCATTTCTTGAAAGGTTTTCTTAGTTATTGTTAAATGAAGGTACCAAATACCCTTCCCAGTCACTCATTAATTGTTACTTTCGTGAAGAATGCTACATACAGAACGAGTAGGAGCAATTGTTAGTTGCAGATTTATTTGATAAAAGTACACAGATTCTGTCAAAAAAGTTGATGAATAGCAAATTTATATAAGGAAACAAAACAGTTTTGGTGCTTGCAGCAGATGTCAAATCCAGCACTGCTTACCTCCACTATGCTTGATGCATCTAAATCAATATTCTAATACGGCAAAAAGGGGAATAATATATGTATATTGCAAAAATGTAACAGCTAATGAAAGCTCCAAGCTAGCTGATGGGCAAATTCAGAGTTCATTTAGCACAAAGATCATTGTATGATCCCTGGTGCTGTTTGGTTGGGTTTTTCCTTTGCTGTGTCTTTCTGTTCTTTGCTGACTTGACTCCTAACTATAGTCTAATATGACAGAGTTTGAGTTTGGAAGCTTTCTGCTTCTGCTCACCACATTTCTTATTGGTGAGTAATGTGCTGACAGTCGGGACTTGGCTTTCTCGCCAGCTTAGCTCACTGGCTTTTCCAGCCTTTTCTTCCTCTCTTCCATAATGTTTTCCTGCCTTTATTATGAGGGTTGCTAGTGCAACGTAGTGCTGTGCTAGAGGCTGAATTTGTTGAGTTCTTTATTATTAGTGACTCTGTAAATGTTCTTGGATTTGTATTTTTGTCTTCAAGAATGACCTAACGAGGAGGATTTGGCACTCTGTGTAGTAAAGTTGCAGTCTTTATCTGCACATTTTCAAACTTGGCCTTAAAGAACAGCTTTGAAAAAGCTCTCTTATTTGGGGGTTGACACCAGGGAAGGTTGTAAATTACTAATTAAGCCATGTGAACAGAGATTAATGCTAAGACTATTAGAACTTGCTGTACCTATGCAAGAGAAGTTTCCAGGTTTATGTCACAACTTAAAAATGTGGTAGCTGAAAGAAACATCTAAGACGTTATTTTTTTCCTTGTTTATGCAGGTAGAGGGAAGAGCTTCCTTATTTTCATCTCTGTTAGCAAACAAAGGTCTGCAGCAGGCACCTTAGCCCTTAGTCTTACAGCAGTGGTTGCAGATTGACTGAACTCACGCTTCATTTTCAGCTTTATAGTGTGCTTTGGCTATGCCTTGTTACTGTTCCATTTCAAATTACTGTGGTATGTTTGATGGATCCAAGATTTTTCCTAGGGAGTTTGAGGTTACTTCATTTCCATCTACTGAGAATGTAAAGGATGTTTTGAAAGGTTGGCTGTTTAAAACCCCTGAAAAGGATGAAAGTTTAGTGCAGTTCTGTAGGAGTGAATTTTTAGTTTCAAAAGCTTTTTCTCTCATCAGAGAAGGTCAAATTGCCTTGCTTTAGGTGTACATGAAGAGAAGTTCCATGAAGGGAACAGTCTGAGCATCAGCAGCTGTTCCCAGCGTTTTTTCTGTTCTGTACTAGGCATAGGAAATAAGTATGGTGGTGCTAACTGTGGTTTGTTCCAAGGTGGTTGTTCCTTGTAGAGACTCCATTTAAAAGATCCTTTTGCTTTTCTGTTACCCATGTGGAAGGGATCACCAAAGTTCAATAGCTTTTCTTCCTGTCTTTTTGGGAATGTCAAACATAATATGAAGTGGGTAACAGGCAGAAACTGTTCAGCTGACGCAGTTGCTCAGGTTGACGACTAGAGTGGACAGCAGTTGCTCATTTAGGCTGCTACTGATGTTTAATTGATAACTCTTTGTTGTGCAGGGAAAGAAACCATGTAGAAATGCTCACCAACATCCCTGCTGTGCCTCTGTTGGACGTGCCTTGCCTATCCAGGAGGGGAAGGTTATGATTTGGGTGTTCTAAAAATATGTTTGACTCAAGTATCCTCCTTTCACGTAGAAAGTTAAGACTGCTCCTAAAGGCTCAATAATGGATGTGTGTTTTCATTCACCGTACAATGATTTTCATGTTTAAAAGAAAAAATACCAAAGCACTGCACTTCTGTTTCTTGAAGCATGGCTGTCTGTGCATGTCTCTGTATCCTTGTATCTGTTTTTATACCATGTGGTTCTAAGTGACAACACTTCTGCAAATCTCCCACAGATTCTGTTAGAGTTCTGCTGAGCTGTTCCTAAGTTATTATGGTATCTCATTGATAGCTGATACTGCCTCAGGCCCCGTTCAGTCTACTAGCAAAGCTCCTCTTGCTTAAACTTAGATCAGTTTACAATCCATAGAAGAACCTGCAGCAGACATGACATAGGTTAGGCTTTCAACACCGCTTCTTATGTCACTTGTGTATCTGTACCAGACATCTCTGCACATCATTATATTTTTTTTTTCCTTTTAAGGTCTGTGGGGGACAAGACTCATGGAAGAGAGCAACACCAGCAGAGAGCGGTACCTGAAAAGTGTTTTACGGGAGCTGATCACGTACATGATTTTCCTCGTTGTCCTGTGTGTCTGTAAGTACTGTTCAGCACCAGTGCACACAGTTCTGTACTACCTGCTTGCTGTGATTCCTGAATGAAGGTTGTTTGATGTGGGAGAAGAATTAATGGGCAAGTGTCTAGGCAAATACTTGGAATCAAGTATTTCTGTTTATTCTGCACATGGATTGTTACTTGAGACTGAAAATACCACAACCTCCTGCACCTAAAAAAGTTTTGAATCTTTAAGCAGGATGATAATATTCTTTGTTTTTAGAGGGCATTTTTTAACTGTAGTACCACATTGCAGTGTAATACTTCTGCTACACTTTTTGAAATTACTGAGCAGAACTGGTAAATATGAAGAGGAGGAGTTAGTCATCTAGGACAAATAATTGAACTAAATCACCACATTTGAAGTTCATCGCCCAGGTTACGTACAGATCACAGATGGAGACTCATGTCTTTTGTTTGTTGTCTTGATACCATATGAAGTATCATAACACTAAAGAAACAGAACAGAGTAACATTCAACTTAAAATATAAGAAAGAACTTTTTGTGGAGTTACAAAATATCTGTTTTATTTGTTTGCTAGGGAGAAAACCAACAAATGTGTATACAGTGAGTTAGTGTATCTTTAGAAAGCCAGTATGTTTCAAGTCTCCAGTTTTTAGTGTGGGCAGTTCTGCCCCAAATGGCTGAAATGTCAGTGACACTTAAGTTGCCATTTATGATCAGTTCTAATACAACAAGGTGATGTTTTTAATTTTTGTGAGAGGGAATCTCGGAATGGAAAAGCAGATGCAAACCTACATTGGTAGACTGTCTCTGAGAGCAAGTCTGCTCTGCTTGAATGCAGCAGGATTACTAAAAAACCCAAATTTTATACCATTGACACAACTGTTTTGATGTTGTACTGCAGGCGTGTTTATATATTAAATATAATGTTTTTTTCCTTCCTGAGTCATTTAAGGACGCTTAGAGCAGGTTTATGAACAAAGCAGTGCAAGGTTGCTTGTGGCTGGCACGCTGTACCACCAGGAGAGGCATAGCAGTGAGGGGACTGCATTCAAGTAAAATTTATTTCAGTAGAAGTTTGACTTTTAACAGGCTGTTAACTATTTGTTTTGCTACAGAAAAAGATTTTTGCTAGCAGAATAAAGGAGAAGTATAAATATCTGTTAAATATCTAGAGATATTGCTAACTCACTAGTATTTTTTAAGTATCCTTTTTATTTTTCACATAAGCAATAACTGTAGATCAGTCTGGTCTGTGGCTTGGCATGCTCTAGGAGAGAGCTTCCAAGTGCAGGCTAAATGCTGTGGACATTTCTTGTTCTTTTGTGGTTTGGAGAGTACATATTTAGAGATTATCCAGGTACTGCACAGTCATGTGATACATTCCATGTGCACAGCAGAAGTCTATTAAAAATAGTTCTTGTTCTCTGGTTGTTTAGGGAAACACAAAATTTATAAATTTTATTAAATTGTCATAACTGACAGTGATTGTTCAGTGTAGGCCTAATCTTTCAGACTCCTCTGAGTTTTAGCCATAGAGTGCTTTAAGTATTTATAGGTGGTAACAATATCCATGCCAGAGACTGTTTCCTCAAACCATCTTAGTTTTGTACATAATTTTATAATTTATGCTCTGTGGCCCTCAGCCAAATATTTGGCCTGGTGTAGAGAAAAGAAGTAACCCAGTCATTTATTTTCTGTGGGGAGTTTCTCTTAAAGGCACTGCACATCTGAGGTGGAGGTCCATTGCCTAATCCGTGTCATTCCCAGTGCCCTGCAGTATCCTAGTTGACTGTCATTATCTGCTCAATCAGAGTATAGTTCTCCCAAGGTCTTAGTGCTGCCTGTGCCAGCTCTCCATGTGTGCCTGGGATAGCCACCTAAAAAGGCATTACCTGCCTCTCTTCAGGCTGCTGAACGGTGCCTTTGTTTTCCTTGAGGTTAGCTTTGTTAGAAGCATTAATAACAGAAGGAGGTGTAGGAAGGAGAAGAGAGTATTTTGAACTGATTGATCAGTCAACCTTCACTGCTTTTTGTACTTTAATCACAGTTGATTAAAGATAAATGGTTTTGAAGCTTAATAGTTCCACTACAAAATCTGTACAAATACGACCTGATGTATTCAAAACAAATAAAGTACTTCTTCTTCTTCTTCTTCTTCTTTTTTTTTTTTCCTCTTTCCCTCATTCCTTTATCTCTCACTCCTTACCAAATCTTCTGCAGTGACTTATGGGACAGTGAGTTCCAGTATGTACTATTACACAAGGGTAATGTCGCAGCTCTTCCTGGAAACACCTGTGTCAAAAACGGAGAGAACTGATTTCAAAACTTTGTCCACGATGGATGACTTCTGGAAGGTAATCTAAAACCGAGTTTTTATATCTCTGTTGCTGTGGTTCGCTGGTCCTGTCGTGAACTGTAAATTTAACCTGCAGGATCTTTCTTCCTAACATGGTCAGGCTTGTGCATGAAGATCCACGTGCACAATGTCAAAACAGTGGAACAAAGTAGGCCTTTGAAATGTGAAAATTTAGAACTTAAATAATGTTGGTGAGGCAAGGTAGGGCAAGTTTGTGGGGTGTCCTTGGAGGACCGGTAACAGTAAAGTCTTATGTCAGAAAAATTTAACTGCAATTCTAACACTTAAGTGGGATGAAGATCTACAAAAACCATGCTGGCAACATGCAAACTAAAATTCTGTCATCCTCCCCAGTTCACAGAAGGCCCTTTGCTGGATGGTCTTTACTGGGAGATGTGGTACAACAACAAAACCATGGCAGAAAACAAAAGCTTCATTTATTATGAGAACCTGCTCTTAGGGGTGCCTCGCATTCGGCAGCTGAAAGTCAGAAATGGTTCGTGCTCCATACCTGAAGATTTAAAGGATGAAATCAAAGACTGCTATGATGTCTATTCTGTAGCTAATGAGGATACTGCTCCTTTTGGACTCCGGAATGGAACTGCGTATGTAGCATTCCTGTAGACACATCGTCCTTACTAATGTACTTGTGACCCATCTTCCCATCTTGATTTTACAGTGTTAGTCAAAGGAACTTTGTAACTTCCTTCTCTGAGGGGGTACATCAAAACTGTGTAGCAAGCACCTCTTAAATGAAACCTTTAAGTAACCTATAGATGTTTTTGGGTTAGGTTTTGTTGGTGTCTGTTTTTGTTAATTGTAAGTTGAAGGCGGAAAGACCAACGTGCTGTGTTTCACTTCTGAGCTAGCTGGACATATACCAATGAGAAGGATTTGAATGGGAGCAGCCACTGGGGCTTGATTGCCACATACAGCGGGGCCGGTTATTACCAAGACCTCTCGAGGACCAGAGAAGTGACAGCTTTGCAGATTGCGAGCCTGAAGAAGAACCTGTGGCTGGACAGAGGGACCAGAGCAGCTTTCATTGATTTCTCTGTGTACAATGCAAACATCAACTTATTCTGCGTGGTCAGGTATGAAGAGAACCATGGCAGTGTTCAGTTGCACAGTGTGGGTTGTGGGCTTGGGGTTTGCTTTGTTTTGGGGACATGGGTAAGTGTATGTTTTGTGTAAAGGGGACAGACAACTGAAGTGCCATGCCTTCCTGTCAAAGAAGTGAGACTCCTCGTGGAGTCTGTCCTGGCTTTCCTGGTGCCACAACAACTTGAGTGCAGTTTGCAGGAGACTTCTCTAGGGAGTTGGCTTATTCAGGTAAATACGTGGATATACGGCATCAGCCTTTAGTTTAGACAGCATGAAACAGGCACAGATGAAAACAAATCTGTCTCTGTTTCCTCACTGTTCCTGAAAGGCTTTGGGTTTTAGTCGAAATTGAGTGCGGTCATGTTTACAACTTTTGTGTGGTGTCTTCTCTGAATCATATGTGGGTTTGTTTCCATTATTTAGATAATTATACAAATAAACCCAAGTATCTTTTAGTAGTTTTCATCAGTTCTGGTTAAATTAAATTCTTTTTTTTCTTTGCCTTTTTTAAATGCAGGTTGCTAGTGGAGTTTCCAGCCACTGGAGGCCTGGTTACATCTTGGCAGTTTCAGCCGGTGAGGCTGATTCATTACATATCCACTTTTGATTTTTTCCTGGCAGCCTGTGAAATGTCCTTCTGTCTTTTTGTTCTCTATTATATGGTGGAAGAGATCTTAGAAATTCACATTCATAGACTGCGGTATTTCAGAAGTCTTTGGAATTGCCTTGATATCCTTATCATTGTGGTAAGTAACCTTTCTAATAAGGCTGAAAATTGCTTTCTAAAATGCACTTTGTGGGAGACATTAATTACTCGGTGCTCCTATTGCGGGTTTAAGGGATAGGACCATCATTAGGAAGGATACTTACAGACCTATTAGGCTATTCAGTCTGATTAAGAAAATTTTGGTCTGTGTTGCAGTGTTGGTTTGTTTTGCAAAGTTGGTTGTTCTCTCTTCAGTGATTTCAACCTGGTGCAAAGTTAGAGTATTTGTCCGTTGTGCTTTTTCACAGTTTTTGTTTGTACAGACATAGCTTTATTGGAGGTGACAAACTTGCCCTCTCTTCTGCTTATCTGGTACAGACTATTGCACTGGCTTTCCAGTAAGAAAATCATCTGCTTTAAAGAAGTGATTTGCATTTCGAGGAATGGGACTGGGATTTGAATATGTGTGCAAAGAACCACAAAGAGATTTGTTGTGGTATTAAATACTCACCAGCTAATACCAAATTTGAAGAAGTGTCTCAAAAATGTTGAGTGCTAGCAGCTGTCTTGGTTAATTGGACAGTGTTGCACATCAGTAATCTTAGTGTCCCAGAAATATGAGCTTGGGATTTAAAGCTGCATAATATAATTCTCTCTGGACTCATATCAAGTTGTGCTTACCAAAAGTATACAAAGACAGAAGTGCTGAAACAATTCCAGTCTCACACTCGTTTTCTGTCTTCAGGCTTGGCTGAATCAAAGGTTTCAAGTCTTGAAGTTAGTGTTTGTAATCCAAAGAAATCATATGACCATCACAGTGCTTTGTAAATGAAGGGCTGTTTAGGAGGATGTTTACATGAACTGTGTGCTGTTTTTTACACTTAATGGTAGGGGCAGGGATAAGATGCTTTGCCGTTACAGTCAGTGAAAAGTATTCAAGTGTGGGTGTAAAATTCAGTTCACACAAAGGGTCAAAATTCTGTGTTTATGCCTTGCCTGAGGGGCATTGTTTAAATGTAGGATTATGTACTTATGACTCTCTCTATATGGTGAAGTGTTCACTTACAGTAATGAACAGCTCATTTGCTGAAATCAAAGCAAGAAATCTCTATGGTAAAAATGCAGCTTCTCTGCTGTTGCTTGTTCTGAGCAATACTGGTCAGTCTGTGCTCTGGAGAAACTGTGGTGCCTTTTTGGCTATTGCTGTCTTTCTGCTCTTTGTTCTTTTTCACTCTTGTCTTTTGGAGTTGTCATATTCCCTTCCTTATATTTTCTTCTCTGGGACAGCATCACTTTTCTAAGCCTGCTAGGTGTCACTGTTGTCTTGTTCTTCACCTGTGGCAAGGCAATGACGTCTAAATCTTCTTACTCCCAGATTATTTGTCTGTAGTCCAGGACTATAATGGTTTTCTTGTGAAACGCATGAAGTTCCTCCTATCTTGACTTTATCTGACATACATGGCTCAAACAAGTTGTTGTAAAACCCTAATCACCTTTTGTAAATTTGTGTGTTTCTTCTGTCCTCAGCTGTCTGTGGTAGCTATAGGAATTAGCATCTATAGGACATCAACTGTTGATATGCTCCTGAAGAAGCTGCTGGAAGATCAGAACTCATTCCCCAATTTTGAACCTTTGGCGTACTGGCAAATGCAGTTCAACAACATTGCTGCAGTCACTGTGTTTTTTGTCTGGATCAAGGTAACTCCAAGACACACATCCTTATTCTAACCCTGGAATGTAAGCAGTATCCTGAGTTTTGTGAGACGCGTTACTTGAGGTTTACTCACGTTTCTCCCAAAGTCAGTCATGTGTGAAAGTCAGAACACAGGGACAACTTCTTGCTGATGAAAAGCAAGGTTGTAATTTGCTACAGGATTAGTCAGCTCTTTTTTAGGTCTAGAAGATGTAGTCAGTGCTTGTGTTTTGTCGGCAGACATGTTAAGAAATGTTTGTATTATTCCTCAATTGATAAGTCAGTAATTCTTACTGGGTACTGCTTTGTCTCCAGTCATGTTCAATAAGACATCTCATGTAAAAGACTGGAGAGCAATTATGTTAAGAAATTGTCTTCCTTGTCTTTACAGCTTTTTTCTTTTCTTTTCTTTTTTCTTTTAATAGCTCTTCAAATTTGTTAACTTCAACAGAACGATGAGCCAGTTATCCACCACGATGTCTCGCTGCGTCAAAGATGTCATTGGCTTTGCCATTATGTTTTTTATTATTTTCTTAGCATATGCTCAGTTGGCCTATCTTGTCTTTGGCACTCAAGTTGATGACTTCAGCACTTTCCAGGACTGCATGTAAGTATGGGTATAAAAAATGCAAAGAAGATTTCGGTGCATTGGTAAATTGGTTGCTTTATCAGAGGCAAATCCTGTGACATCCATCTAAACAGATAAGCTGCAGGCATACCGCTGTTGATATAGCCTGGTAGCAAGCACATTTTTATAACATTTTTGTCTCAATGTTAGTGCTGTGAGATTGAAAATATGCTATAGTCAAAGCAGTGAGCTAAAAAAGACGTGGTTTGGTTGGTGTGAGATGATTTTTACAGCAGTTGGTTGCATTCCTAGACAAAGCAATGACTCCATGTTCAGTGGTTAAATGCTTACTGAAATGTTGGATGCATTATAAGGCTATGTTCCTGATGGTGTTCAGAGTTGCTTGACTCCAACAGAGTCCATCTTAGCCAACCACAAAATTTGTAAGTATCTGGAATCCAGGAGAGAGAGAAGACTTAATGTAAGATTGCTAATCAGTTTTTCCTTGGTTGATTTGGTACAACATAACCTGATTGTAACTGAGGCAATTAACAGGTTGTTCAGTCACTGATTTCCCCTGCCCCCTTACACTGGGGCAGTGTTGCAAAGAGTTTCTTGTAGAAAAGTGAAAGAACTTGACATATGCTGATGGTGCTGTAAACTGCCAAGCTTTTTCCAGCTTAGAGGGAGAGGTTTGGGGTTGTGTATGTGTGAGAGAGATGGGAGTGGGTCTCAAAGCGTCACAGTAGTAATTATTGGTTTGCTCTGCTTCCTGTTGTGACCAAAAGGGAGAAGTAACCACCAGGGTTTTGTTCTCTGTGTGGCACCTGACTGTAAGTTTGGTTGTGCCTATAGATGTGCATGATGAATTGTTTTTGCAGTGCCTGATCAAGTGTTACAGCAGTGCAGACCTCTCTGCAGCCCATCAGTCACACTGCTAGAATAAAGTAGTTTGGGAATCCTCACACAGCTCCAATGATGTTTTCTTCAACTCCTGGATGTGTTTTGTTTTTTAAGATTTACTCAGTTCCGCATCATTTTGGGAGACTTCAACTTCACAGAGGTTGAAGAAGCGAATCGAATTTTGGGACCCATTTATTTCACTACATTTGTGTTCTTTATGTTCTTCATTCTTTTGGTATGTACACTTCATTTATGTGGGGTGGGTTAATGGCTGGTTTTGCATCACTTGTCCTTTGATTCCTCCTGCTACTTTTGGGGCTTTTTCTGATAATGGTGAGTGTGTGGCCCATGAAGGGCCCTGGCTGCTACATGGCTGGTCACTACACTCTTTCCTTTTTTCTTAATTTTAAATTGATTTGCATTGCATGTTTGTTGTCATTCTCATGTAGTGCTCCACATTGTGTTTTCTTAAATTTTTATTATTACAAAGAATTTTATTTCTAAGATCTCAATAGTGCCTGGTTGGCATACAGAGCAAGGCTGTATCTCCTGGTGAAAAGTGGCTATACTGTTCTGTGCAGTCTCTTGATTCATAAAGGGCTCTGATGTGTGGCTGGCTGAGATTACAACAGCCTTGTTCTTGCATGCCACACACAGCTTTGCCTGCTGCAAGAGCCTAGTTCTTCAGCAGGGCAGCAGTTTTCAGATACGCAGGTTTGCCTCTCTTCTATCTTGTTCTGCTTCTGCAGGCAGAGTCAGGCCCTGCCTTTCTCCCTTCTGCAGTGCAGATTACCTGTACACTTTTCAAATAGGATTGCAGGAAGCTCAGCTTGCCTGAGAGACAGTATGGAGACATTATTGACTAATAAATCAGGGATTATATTGTAATTGAGTACTCATCTTTTGTATACTCTGTTATCTGGCAAGGATAAATGCAGGATTTTATTAACCATAAAACTGTACAGCAGTCCTGTATCATCATAATTTTTAATATTATTTAGTGACCCTTATACTTAGTGTAGCTTTTTATTACTGTTTGAGATGAGGAGGAATGGCATTCAGATTTTTTTTGTGGGAAAAGACTTCATCTTGGATGTTCACTAGTAAGGAAGCAGAGAATTTCAAGTGTTCAGTGGGGTGGACCAGGAGTCAATGGGAAAATAACATGTGGGTCACTCTGGCCAAAGGTGCACATGAAGCAGGTTTCCTATTTGCTTTGTAGCACCTTACACATTCCAGAGGAACAGAGTCTAGTGTCCAGCAAGGGAAAGAAATATTTTTTTTAAGGGGCAACAGAAAAGCACTGGAAGGTAAAGTCAGAGCAGGTTATCCAAAATATTCAGTATAATTTGTGTGTTTATTAATATCTGTAAAGCCTCTCATTTAGCCTGAATGAAATGTTGATGTAAGTTCCTTGAGACCAGTCTGAGACCTGGAAATTAAGTTAGGGAAGATAGGCAGAAAGCACCAACTCTTAAAGTTGGGCAAAATAGCAGCAAAAAATAGCACAGTAGTGAGTTGTCAAGTTACTACTTCTCTGGTGTTGGGCATGAATGCATAAAGATACGGCACTGAAAGATTGTTCCAAAGCACGTTTTTGAAGTCCATGAGGAAACAGAGGAAAACACTGCCTTTCTACATTGAACATGCCAATAAATTTAGTTATTCTTTTTGAATGTGAATATCCACTTTGCAATTCAGTCATGTTTACTCCATGTCCAGCAGGAACCTTTCAGTAATGACAGCATGGTTTGGTTAAGTTACATGCTTGGCACAGGGTTGGTGAAACCAGTGTTTTCTCCTTTCTCTGAACAAGAAAGATCTCTTTTTAGAGTTGATGCCATAAACGCCAAATGCGTAATTTTAAGCTTTTTGCTTTTATCTTTAGCCTGAAATGCAAGCAGAGCTGTAACTAGATAAGAACCTTTTGTTTGTGCTGGTTATTATGGGATGAATAGTTAACTTGATTCCTCAGGCATTTTTGTTGCCAGCTGTGTTGCCTGGATCAATTCACAGTTGTTACCTGTGTAAGTTTGGCCTTGCAGGGTTTACTGCCCTCTGTGGAAAGTAATTCTCCAATTATGTTAATAACCAGTAATGTTGATTAAAAGTTGTTATACTGCAACACGTCATATTTCAATATCAAGCTCTGGATGTTAGTTTCTTTTTAAACAGACCACAATTTTTTTCTGGCCTTCTAAAACAAAATTCATGTAAATGCCTGCACAAGAAGGTCATAGGAGTAGTTGGGCTCAGTCTTGTTGAAATTTCAAATTTTAAAATTTTTGTTTTCTCTTATGAACAGAACATGTTTTTGGCCATTATCAATGATACCTACTCTGAAGTCAAATCTGATATGGCACAACAGAAGGCAGAAATGGAACTGTCTGATCTTATCAGGAAGGTAAATGTAATGTTTTATTTGTTTGACATCTTATTCCTCGCATCTGAACTTACTTTGTAAAACACTATATAAACAGTACAAAGTAAAGCTGGCAGCAGCTGGTGAGAGTACACATCTCAGTTAAATTAATCTGAGAAGAGTGTAAATTAAATGAGTGGAAACTTCTCATCGCAATGTATTTCAGTCATGTGAGACTTTGCCTTGAATGATCACACTGAACACACTGAATGAGAGTGCACAGTGGCTGATTTTTGTAATCAAAAAAGTTATTAGAAATCTCATTTCATGAGAAACAACAAAATTTCACGTTCTCTTTTAGGGCTACAACAAAGCCATGGTCAAACTTAAATTGAAGAAAACTACTGTTGATGACATTTCAGAAAGTCTGAGACAAGGTGGAGGAAAACTCAATTTTGATGAACTCCGGCAGGATCTAAAAGGGTAGGGGAGTTGTTACTTCTTACCTTGAATAGTATCCCCAGGGACATGTGATGTTAAGTTTTTGATGTGATTTTCCTCTAGCAAAAGTACACTAATGTGGATAAAGGCACACAGCAGAGTACTTTTCTCTGCACTATGGTTGGTGATGGCATCCCACACCAGAGAAAGGATTTGGAGCTCTGGGGCCCAACCTCCTTGAATTTATGTGTTTTGGGGAGAAAACCACAGAAATCTCTGAGGAAGCAGAGACCTAAGGCCTCTGAGGAAATGGTAATTTTTCTGTCAGACCACTGCAGGAGTTTGTGGACAGTCAGGAGTCCGAGGCAAGGGTACAAATCAAGGAGATATAGAAGGGAGTTGTGAAGGAGAAAGGTTCAGTGTAGGGAAGATTGGTGCTTTAACTAATGAAAGGGGAGGACTGAGGGCTTTTTATCAGTGTTGTGAATTTATAGGCAATGATGGGATGTCTTTGTCTTCAGGATGAAAGTGTGTCTGAAGTGAGGTGTTTTCTAATACACAGAGTTCTTTCAGGATCTGAAAAATGGAAAGTAAAGGAACTGCTTTTACTACTGTTTCAGGAAGGGGCACACAGATGCAGAGATTGAAGCAATATTTACCAAATATGACCAGGATGGGGACCAGGAATTGACAGAGCATGAACATCAGCAGATGAGAGATGACCTGGAAAAGGAGAGGGTGAGCTCAGAACTAGGAGAGGTGTTCCACCAGCACTGTCTGCCAGTCTGCTCCCTGTGCTGGTTTCCTGCCTCAGAAGAATCCTCTTGTCCCCCTTCACTTTTGCTGTCGTTCCTGGCACAGGGGAGCTGATAGAGGGCAGGAGGTCTTTGACCTTGGCACCACCATGCCCCACGTACAGGTGAAAGGTTTGCATCTTCTCTCTCCCTTGTGTTTTTACAAAGGAGGATCTGGATCTGGACAGGAGCTCTCTGCCACGTCCTCTGAGCAGCCGCAGCTTCCCCCGGAGTTTGGATGACTCTGAGGAGGATGAGGATGAGGACAGCGGACACAGCTCCAGAAGGAGGGGCAGCAGCTCTAGTGGTGTTTCCTATGAAGAGTTCCAAGTGTAAGTTTATCCTTCTGAGGGGGACAAATCTACTTGGTGGGTTTTGGTTGGGTTTTCTTTTCGTTGTGGGTTTTCTTCTTTGGGTTATATAGTATTCTCTCCTTGATATTAATCAATTTATTAATAAAAGCAAGTGTTATGATTTCATTCTGCGTAAATCACTCCTTTTAGTAGCTTTCAAAAATATCTGAACTGGAAATGCCTTAGAGAGCCTCATGGGAGTTGGTTAGAAAATAGAAAATCAGAACAAACAACAACAACAAAAAAAACAGCAACAAAACCCCTGTCCTTAAAACCTTGTCATTGAAAAGTCAGGGAAAAGGGTCATGTTACAATAATGCCAGAAAAGACTTTTTTTAAGTAGCAAAACCTTGAGTTTATTTTAGGTTCAGTGAGAACTTCAACAGTTGTTTTTAATAAGATTAAGTTACTCGTGAGCGTGTATTTTGTCCGAAATGATAGATCTCCATATTAATTAATTACAGCAACACTAGCTGAATAAAGAACTGTGTAACTGGAACCAACAGATTTTCATGATGATGCCCTAAGAGCAGTGAAAGCAGAGTGCAAGATGTACTTTTTTTTCCCCCGTGTGCTTTGCCCCTGTTTTACTTTCTTGCTGCGGTGTGCCTTTTCCCTCCTGGACAGCAGGACTGGTTTGTGGGAAGTCAGAGGCGTGCTTGGATAACAGCAGGGTCTCATCCTTGTATACCCTGTGTGTTGACATGCTAGAACGGTGCTGACCGGGCAATGTCCGAGTCACTGAAGCTCCCACTTGTTGCCCTCAGACTCATGAGGCGAGTGGATCGCATGGAGCATTCCATCGGCAGTATCGTTTCCAAGATCGATGCCGTTATCGTGAAGCTGGAGGCCATGGAGAGGGCCAAGGTAAAAAGAAGAGATGTGTTGGGAAGGCTGTTAGATGGAGTGACAGAGGTAAGAAACCCACTCTCTGTGGTCTGGTCACAACCTGCATGTTTTCCTTGCTGTTGGCACTGCTTCCTACTGCTTGACTTGGCAGGATTGGAGGAGTGGTGGTAAAGAGGAGGTGGGTGCTTTGGCAGTGGGCGAGTGATTTCAGTTAGGTGTTAGAAAAACATGAAATTTAAAACATGAAATTTTGGGAATATGATCCAAACTTCAGATATGACAACATGTCTAACAGCAGGCCTATGTCACCTTTTAAACCCGTGATCTGGGCAGCAGTGGTGTTCAGTGGTTGCTGAAGCAGCTCCTCCAACCCTTGGTGTCTGTTGGGATTAATACAATATTTTTTGTGGACTAGTCTGTTAGGGTTTAGGGGATCCAGCCCAGCAGGCCCAGCCTGCTCTTATTCTCCTTTGTTGCTCCTGGGACTGTGTGTGGCAGGTGGGAGTAGTTCACTTCTGTCACCAGGCTAACCTGACTTCTACTGCTTCCCCTTTCACCCTCTCTTTCCTGAGGGCCCTTTGGAAGTGGCCAGTGGGAGAAACGTGTTATTTCTGTGAGTTCTAAAATCTGTCAGGTGGAATACAAATTGTGCTTTCCTAGGTGGCAACCTGGGCATTTCATCACTGGAAATAAAACAATTTGCTGTGGGAGCTGTGTTTCCCCATTAGCCTATGGAAGTACTCGAGTGGCGTAAGAATTTCCCGTGGTTGTATAAGATTTTGCCTAGACTGCAGTTTGGAAGCTGCACTTCCAGCTTGTGTCTTGTAACGTGTTTAGGATGAAAGACTGGGCCGGGACAGTGAAATCCACAGGGAGCAAATGGAGCGGCTGGTGCGAGAGGAGCTGGAGCGCTGGGAGTCGGACGACACGGCCTCCCAAATGAGCCATCGGCTGGGAACGCCCCTGGGACCGAATGGCCAACCTCGCTCCAGGAACTCCCGGCCATCTTCTTCCCAGTCAGATGGCATTGATGCAGGAGCAGGAAATGGGGGCAACAACATCCATGTGTAGGTTGAGCTTTGTGGGTGATCCCAAATGTTTCTGGTCAGTATTCAGCCCGCAAATACCCCAGCGCTGTTCTCCAGCGTGAGGGGATAGTTCTGATCAGACCACTGAGGACAACTTTCACTGGTAGGAAAAAGTAAATATTCACTCCATCAATCATTTTCAGGCCTGTGTAATGCCAGCAGTGGGAGTGGCAGCCCTGGAAACAAAAATGCAGGAAACTGAGTGGATATCAGGTGGGACAAAATCTACCAGGACAGAAATCTGATTCCATAGAAGTATTACTGAGAGCACTTGCATGAGGGCAGCAAGCTTCGGACAAAATAATGTGCAGTGGCTGGCACACTAAATTAAAAGGCTATTAATTTTCTGCTTCCTCTTGGAAAATACAATTTTTAAAGGCTTTTATAAGCAAAATTTAAAATAAGATGGCATCTTATTCATTTGTCTTATTCATTATAACAGCTGACAGATAAAACAGCACTTTTTTTTAAATTTGTGTTTCCAAGTTATTCTTGGTATACTAATATTTTGCTTAACTTAAAATATTCCTTTTTTCCTGTTTTGAGAGGTACTATGTTTCTTTAAGCAGAATAAAGTGCACTTAGTTTGTACAACTGTAAGTTACATCATTCTGTGGTAGAAACTGAATGCATTATAATTAGCATTTCGGAAGAAATTTTTGAGAACTGCCTCTTTACACCCAACTAACATGATAATTTTCAGCTATGTTGCAAAGTGCCCATTTTTTAGTGCTATGTTTTCATGATTTAAGCATTCCTGGGATAAACATTCCAGAGGTTCTTAGGTAAATACCGCTACTTTGCAGAAAATACATTATTTAAAAGCACACAGGATTGAAAAACACCAAGTTTTCCTTGGGTGTGACAGGGAAGGGGGCAGAGAAGTTTCTGACAGTTGGGAAAATCTGATCTTGTGCCGTGTGAAGTTCTAATCACATCTCAGCCGTGTGGTCTGTATTTACATTTAACTGAACTGCTTGTGAAATTATTAGGTAAATTTCTACATAACATTTTCTGCTGAAAAGGTGCAGCACAGGATTCCTTTAGGAGGGTGTTTGTGGTATAATCACTGATTTTTAGCATTTAATTCCCTCTCCTTTCTTTGTCACAGAAGCTTTATTTTTGAGAGGAGATGCAACATTGAAATTCTGTTGGGTTTCCTATAGAGAGCATTGAGGCAGTGTTTGGAGTTTTGCCTAGCAATACGTTTCCATATGTGGAATGTTGGTTTAGGAGGGAGGCTGTCAATTGTGCTTTTTTCCTGAAGATGGCAGTTGTCTTGTGTTTAAAGACTCGGAGTTGGTGAAAAGGATAATGGAAAGCTACATAATCAATCACATCTCAGCTATTGGTAGGGTATATAGAGGAAAAATGCCAGTTTAACAAAGTGTAAGTGGCATGTGTTGTGTTGGTGCCTTCTGTTTCAACAAGCAGTTGTTAACTCTTCATTCTTGTGGGAGTGCTGCTTAGGCAAAGCTTCCATGGTCCATATATTCTTGCAATGGCATTGCCTGGATGAGCAGTGGCTCAGAATGCCTTTCCTCTAACCAGAGAACTTGCTAAAACCAAATAGACTTCGTGCCTTTCCATTTTCAAGTTTATGAGAAACCATACGCACAGAAACCTAATTAATGTAAGGTGGAAGAGGAGGAAATTCAGTGTTGGAATTTCATAGTAGCTGTGTCTTGGGAACAGAATTATGTGGGAGAACAGGTTGTGATTCTTGTGGGGGTTCATCTGTGGGTTATTTTGTCCTGTATTGGGAAGAAATTCATACCCTTTCACAAGAGTCCTCATGAACTTGCCAAAACAGTGCACGGCACAGCAGGTAGGGCATTTGTGTGGGATGAGGGCATTCAGATTAAGCTCTCTCTTGCCTTGATTGAAAGGTTTTGCACCTCAGAAACCTTTCTGAGGAAAGCTTTTCAGTGTTGAACTGCATTTCTGGCTGTAAACAAACAAACAGACCAAAAAGAAACACCAGCTGTACACATGGCCAGCTGGAGTGCAAGGAAAACAGAAAATACAATGCCAAAGCAATTTAAATATGCAGAGCCTTGTCTTTATATTTGTATCCAAAACGTGTCTTTCAAAATGTAAATTCAGTCATGCAGTTCATCTTTCATTTGTACTATATGTTTATTATGAAAATGTTTGCATTAATAGCTGCGTTTGTTGGGGTGTATTTCTGTAACGTGTCGTTACTTGATAACAAACTTCATCTTGAAGTGCAATAAGTTTCCATGGGGTACCCGTGTGTGTTGACAGTGGGCCTTGCAGTAAGTGCATTGCCACTTGACAAATGCTACAAACATTTTATTGATGTATTTTTCAATTTTAGATTATAATATCATTTGTCACTTATCACCAAGGTACGGTTTTTGCGTAGTAATGAACAGTGTTTGGTCTTATTAGGAAGCTGTTAATTATGCAAGTCTTCTACAATGATCAAGAATGTATTGATCTGTAAAACTGAGCACTTTACTTCCTAATAAACATTTTATATAATCTACAAAGCAAACTTTGTGCCCTGCACTTGGTTTGTTTATGACGAAATGTGAAGAATCCTACATTTTGTTTGTGTTGCTTTTATTTTATTTATTTATTTTATTTTATTTTATTTTATTTTATATTTATTTATTTTATTTTTTTATTCTCAGATTATTCTCCCTAATAAAGGGAGTAGAGAGTGTAAATGAGCACAGAGGACGGGACTGATCCTAGTTCTTCATTGCCCAAATAGTCCTTGTTTTTAAGACTTTATTTCAGATTTGTGTTTCTGCAAATGCACAGGTCTGCTTTCTGCTATTTCAGGTAGCAGCTCCCACTGCCAGTAACTGTCTCTTCATTACTTCACATTTGCTGTATAATTTAACTCTTTTTTTTCCTCTATTCCCCTTTATTTTTCCCCTTGTTTCAGGGAATACTACAGAATAGTGCTTGGAAAGCCTGGGATCACATGTAAGACCCATAGTGCTCTCTGGACAGGTGTCTCACCAGCTTGAAAGTATACTCTATTAATGAAAACTGAGTGATTAATGTAAATCCATCTCAATCCTTAATGAAAAATATACATACAGAGTATTTAAAGTATATTAAGCCTTTAGCCAGTGCAGCATAAAAGTCATAGTGTGTGGAAAGTGGAAACCTTTATATTTTTTTATACTGTGTGTATGCTTTAACATTGCTGATTTTGGAAGGTTTCTTTAGAAAGTGCAGTTTGAGATGCATGTTTGGAATAAGAGCTTTCTGGAGTAATTCTTCCATGTCTACAAGCATCACTTGGATGCCTTGTATATTCAAATATTCTTCTCCAGTAAATCTAAACAAGAAAAACTTGGTCAAAAACTGAGGAAAAGGGGTAAAAAGGTTATGATAAAAGGTCTGCAAGCAACTGTCACTTGTATAACAAGGACTTCCAGGTTTTAAGCACTGATCATGCAAAATAGGTACAGAAAGGTGGAGTGGCAGCTTAATGGTTCAGGTGGCACACTGACATTCAAGACTTGTCTTTTATTTGTGTCACCTCACACTGATGCCTTAACACACATTCAGCTGCTTCCAGCTTGGTTCAAAGGGCTGCTACAAACATGCTGCTTAAGCACCAGTAATGCTAAAACTGCAGTGGTATCACAAGTTTTCCTTGGACTGGGGATTCTGGCAGCTCTTCTGCTTTATTTCTACTCCAAGGAATACTCAGGGAGACTGAAACTGCATCCTGGAAGGCAAAGAGCAGCAAACTTGTGCCTTCTGTAATAGGCCTGAATTTGGATGTAGTGTGAGAGCAGATTTCCTGCAGCCAGGTGGTCGGGTATTTTGGGGCAGGCCTACCAGCAGTGGAGTGCTAGGAAGAGAGCAAGAAGGGTTTTGAGATTTGGGGAGTGTACTGGATTTGTGTGGCTCTCAAAACAGTTGTTAGTAATAAATGCAGTAAGATTTCCAAAGGACTCATTATGACAATTTCCATCAGCCACAGTTTTGCCAGTGACATTTTGACAGAAGTTTAGACCAGTAAATTCATTCATTTGCAAAGTCTTGAAAGACGACTCTCAAAAGAGTTGAAGATTAGCAGATACTCACAGGGGACAAAATCTTCAGTAAAAAACTATTCATACAAAGCAAATTAACAATATAAAACTCCTACAGAGTCAGAATTTGGTTCAGAACTCCTGTTCAGATTTTGAGACCTACTTTAAAAAAAAAAAAATTTCCAGTGAGAAGAGTTAGGCTTTGTTCTCAGGGCACTCACATTAAGATATTTTTGAAATAAAAACTGCCAGAAATGCCCGTTTGTTGTGCACAGGCTGCTGCTTTTTGCTGTTGCATGGAGAGTGGTGTGATGTAAACTCTGAGAAACACTCAAAGGAAAAGAATGCTCCTTTCAGGCTAAACTTGGAATTACCAGTTCATTCCAAAGTCTGAGGTAAGCACACTTCTGTACTGCCATCAGCTTTCCCTGGAGCCGAGGTGGACGCTGTCAGACCGAGTTCCCCAACTCCCTGGTTTCAGATGTCTGTGTGCAGAAAGATGCAGCCATGAGAAACCAGAAAGGCAGAGCTGGCAGGCACTGGAAAGAAATTTCCATTTCTCAGTGTTCCTGTGATGCCCCAGCTGTGTAATAAAGGCCAGCTGTGTTTCCTGGCTTAGTCATTTGAATCAGTTAAGTGAAGAAACAGGTTTAACAAGGGCTTTAGCTGTCTTAACTGGTTGTTATTTCATGCCCAGCAAGAAGAGGAGAGATATGTGGACTGGGAGAGGAAAAGCATTTACATTCAGGAGACTTTTCCCTTTTTTTTATGGCACAGGAAGATGAAAATAAGCTCTGACAGGAGAACTCATTTTAAAAAAAGGAGGGAAATATTTAGATTGAATCTGTTCATGTCTGCAAGAACATAATCACAGATTATTTAGCAGATGGAAGTGTGTCACATGGAAGACCCAGGGGAGCAACTCCAGTAGTCTTCGTTGGCATTGCTGTTATTTACATTATCAGATTATACTCCCTCGTCCTGCTATTTACATTTTGTGTAAAAAGACACAGCTAAACACAGAGTGAGCTCTTGCACTTCACTGAATGTTCAGGAGGTAGCAAATTGATGCTTATAAAAATGGCATTTACCAATTAATATTGGAAAACTATTCACCTTTTTTTTTTTTCCCAAATGATGATGTTCTCTTTTGGAAGATCATTTGTATAAAGTGGGCAGAAAACCTGGCACTGTAGCAAGAAATACTGAAACTTTTCATCCAGGAAATAAAAGTTTGGATACTTGTAGTGTTTATCAGCATCCCAGAGAAAATTTGCAAACTGAAAATACGTAACTACAAATCCGTAACAGGGATCATTTGAGGAGGTTTGATTCACCTTGAACTGATGCTGGTGTGTGGCCAGAAACAATCTCCATCACGCTACCTGCAGTGCCTGTCTGCAGCCATACAGAGCAGGGTATTGCATCCTAAGCACTTGACTCTGTGCCCACTGGGTCAGTGGAAAAGTAATCGGAAGGCAGGTGGCTATTTCATAATCCTGGAGAGTGAGGGAGTAATTGGAATGTTGTGTTCTTGAAGAAGCAGGGTGACTAAGATATTGGCAAGGCAGCTTTCGTGAGAATGAACCAGACATGACTCAAAACCTTATGGAGGCAAAGATTATTTCTCTTGAAATATGAAGGAAATACATGAAACTGGAGAGACAGAGCTTACTTATTTTAGCAGGCCAGGTTAGGATGCCCTTGAGCCTATCCATCTGTTTCCACATGTAAAGAAACTGGCTTTTCAGGCTCTTAATCTATAATTATTTAGTCTCTGAAGACCAGATAAAGACATACATTACTTAAATTTTTTTGTGCTGTTACTTTCTTAATTGTTTTCTCTTTTCCTTCTCTAGTGGACATATTCATCATCCTTATTGGCTGTCAACTTCAAATGCCCACCTGACATAAATTCTTTGTGTCTTTTATGTTTGGGGTTTTTTTTAATCCTTCCCCTGTGCTGGAACAACACAGAACTGCAAATCTTTTTACTGATTTATTCTCTGCCTTAGTGGAATGCTACTCTACAAGCACATATCTCAAAGCCTCCTGGAAAACCCAAACTAAATGTCTTTCCTCACAGCTGGTGAGTATATGGCCCACAAGGCTCTTATTGTGTCTACCAGCACTGAAGTCAAGACAGATGAGACATTTCTTGCGCAGCCCAAAGCATCCAGACAGTGGTAGTGGCTTCACCAGCAAAACATGTAAGGCCAGGGCGAGAACTAGAGGGTCAGCAAGCACTCAGGCACTTGTTAAATCTTCACTTGGACAAATAAAATTTATAAACCCTTGGTACACTGGGAAAAATAAGTCACAATCCCTGAGTCAGTGTCATGGGCCTTTTAGATGTATCATTTGATAAGCCAGTAGTCTATATCATGCAATTGTCTGATTTACCGAAGTACGGGCATTGACCTAATATCGATACCCAACTGAGACGGACAAAGACTCTAACAAAAGTTAGAAAGTGGATGTTTATTTCAGCACCGGGCAGCTGCGTGGGATAGCTCCCTAATATGTAGTGCAAAGTCATAAAGCACTACAAGGTCTACTCATCTACAAAGGTTCAATATTCAAAATACAAATACATATTTATAACATTAACACCTCCCATTCTCCGCTTTGTATGGTCATTAGCTGAAAAGTCATTAAGCATGCATGGTTTTTTCCTTAAATTGAGTTGGTGGTCTCATTATTTGGGAGGAGGTCGTAAATGATGAAATAAAACTCATCTGCCTTGCTCTGCCCTTCCTTTCTACCTTTCTGGTTTTTGACAATACATATTACCCTTGGAGGACCTCCAGTTCCTCCCTTCATCACTTCTGAATAGGTTTTCAAATGGAAAAATTAGTACTTGTCTGCATTTGTTTTGATTTATTAATCAGTGTTTTCTGTTTCTCATTATAGGCACAGCTAAACAAATATAAGATGACAAGCAATCAGTTACTTACATCTTAAAAGCTTATTTCAGGCCCAACTCTCTAACTAATCATTAACTTTTTAAATTAACTTCAGCTGGGTTTACTTATTAAATCTATTTCAACAAAGCTAACCTTTAACTAAAATCTTAGTTTTTTAAAACTCTGTGTTTCATGTCCAGCCGCATGTAAATATGTTACAGAATCAATTCAATAACTCACTAACATCAGTTTTGAAAATAAGGCAGCAATTCTGAAGATGAATTTTGTTTTTCATGCTGTCTAGCCTTCTGCCTCCTCATCAAAAGCCATTCATATTGCTCTGCCACATGGCTTACTAGCCTGCTTCAAATTCCACTGAAATAACTCTTCATTCCAGAAGAATTGCTCCAACAATTGATGTTATTTATTATTAAATATTTTTAGCAGCAAAGAAGGAGCTAAAAGAGTAAAAATTGGATACCAGTGATTTCAGTTTTGCCAGTGCCCTTATGCATATTAAAAGCTCTCAATTAATACAGGTTTTCTCCTTAGGCTGCTATCAGCACTTAGACTGCCTTTTACTTTTTTCTTACTGTTATTAAATAAACATAGAGCTTTTTCAGGCTTCTCTGAATTAATGGCTTTCAGAACCTATATAAGTTTTAAGAATTCTTCCTGGGACATGAGCACTTCAGCTGGATGATGTATTATCTGTATCTAGGCAGTTTGCTATCTGTTCTTGCCTTCGTGAACATTCACTACAAGGAACAAGCAATTACTCTCAGTTACTAGCACAGAAAAATATCAAAACCTTCGTTTCTGTACTGAAAGCAATAAAATTTAGAAGTGGTAACTTGTAAGATTATTGTTATCATAAATCTTCATTCAAACTAATGGAATTAAATGAGCTTAATAACTCTTTAGAAAGTAACAACCCTCAGCTTGTGATTTATTTTACTTATTTTAAAGTAGTTCAGATAGAGGATGTAAAAGAAAAATCTTCGTCCAGACTGAATACTCTAAAACCTAACTGTAAGTAAGTTTTTTAAAACTTCCAGGAGTCCAAATTAAATCACTTCCTATCAAAGTGTAAGCAAACTAAAGCGGAATTTTCATACATGAAAACACATTTTCAGTTGAGCTAGTGATATAATCAGAATCGTTAAATTCTGTACATCACACTTTTTAAATACTGAATGCAAATGACAAAAAGATCAGGAAAACTGATGGTATCAGGCAGTTCTGTCATTTTTAAGCCCGAGCAATGCATGAGTCTTAACACCATAAACGACTTGATCCATGGTAGCCTCTCGCTAAGATCCTGCCGAAAGGAGCAAGTGTCAGGGATAATTCAGCTCCTAAGCCAGTTGCAGTGGAAAGCAGGGATCATTTCAAGACCGATTTGGAGCAGGTTAATGAACAAAAGGCTTAATGAGCCATGTACCCCTAAAAGAATGCTGGACAAATCCATCCCTAATTAGGGTGGGGAGATAAAAAAGATTGTGAGAAACAAGTCAGGACCATTAGCCTGGGGCTATTAAGGAGGTTCTTGAGAGCCTAATTCTTGTCACAAGGTCAAGCTTTTACAAAGCAATTATTAAGGATCTCCATAGTATCAACATACAGGCACACACACGTACCCAAAGCCTTTTAACCTCAGGGATTCTGGACTCATTTCCCTTCTCTTAATAATTTCCCCCCCTGCCCCCTGCTTAGAGTGCTTGCAAAAGTGCATGTTAGAGTTATATTACACATTATTGAGGTGTCTCCTGGCTTTTGCAAGCAATGTAGTTGTACTAATCAGTCCCAAACTAAAGGGGAGAACCAGATACATCATAGAATAATAAAATGTTTGGGATTTGAAAGGACATCACCTAGTGCCAAGCCCCCTGCCATGGGCAGGGACACCTCTCACTAGAACATATAAAGTACAGTGCTGGATAAAAAGAGAAAAATAAAAGCTTAATTTAAAGCCTATAGTGTGACAGAGAAATCTGACACGACTACTACTGTAATTTCTGCACATGCAACTGAAGTATAGAATTTTACAAATTTATAAATATTGGACAGTGCTGGAAGAAATATTTGTTTTACATAAATATGTTCTTATAGATGATCAGCTGCTGAAATGAGTAGTAGAAAGCAAGAAAAGTTTAGGAGTTATGTGGTAAATATTATCTGTGCAATAGGGTGTCAAAGCCTGCTCAAAATGTGAGTAGTTCAACTTAGTTTGATTATTTCC
The DNA here is from genome assembly GCA_013399195.1 of Dicrurus megarhynchus. NCBI lineage: Eukaryota > Metazoa > Chordata > Aves > Passeriformes > Dicruridae > Dicrurus > Dicrurus megarhynchus. The sequence goes on from VXAD01003452.1 coordinate 46,386, forward strand.
TTTCTCAGAAACCACTGCTGTATAGTGAAATTACTTTCTTTTCCGATTGGAACACAGTCTCTGTGATCACATTTATAACTCTTTAAATGTGGAAATTACAATGACCAGCTGCAATTAGCTGGGCTGTACATGTCTACATTTTTAAATCTGTGATGATTTTCATTTTCTTTTTTTCCAAAAGCAAAAGTTCCACTTTCGTTTCTTTGTAGTAGCAGGACCTGGAGTACCTTTCCTGTCACTTTTTCTGGAATAACCACATAGCTGTTATCTCCTCACTGTTTCCTTCTGCTTAAAAACCACAGATATGTAAGTAAAATAATGGTTCAGAACACTCTCTGCCAATTTTTTGTACTCTGAAGCTTTCTTTTTCCCCAGCAGCACGACGTCTTTCCAAAAAAGCAGTACAGTAATTAGTGATTAGATCAACATGAATCCTAATGTCATATGTATGAAGATGTTAAGTTTAGAATACATGAGCTGCCCAAAAGCTTAGGTAATTTAATTGATGTATAAGCAGCATCCCAGCTCTGAATGTTCTGGAAAGATAAAAGCTGAATTTTTGTCTATGTAAATCTCACAGAGATTTTCACAGATAGCCCCTAAACTTGCCTTAAAACTAGCCTAGCCTGAGAAATTTTTAATAAAAAAGTCTTATTCTGTTGGAAGTAGATTACCTTCTTGCAAAGAACATATTCTGGTTGCTTGTTCTCAAGCTGTGCTTTTGCCATACAGGAACAGGGAGGCCTCAATCTGCAACTTCCTCATGAAGGGAAGGGGAGGGGCAGGCACTGATCTCTTCTCTGTGGTGACCAGTGACAGGACCCCAAGGAAATGGCCTGAAGTTGTGCTGGGGAAGTTTAGGTTGGATAACAGGAAGAGGTTCTTCACCCTGGGGCACTGGAACAGGCTCCCCAGGGAAGTGGTCACAGCACCAGCCTGACAGAGTTCAAGGAGATTTTGGACAGTACTCTCAAGCATAGGGTGTGACTCTTGTTCTGTGCAGAGCCAGAAGTTGGACTTGATGATCCTTGTGGGTCCCTTCCATCTCAGGGTATTCTGTGATTCTAAATCTCTTACAGAAATAAGGCCTTGTAAGTTTGTTTCTTACGACCTACACAAACCGGGGCAAACACTGCAGGAGCAACGAGATCAACAGTAACAGCCCAAGAAAGAGCTGTAAACTTGTCTTCTATGCATTTTTATGCATTTACTGTGCAGAACTCTGCAAATAAAGAAGGCGGTGGTCTAGCATTGCTGCACATGGCCAGGGAAAAGCTGGCCTGCCAGGAAGGGATTGCTTCAATCTATGGACCCTTACAAAGGTGCTACCATCCTGCTTAGTCATGCACTTGAAATTGGTCACCATAAAAACGACTAAGAACTACTCATGACAGCAACACTAATGGCACAGTGAAGATGACTTGCAGTTATGCAGAGGAAATATAAATTTCAGGACAAGGATTATGGGAACTGGCACAGTAAGGGAGAACACCTTTATTTAAAAAAACAGTGCTTCTACCACTTGAGTGAGGCATGAAAGGCTTGATGGCATCAATAAGTACATTCTAGAGCAGTAATGATTCCCAAATAGAAAAGGGCACTGGGATGGAGAGGATTTTGTCCTTGTCTCACATATCCTGTGACCACTTAAGCAGCTGAGACTGTGTTGGTGTCCTGATAAGCGTCACTTTGGACTGAATTACCTGGTGGTGAGGGTAGATGTCGCTGTTCTCGCCGCTGAACGGAGAAACGACACAAAGTCCAAGCTCAGGGTAAATGGAGGCCGAAGTGATTTAATAACTTCTTAGAGGGTTTTTATATGTTAGTTCGCAAAAAGTGTGTTAGATGGCATAAGGTAATTGGTTCTTTCTGCCATCCACCCCTTAAGGTGATTGGCCAAGTTTTAAGACACCCATCTCTAAATGTTTTTCTAGTTGGAACCATAACAATGGTGAAAAACAACCAGCAGGTGCAGAAGTTTACAGAACTGTAACATTGTTTTGAATTACTTGCATGGGAAAGACAGAGCTCTCACAAAATGCTGCTGAGAGCTGAAGAAATTCCTTGCTGAACCTTCTTCAGCATCCATAGGTAGGTGCTAATTAAAGTATAGTACCACTATTTTTTTCAGGTTAAGCCTCTAAATACTAGTTATAATGTTTGACAAGTTCATAGCTAGAACATGCAGAAAGACTGAATAGTCTCTTGAAGAAATGAATAGCTGTACACTTTTTGTGGCAGAGTAAGCTGTGCTAAACATTTTGGCAGAGTAAATTAATATACAGAGATGGTGTTCACGTTGTTGACTTGGGTAATAATAAAAGTACAAAGAAAGGTGTCTTTAAAAGTAATCAAGTCAGTTGCACAGTCAGTTCACCAAACTGCTGAACAGTCGGAATTGCATCTTTCCCTCTGGTTTTAAGAGAACTTCTTCATGAAGTGCAGTTTCAGGTAGGCGATTATAAGGAAGATTATTGACATGCAGGCCAGAGCCAGGTGGTTCTGCCACAGGCCCCAGGGGCTCGGATCAATGCCTTGACTCTTCAGATACTCCTCTCCAGTACACGGCCTACAGATAAATACACACACATTGATAAACTTAGTCGCTTTGTAAACCAGTCAGCAGGATCTAGGAAGATCTTTGGAAGTTGTAGTGTGATTGCATGCGTGTAGCAGGCCAGGCAAACACCAGCTGTATATCAGTGGTTAATTTTCCATTTGAAAATTTGCTTTTCTTGCAGCTCCAGTTTCACGTAGGAAGCTGAAATGGATTTTGTGAGGCGGTACAATTGTAGTGTGTGTGTGCATAGCTCTCACTAAATACAGTTTGAAGAAAAGTGAGAAGCATAATGCCAGCTATTTCTAGTGTTGTAAGTACTAAATACGACAACAAACAGAATGTTCCACGCAGTCAGAATGCAAAAACCCAGTCAAAGGTTCATTTTCCATGTAAAAACTCACAGATTCTCTGGCCATCAGTATCTCTGATACTCAGACTAATGTTCTGGGACTTTTAAAGTTACTGATGGTGGGACTCATTTCAGTGTACCAAAATACTTACAGCTGGCCCATCTGTTGATATCTAATCTCACTGCTTGAAACTGTGTTGTTACTGATGTTGCAGAAGTTCAGACCAGTCAACTCATTGATCTGTAAAGCCTTTTAAAATAAAAGAAACAATGACAACAGAAATTAATAGGTAAAGGAGTGATACATTAACAAGATGAGATATAATGCAATTAAAATCCATTCTAAAAATGTGATGGTATCACTATTATATTGGCCAAATCCCCATTTTTTAGTGGAGTAGCAGAGTTCTTTTTTTATTTTAAGAGAGGAATGTATGCAGCCCACACCCTGTAAAGCATGCATCACAACAGGCTTTACCACCTCCCCCAGGCCAGACTGTTTCTGCACAGGCATAGTAAAGACCAAATTTCTCTGCAATATATCACCCTGGCTTAAATTTTCACAAATTAGGAGAAAAGCTTTAGCCTGACAAGTTTTTGTTTGATTGATAGAAAAGACAAATAGAAGATTTTTACTTTTTGGGGGTGGATAACATTGTTCTTCACTTTGAAACCTTTCTGTCCAGCTGAATTCCAGTGGATGTAGTAGTTGTGTTTCTCATATGAGGTATTTCCTAATTACAGAAATGAGGTCTTGTAAACAGCAGTGGGTGCTAGTTGATGAGAAGCCCTTCTTGTTTCAAGATACTGCACAACACTCAGAGGCTGTTATACTTAATTAGCTTTCCTTTTGCTCATTAGGCCACCAAGTTTGAAGATTTCTTTATCATGATTAAAGACATTCCTTTCTAGCAAACCATTTTCAGGTTTGTAGACAGGAAAACAGAGCACTTACTGTCATTCCATATCGAGGGATGCTAAAGTATTTGAGCCAGGAGAGCCAGGACAGGACGCTTGTGAGATTGACCAGCAACCCAGAGAAAAGCTAGAGGCAATAATTACAAGAAAAGTCACAACAACAACGAAAACAAATTACAAATTACATGCTTTTATCATGTGTTCTTCTCTAGCTCTTGACTTTGCTTCTTCAGATAAAAAGGAATGGGAAAGCATTCCTAGAGGAAGAATCTCTTCCAGTAGAAGAACAAAAGATAGGGAAGGATTTATATGGTTACCAAGGTTTGGGCTGTAACCTCAGGTCCTTCTCCCAAAACGAGTAACAGGGAATGCTTTCTCCTGTCCAGTAAACCCATGTGCTTCCTATCTGGGGGTCCCACATGGGTTTGCTTGAGCTCTTCTGCTCCTCCATGTGCGGGACTGCTGGAGGTGTGCTCTGGGTTTTGCCTGTGTGCCCTGAGCCTGAGGCAACATGGACTTTGGCTGTGGGGTCAGCGCTGCTGCCTTGTTTAAGGTGCCTGTCTCCTGAGTGTGGCTGGCTGTGTGTTGCCCAGTTTAACATGCCCAAGGTGGGCTCTGCAGCTGAGAGGGACAGCTGGGGTAATGGTCTCAGAAAGCAGGGGGCTGCAGGGCATGTTCTCAGCCAGACACATTTGCCTTTCACAAAGTTAAGGGAGAGAGAATGAAGTGCAGCCTTAAGTGGCTCTCCTACTTTCCAAGTAGTTTGGTGGCTGCCAGAGGCACTGAGAAGAGGGAAGAGGAACCACTCTCCCTCTCACACCCAACCCTCCAGCCCCCCACTTCTTGTTAATTCAAAGGACAAATCAGAATATTCCACCCCACAGCGTCAGGATACTCAAATCAGACTAATCAGGATATGTTGACCCCAACAGACTTTTTGCAGAATTCAGCTGAACTCTGGGCTAGTAGGATTTCTGGATTTCAGCACTTCTGGGATTTCATGATCCAGTCTAGAGAACTGAACAGTGCTACTCACAATCATAAAAACAAAGGTGATAGTCATGAGTAGGTTTGCTACAGCGACCACGCTCTGTCCTGCTGCAATGGCAAGTGCCATGGAAGTGGCTGTGTAGGACACCATCATAAGGGTGAACATCATTGTAAAGAAGGCTTCTACTGTTGGTTTCAAACCTTAAAGATCAGAACAAGAAGGGTTTCAGTACAATCCTGCTGAAAGCTCTGCCATAACCTGAACACTATCCTGGCTTTCCTAGTGTGTCCTGCCTACAGAGTACACTTTGTCTGCCAGCATAGGCTGTGTCACTGAGACCCAAGACTGTCGTGGTGCTTGTGACAGCCCTAATGTGTCTGTCCTGACAGTGGAGGACAGGATGAATAGGTAGTATGCCCAAAACTGCAGTAACACTGAGGATAGCAGAGTGTGTAGAAGTACTGTACTCCACACATCCAACGTGACTTCAAGTTGTCCATCAAAGGAGAAACTTCTAGTACACTTCCATGAGCAGCAGCTGTACAGCATTTCACTAGTTTCCAGCAGAGAGCTCTCCTAAAGAACTCCTAGCAGCCTTTAGGTGGCTATGGATTTGGTAGCAAGGTCTGTCCCAGTCCAGTCTCACAGTCTGAGAGCCTCTTGCTGATGTGTCCTTGTGTCCTATTGCTCAGGGAAAAAACTCAGACCAAAGCCTACAAGCTGGTATTAATTCACACAATATTAAGATCTTAAAACAAAACCTTTTCCTTTTAGGTGTTCTTGAAAGGATCAGAAAAGTACCTTGTAAAAGTGATCAGAAGCCAAGATGGCCATAGATGAAAAGGAATAAATCAAAACTATGCAGTAATGGTTATGGCTTCCTTCTAGGGACAGTGGAGATGAGACATGTCACAGATTCTCTGATGAATGCTTAAATCTTTGTGCCTTTTCTGTAGAAAATAACGTGGTATGCTAAAAGTAAGATCAGAAACCACTAGCATGCCAGCGTAGGGCTTTAACCTATATCAACATCCATGTACACATACATGCCTATCAAGTGCATGTGCCATGCTGATTTATTGAGGGGGGTGGAATGAGACCGTAGGAGGCCATACTTGCCTAGCATGAAGTAAACGATGCAGGTGAAGATGATGCTGGGCAGAGTCCTTATGGGTATTAAATCAGCCATTAGCTTTGCTATGAAGTATGCAGACGTTCTGTAGTACCCACTGATATATTCATGTCTGGAACACAGAGATAGGTACAGCACATTACAGATTTAACCACTAAAACCCAGTTTGATTATTTTCATCTGGAGACAAATGAATTCTAGCTCAAAATGGATGATTTTTTCTTCTCAAAATGGAAGAAAATCTTTCGTACTTAGGCTGTAATGCAACTGTCCAGTAAGCCACATACTACAGAACTGGTCACATTTTCATATGCAAATACACATGGGTACTTGTGCACATGATTTTTAGCAAATTTATGTGTCATGTCATTGAGACAGAGAGGGTAAAGTTTGAATAATTTTCATATTTTATATGGCATAATATGCATCGCTTTAAAGAATCCAGTTAGATTACATTCATTGCCCTCACTAGCAAGTCAAAAACTTATTAATGCCAAAATTAAGTATTCAAGAGGTTTTTTCCCTGCTAATCTTAAATTCTGAGCCATTTGTAATCATAGGTACCTTTTGGGGAGTTTGCAGACAACTCACTAGCAGACTACCAGAGTACATTTCCAATGAGCACTATCAGTGAAATAATTTGAAAACTCTGCACTAGCTGTACTTAAATGACAGCTACAGCATGTCAGACAAACTCACTGTCTAACAGTAGTGCCTGACAACCTTTTTGTATGTTTTACTTACATAAATATCTTTTTTTCCACGACAAAGAGTTCAATGGCTGAGATGCTGCTGAAACACTGGTTGGTGGTCAGAAAGAACATTGCACCCACTCTGCAAAATAGCAAAAGACTGAACTGTTATTAAAAATGGGGTGTAAATGTAGTGTTTCCACTACAGAGTACATAAATCGACCTGTAGTGCCTGAAGTTAGGCAGTGTTTGAACTCCCATCCCAAAATCCACGGGAAAAGTCTTGGCTACAAGTCTGAGTCCATAAAAAGCCTGACATAGATGCGGTACAATCATTATTTGGTTTTGGCATGCAAGAATAGCACATTCTCTGATGCAGTCAAAGGACAGGAAATCAACTGAGTTGGAGTTTTTTTGGTTTTTTTGAGGGGTTGTGGTTTGTTTTTTGTCTGAATGTAATTTCCTGATGTTAAATTTTGATTCTCAGATTGTGAGGCATTGGTCTGCTGCAAACTGTGAGGAACAAAATAAGCAGTGTGAGAAGCGGTTTTCACCTTTTCCACAAAAAATTTAAGGCACTTCATACCCACTTTAAAACTTGGCCATTTTTAAGTAAATGCTATGAAGTGTTTCAAGGTTAAGAACCCAGAGGTTTCATAGTTGCAAACTCACATGTCAGGTCAGGTACATATAGCTGTCAAAATGATACATAGATCAGCATAATTTGAAAATCTAGCTTTAGGTGACTTACTGCTGGTAAGTTCAGGTGTGTGAATAGAAACAGCTGCTAGATTAAGGCTTTAGTTACCTAGGTTTATGTAGCAACAAGTCTGTACATTTTAACCCTCTCAGTTCTGCAGGGACCTTGCTAGAGGGACAAAAGCACATCCTCGCTTCCAAGTCACATAGGCTTGGCCTACTGATTACCTACGGATGTGAAGGGAAGCATTTGCTTTAAAGAGATATTAGGCTCCTTTAAAGGGAACTTTATCAAATTTTTGAATATCCATTACCTAGACTGACTGACCTGTTCTGTAGTCCAGCAGAGTCCTCTTTAAGTCCAAAGAAAATGGCACCTACAATCAGTCCCAGAAAAGCTGTAACACACACCTAAATGGGAAAAAGAGAAAAGAGGAGGGAAAGTATCATTGTCATTGCTTCATTATCGTTTCCTGACTGCCAGGATGAGGAAGACAGTTTATTTTCATGCTCCACAGTGTGTAATTACCGGGCTCTATCACACATCTTATTCGCGGGATTGTGACAGGGCTACAGATGTGCTATTTGCAGTCTGTAACTATTTAAATGGCAGAGATAACAGCTGCCTCAAGGATGTCACTTAATAGACTAAAGTGTGTGCATCACACTTTTTAAATACTGAATGCAAATGACAAAAAGATCAGGAAAACTGATGGTATCAGGCAGTTCTGTCATTTTTAAGCCCGAGCAATGCATGAGTCTTAACACCATAAACGACTTGATCCATGGTAGCCTCTCGCTAAGATCCTGCCGAAAGGAGCAAGTGTCAGGGATAATTCAGCTCCTAAGCCAGTTGCAGTGGAAAGCAGGGATCATTTCAAGACCGATTTGGAGCAGGTTAATGAACAAAAGGCTTAATGAGCCATGTACCCCTAAAAGAATGCTGGACAAATCCATCCCTAATTAGGGTGGGGAGATAAAAAAGATTGTGAGAAACAAGTCAGGACCATTAGCCTGGGGCTATTAAGGAGGTTCTTGAGAGCCTAATTCTTGTCACAAGGTCAAGCTTTTACAAAGCAATTATTAAGGATCTCCATAGTATCAACATACAGGCACACACACGTACCCAAAGCCTTTTAACCTCAGGGATTCTGAATTCATTTTACCTCCACACCAACCCTATATTCACTCATTATATAAAACAGGATGAAGATAATTTATATCCCTGGATACAGGCCAATTTTTCTATTGGCCTCCCTAGAACTGCTGAGAATTGCAGTGGGAGTTTTGGTGGTGCTGTGACTGCAGAGTTTGGTCCATGAATTAGGGGATTCCCGAGGATTAATCACTCTGCAGAGACCAGCTGAACATTCTTTATTTTTGTAGGCAATGTGCAGCTTTGAAGGAGTCAACACTTTCAGTGTTGATCCTTCTGAAAAAACGGCACTAACAGAGCCAGTGTTCATCTTTCATGGTGGGTGTTAGACCCCATTGTGGACTTCATGACACCTCATCCAGAAGACATCATCACCAGTATGAGCAGCCAAATGACCGAACAACACACACATTACGAGACTGTGAAAATATTTTTGCACTTAAACCAACTGCCAGCACTTCATTTTGTGCTGAAGTTTAATTAAGTACACAAATGCAGTCTGTTAACTTTTCCTGACAGGGGAGAGGATTTGAGGCCAAACCCCAAGTGCCGAGCCTGGACAATTAGAGTCAAATCTGAAGAATGTTCTTGAGCAAATGTGTGAAACTGCTTGGGACCTAATGTGCTCCTGACTGGGAGCAGCAGAATGCCCTGCTGGGAAAGGTCTTGCCTCCCAAAGTCTTTCACTAGTCCAAACTTAATTACTGAACAGTCTAACATTTGGGAGCATTCAGACACCTTCTATCCCCAGATTCCTAGATCTTGAACACTCTTTCTTCAGATACTGCAGTCAAAATATCAAGAGGCAAAACCATCCCAATGATTTACCTAATAATCCAGGAGCTGAATAAATGCAATGTGTATGACATAATTATAGATACAAATAGCCTTACCTGAGCTATGGAAGCCTGAGGGTTTCCTATCAGATTTTTAAATGTGCGCCTCGACACCCATTTTAGCTGGTGGAGGAAGGAATTGGCATATGTGATTTTCCGGAAAACTCCTTTGGTTTTCCTTTTATTTCCTGAAGAAATGCTCTCTAAATGTGCTTTTGTTTCCCGGTAGTAGGCAGAGTTGGAGTATTTTTCTGCTAACTGCTCAACCACGGTTTTATCATATTCAGAGCGTTCTTCAGTGCTCTCTGCTGAAAAGGCAAAAAAAACAGAATTAAGATGCACACTTAGTTCCAGTGATTCACTGCACTCAGTCCCATAGCAGGCAGTTCATAAGAGGCTGTAAAAATAAGACCAAATCTCTGTGTTTGTCTGTGCAACCTGTCCCACAGGCAGCAGCCTCTCAGCACCATGACCAGGCAAACCCCTGCCTGCCCAGGGAGTTTCAACCTGGCAACAATATGGCTTTCAGTGGAAAAATTATTTTTACATCCCCTTTGCCCCCAAAGGTTTCTGTAAGTGATCCGTTTCACAGGTCTGATGACATAATCCTGGACTTCCCAGATTTTTGATACAAGTAATCCTGCATGTTTCTACTTTGGTCATAAATAAATTTCAGCTGGACCTCCTTTTTTTCTCAACTATAGTGCAGTGTGGGCTTTTCCAATGGCAGATATGATGTGTGTTGACAGCTATAATATTTGCCAGACCCTGTTCGCAGCATTTTTGTAAAATGATGGCTGCTCCTTTGGTAAAGATACAGTGAAACTATGTTTCGGCACACAGAATATTCATTACTTCATTAGCCTTTTCACTCCTGGGAAAAGAGAGTAAGCTATTAGTGAGTGGCAGCAGAAAAGGATGAGAAAGCATGCTCCACAAAATAGGTGAGAGCTGATTTGTTAGTTTGGGGATAATTTCTGCCTTAGCACAACTTTAGGGAAATATCAGGTGAGCAGTGGTACCCTATCTCTACACCTTCCCATCCTGCTCAGAGGAAGGAAAACAGTACTTTCCTAACAGAAAAACTATTCCACTAGGTAAAATATGCAAGTCATAACTGCATCAAATTATGTCCTTAACTGGAATGATTGTCCTGGTTTATCATCTCTGGTTCTGCAGGACTTCAGCTGCTTTGCCTTGAAGATGAAAGAAGCTCTTTCTCTGTGCTGAGGGTTAACAAAACAGTTTCTTAAATTCCCATTCCCACACATGTTAGGATAACTTGGCTCAGCTCTGGGTTTCATACCTGTGTTACTTTCATCAACCTTGTTCATTGCCACAGCGGTGGAGTCTCCATTGATGACGTCCAGGAAAAAGTCAGCAGGGTTGTTGTAGGGCTCGCACTGGTAGCCTGTGGTGACAGTGTTACGAGCCCTGAGTGGGGCTGTATGACTGGCCAAGGGCTGTGCTTGGCTGTCAGGAGCACAGCCACACATGCTGCCCACGGAGCAGCCTGCACCAAAGGCGTGGCAGGCTTCTGAAAGTCCATGCTTTCCCGAGGGATGAGCGGCACTGCTGGGCAGCACTGTCAGCAAAAGCGAGGTGACAGCTGGCAGCGTGTTCGTCCCAGCCCTAGCCTGGGCTTTCTCTAATTAAGATGCACCCAGGAACAGCTCATCCAAATCCACATGTGGGTCAAGAGGGGAAACACCCAGGGAAATGCTCAGCCTGTTAAGATGCTGGGCTTGCTTGGACACGCCGTGTCCAATCCTGGCCCAGAGCTACTGGCATTTTACTCAAGTTGGTGCAAACCAAAGGTTGGCCCTGCTGGAAGCTGTGCTCACCGATGGACTGGAAGTACTGGATGGCATGCTGGGCTGGCCCATGGTACAGCACTCTCCCTGCAGCCAGCAGTGTCAGGTTGTCAAACAGCCGGAATATGGAGTACCGAGGCTGGTGGATGGAGAAGATGATTGTCCTTCCTTGTTTTGCCATCCTGAATGTGAAGAATGACAGAGACGTCAGCTTTGAGCATTGATTCGGTGTTTAGAGTTTGAGAATAATAATAAGAGAGTTTGAAAGTTCAGTTAAGTCTTGATGAAGTCTGATTAACTTGGTATGCCAGAGAAGGGAGAAGAAAGGGGAAAAAAGAAAATATTTGGGCCGTATTTACAGTGTCTGTGTGAGAAAAGAATTCTTACTTTGAAGAGAGAGAATTAATACAGTTTTTTTCCTACCCTATTTGCATCCTTGGCTCACTGGTAAATAATTACCTCTGAATTCCCTGTTTGCTCATTCGAACTGTAATTCATGTCAAATACAACTGAAGTACAGCAGAGTGGAGTGCTGAGAATGGGAAGCTGTTTCCAAGGCCATCACCTTTTCAGTAGCAGTAGGACAGCATTAGCAGTGCTGGCATCAAGTCCCGTGGTTGGCTCATCCAAAAACAAGATGGCAGGATCCGTGATGAGCTCCATCCCAATATTGGTCCTTTTCCGCTCTCCTCCAGACACCCCACGAGTGAACTGGGTGCCAACCTGATACAAAACAAGAAACTTGTCTTGTTTGGCCCAAAGAGAAATCCTTGAGTAAACAGCATCCTACCCACAGGGCAGTATTTAGGGAGAGTTGTAAGGAATTTTGGACCTACTCTCAGGAGCAGATGTAAATATTATCTCACACACAGCCTAGTTCTTAATGTAAGTATTGTTGAAGGTCTTGTCTCTTTCTCCAACCACTACCTTTCTCTTTCACCTTTCCCTTTCCTTTTCCTTTTCCATGCAATATAACACCATATGGCAGCATGAGCACCGTCTGTACAGATCTCCATACAGAAATGTTATTAATTACTGAAACAGCCTGTTAAAATTTACTTTTTTTTTAATCTGCCATGATAAGCCATTTGGTTAATTAATAAACTACTTACTACTGCATTATGGTTTAAGCACCATATTTACAGGCCTTACCTTGGAATCTGCCACCTTGCTCAAACCCAGTTCCTTGATGATCTGATTCACTCGTTCATCTTTTTCCTGCTCCTTCACTGACTTTGGCAAGCGGAGAGCTGCTGAGAACTTCAGGTTCTCTCTCACAGTCAGGGTTCCCATCACCACATCATCCTTCATTGAAAAAAAAGGTAGATACTTGGTGGTTGCTCACCAGCTTCTATTTATTCCTCTGAGAACTGCATCTACCTATGTTTTATGCTGTCCTTGCATGCAGAGGGGCAGGAGCAGCAGCCAGAACATGCAGAAAGGTGCATCTTCAATGCCTGTGTCACAGCAGAGTGTAGATTTCATGCACGTAATTGTATTTGCCTTAATTCATAAAGCAGTGCCATATAGGAAGAGTGTCCATCATGCATGATATCAAAATGCATAAAAAGCAAAGTATTAAAAACTATCCCTCATGAATTCTTACCTTACTCAGTTTTTTGGAGGTGTTGAGGGAGAGACTGAAGGGCTGAAGGGACCTAAGGAACAGCTACAGCTCAGGTCATTATCACTGTGTTTGCCAGTGCAGCCTCAGCCCACCGCAGGTGAGAGCAGGGAGAAAAGAGGGAAGGAAAAGAGAGGTTGGGTCCATGTGGGTTAGGGTGAAGGTGTTCCCAAGTTGTTTTGCCAAAGGAGGAAGTAGGGGAGTTTTTTAGATACCCTCTGCTTGTCTCTTGCAAAGGGAATCTGTCAGTTGCAGGAAGTTGAGATTTACATGTGGTTTGAGAGACCACCTTTCTGTAACATGCTGACTGTAATTTTAAGGAGTTTTCCTAGATTCTTGGGTCAAGGCAAGGTATTTGCAACACAGCAGCAACTTCTTCCAGTCGAATCCACAGTGATAAAAATTACTTACCTGTACTACGTACCCAGAGGTACATTTAAAGTTGGCAGGCTGAGGAGCTCCATTGATCAAAATGTCACCAGAGAGCCCATGGGGATCCTTCCTTGCAGCCAAAATGTCAAGCAGCCTAAAGGAAAGTTGGTTACTTTGTCAGATGAACAGGCAAAGCTCTCTGAACCATAAACGCAGCTCACGGAACAAACAGCTACATAAAAACATATCACATTAAATGCTTGCAATTTAGAAAACCGCCAGCAAATTCCAAGGACCGAGTTTCTTTTGTCCTGGTTTCCAAAGGAAATGAGGTCTGTGCAGTTTCATGTCCATTCTCTCAATAACTTCATTTTAAGCTAGAATGGTGTGTAAGGAGTGACTGTCAGCAAAGTGTGGACTAAAACTGAATTTCACCTTTCTCATATAAACTGATTGTCTTTTTTGAATTCAAGTGTTTCTCAGAAAACAGTGAGATTTGCACACACCTAAATAAAAACTCAATCTTTCTCTGAAAGAGAAGTGCATTATGCTAGATGTGTGCAGTTTCATTTCCCCCTTGGTGTAATTTCTGTGGAGGGCAAAGGGGGCACTTACGAAGATTTACCACTGCCAGTGGGTCCCAAAATTGCATTCAGTCCTGGTTTCATGATGCCACTGTAAGACAAAACAGATAGGTTTTACAAAATAATTATGGTGGGGTTATTTCTTTGCCTGTTTCAACTGGTAGGCCAGTGTAACTTATCTGTACAACTACTTTCTGCATCCCATTAATTTTGGAATTAATGAAGCTGCCTAATCACAAGCAATACTTATGATCAGATTTCACCTTAACTTTTATTCCTAAGCACAGAAACATGACTAAAATGTAGCAAAATCTGAACATATATTTTTACCCCATGGATCTCTACAAGAGAAGCATGCAGTTGCTTTAGCCATATTCTGTTCTAAAAGTATTATTCTCTCAACAGAGAGAATAGTGGTCCCTGTAGACAGAATAAACTAGGGATTTGTCTGTACTTAAAATGGAGCTGATAGTTTCTCCATATCTGAGATTAAAGCCCCATGAAACTCAAAAGCCAGATGGTGTCATAAATGACCCATGTGAGTCAACAACACATGGCTTTTGAGGAAAGCAACAAAGCCTTTAAGAGCTCATGTTTAGCAGGTGCGGAAATTCCCTGGGCAGAGAGCAAGACAGACAGAGTTACACAAAAGGGTGAATATTTATGACAGAAATTGGAGTTAGACAGCTGAAAGTCATGGGTGATTTGGAATGGCATATCGTATGAGCACTTGCCACTGAGTTTAACTACTGAACTGTGAATGGGCAAGTTTTATTCACTGATTATTGAACAAAGGCCATGGTGACATGACTGCTTTGCTGCAGTGGTGCTCACTGTTGGGGAAAAAAACCCCAAAACAACTCAACAAAAAATTGCCAAAAACCCAGAAACATTTACATCTCTTCAAAGTTAACCTAACTCTCATATATATCAATGTGTTAAACATTTTAAGTTCAACCCCCCAAAAAATTAACCTTTCCTGAGGTCACCTAAGGGAAGGAGACACAAGTGTGGAGGACAGGCTGTTGGTATCTCAGCTAAACACCCTGGCAGAGTGGGAGGATTGCCAGGTAGTGTAGAGCGAGCAGAGCTGGCTGGTGTGCCCCGTGCTGATAGCAGCCAGGAGGGCTTTACCCCCAGGGCCGGGGGAAGTGAGCTCTCTGATGTGCAGGCTCAGCCCAGTGACTGAGGACCTGGGCTTAAGCACAGCTGGCAGCAAACACAAGGCAACCACACATACAAATAATTCTTCTAAATCTTGATCTGCGTATTGTGCTGAATGGCTCAGCGACATGAGTGAAGTCAACTCTCTGGACAGAAATAAAACCTACACATATTTAGAGACATGTTTGAATACGTACTTGACATCTCTCAAAACTTCTTTATCAGTGGTTTTTCGGAAACACAGGAACCCACTCTTTGTCTTCACACGGTAGCAGATGTTGTGGAAGGTGAGCATGCTTCCTGCCTTGCCAGCCAAGTCTGGTGAGGACTGCTTTCTGCTGGGAATGCCATTTGTACTGGAGTCTGACATCTGAATGCATAGGTGTGGCTGGCCTTCTGCCATCCTTCCTCTGGAAGTGAAAAACAGGAAAGGGAAGATTTGATTAGGTATGAAGAGGAAAGATGTGTCTTTCGGGCCCAGTGTTCAGCGCTGGGCCTATGGTGGGCCTGGAAGACGCCCATCTAGGAGTCTCTCTTTTGGCTAGGAAGGTTGGGTCCCTTGGGCTCAGACCTGGAGATGACACGAAGCTGATGAGGAGCTGGGTCTGCCAGGGTTAGGGAGCTAGAAGAGCTTCCCTGAACCCTGGTGGTCTGTTGGGTGGGCTGACCTTGGGTGGCCACAGTTGCCCACCCAGCTGCCCTCTGAGGTGAACATCTACTCTGGTACCCGGACCGCCTGCTCTGGGGTTTGTAGAGCTGTCTCTCCCACATTTTCTCACTTCTCTCTCCAGCTGCTGAACAACAACTTTTGCCCTTTCTTACACAGGTTTCTGGAGAGGCTCTACCAGCATCACTGACACGCTCAGCTTTGCCACACCAGCTGGAGGTGGCTGTGTCTGCCACCTCAGGTGGCACAACCCCACAACCCTCACAACCCCAGGATCCTTCCCACAGAATCCTCCGCCTCCAAATACCCCTCAGCAACAGGACCTGGCCACAGGCAGCCACTGTTCTATTAATCTGAACAATTTTGCCAAGGATATAGCAACATGGAAACTGACACAGCTGCCAAGTAATTCTCTTCCTTGAGTTTGATTTCCCTGTGAAAACCAGAGAGTAGTTGTGGAATAATTAAAGTTACCTCACCTGCCTCGTCAGCCAGGCTCCTGCCTGTCAGCCATCCACCTGCACAGTGGAGAATCCCTGGCTGTCCCTTTGCAGGCAGACCTTTGTCCCCTTTGTGCTTCCTTAAGGGTCTGGATGAGAGGTAGGATCTGGCCTCGCTTTATATACCATATTGACTCATTAGAGTGTAATTATTTTAACTGTCACTATGGGAAATGTCAGCAATGCAATAGTTCATGGGAATTGAGAGGGCAGATGAGCAGCTAGGAGCTCTGGGGTGACCAGTCCCCTAACTCGGCACAGTTACACTGCTTACAGCAAGAAAGGAGGCAAATTATGAGACACTTTCAGACATGCTGAATGAATTTGAGAGCCGTTAGTAAAAAGGAGCCTAGCAAAAAAAAAAGAAAAGTGCCATTTAATCTAACAGGCTCATATGGTCACATAAAAACCCAAACCCAAGCCCTTATCTTCTCAGTTTGCTGAGGCTGCCTGACAGACAGCTGAGCTCTCCTTAGTGGCTATCAGCACAGTGAAACCTCTGGAAGCTCTATGGTCAGCAACCAGCCTATCCGCACATAAAGGCTGGCTCATCTGTCTCCCAGGGATGCCATCCCAAATCTAGCCTAAGATTGCCTCTTCTGAGAAAGCTGCAGTCTTCTGTGCTGACTAAAACATAAGGTCTTAATGTTTTAGTAATCAGTGATCTTGGCCCAGTGCAAGGAAGCTGTGTTCGAAATGTAATTACAATGGGTCTAGCTTTAATTTGGGCTAGAATGCGTTTTGAATGAGTTGAACATCAATCAAATGTGCAACACTTAAAATATAGGGGCCTTTTACTGATAAACTGCATACACTCTCACTTGTGCCAGAGAAGATTTAACTACCTGGAGGAGGACGGGTAATTTTATAAGGCTATTTTTCCTGTAGTTTCTCAGCTAATCTGTCTGGACATCAATCTGGACATCAATCACTGCCTTTTGAAAGGATGCTTTGGTAACTCAGAGATGTGCATTCAGAACTGCAGTGGGAACTTGTCACTTAAAGTGTCACCAAGTGCGGAGCAGCTGTTTGCCGAGCTAGGCACCAAATACTCAACCACAGCGGCAACACCATGGGGAGGCATTAAAAAATCCCTTGAGCTGTTGGGTAGTGAGTGCAGAAGTCAGGAGACAGTGTGACTCTGATCTTGATATATCACTTACATATATAAGGTATATAAAGTATATGGATCAGTATTTTGCTTGATCACAATTTTTTCTCAGCTTAATATTTCAGTATTCCTGATGCAACATTACGAGCAAATGAGAAAAAAATGAGGTGGAGTTTGACCTCTGGCATTATCAACAGAAAGGTTACATTTTTTTGTTTGTTTAATTTGATTTTGTTGGGTTTTTGGTTTTTTTTTTCCAAAGACCAGCATAAAAACCTAGCTCAACACTTGCACTGAAATTTCTGAAATGCTCTTTAGAAAACAACCTTTTTTTTTTAGGAATTGAAGAAATTCAGTCTTCCAGACTGAACTAGACAGGTTGACAGTAAGCAGAGAATCATAAATTTTGTTTTCACAAACAAAGGATGACACTGCTTTCACAGTGTCGTTCCTAACAAGAGACAGCCTGTCATAGTCAAATTTAATCTATCAATCAAGTTATGATGAGATTTTATACATCCTTGCAAAAATGTGTGTAGAAGCTATATAAATAAATCAGGTATGGGAAGAATTACATATACCTATAGCAAACAGTCTGTCAATGGCTATTTAATACAGATGTCAGCAGGAAACTTCCAGTTCAGGAAGACTTGATAGCCCAAATTGCCAGAGAAAAACAATGTTCTTTGCTACTGTCCCTTGGGAAAGTGTTAACTACTGGCAGCTGTGAGCAGAGGCTGGCTTCAGGTCTCACTGGACTCCTGGTGTAAGTTGTTACAGCCCTTCCTGGCTGCAGGGTGCTTGTGCCATTTGCAGGGACAGGTTAGGTTGCTGTAGGTGGAATGCCTGGAACATGGATTTACCTGTGTTCTCTTCCTCTCTTCAGAAAAAAAGTCTATCGGTGAGGACATGCCATTTATCAAAGTTTAAAAAAAAATCTATTTCGAATGTTATATTAATGCTGAAAATAGCATTTTACACTTTCAGAGCTGCTAGAATTTATTGCAGAAAGAAATTGCAGAATGCTCATTAGCTTAAAGCTGGAGCGGTTATTTCCACTGTGTGAAACCTGTGTTGGCTGCTCTCTTCTCAAAGGGGCATAACCACTGCAAGGTCTCCACCACAGCAGCTCCTTGGGCTGGCAGAATGACAGGGCTCTGGACATGCTGGTGGGAAGGGGGTTGGGGAAGTCCCAGATCCCAGCTTCTCCCTCTGAGCAGGGCTGGCACCAACATGAGATCAGGTCAGCCGTGGCTTTGCCTGGGTGATCCGTGGAAGCCTCTGAGAGCGGCAATTTGGATCTCAGTTAACAGTGTGCTGGAAGAAGATGAAGTGCTAACAGTAGAAATGATGCTCATGTGCTAGAATTAAGCATTTGAGTTGCCTTGCTTTTTTGGATGCCTCTTTTTCACTGTGGAGTAAAGAGTCGTAGTGAAAGAATCAGTTTGGTATTTTACAAATCAACTTTCCCATTTCCGATTTAGCAATAAACTTCACCAGAGGAACAGAGGGTCCTGCTCCTTCACAGCTAATGTAGTTGTTGGCTGTTTGTAATTGCTCCTTAGAAATGGAATTTTTTAAATATGGCAGATTTTAATTTTTTAAAAATAATTCATTGAGTTTATTGTGACATACAGCCATGAAACATTTTAAGTCAGAGCTTGTGCAGGACAAAGAAACGACCATGATGAATGTTAGTAGAATCAATTCCTGTGCAAATTTTAAATGAAGTTTCTCAGATTTCATTGCCAATGGCTTACAAATATTTACTTTAGATCAGAAATGAGCAGGAGATTCAATGACAACATGTACTGCCTGCTGTATTCAGAAGTATTTGTTAATCTCAATCAAGTGTTTCATATCATATCAACCCTGGCTATAATACACTTTGCATCAGCAAAATAAAAAATTTATGAACTCTCTGGAAATTTTGTAAATTTTGGTTTGCCAAATAGTTCTAAAATATTTTTATTGCCACTGATTTCAGTATAATTTCAGCTCAAGCCTAATAGAAAATCCTTTTCTTCAGAGATATTTAGTCTCAGAAAATTTTGTCAGGAGACAAAGTACTGGGTCTAGAGATTTAACCTTTTATTAATGAAAAAATGAAACTGCTTTCTTAGAAACAACCAAGAAATCTCTTTGCCCACTGTTTCAATGCACATAAAATGAAAATCTCAGTACAGTCATTTTCCTGACTATTCTTCTGAGACTTGTAAAGTACAAAGTCTCATTTGTCCTACGCACACACAGGGGCACTAAACCAAACCATCAAACAACAAAATTTGCTACAAAGTTCAATTGATTCAAACTCACTTGAACCACAACAATACCATACCTGGAATCTTTCAAACAGTTTCAGTAAATGTATTTGTGTGCCTTAAGATATATTGTCTGTATAAAAAGCTAAGGATCTTTTATTCCCGTCAGTCTTCCCGCAAAGCTTTTGGCACCAGAGGGATTTGCAGTTCAAGGAGAAAAAAACATAATACTAAAAAACAATACTTTAGGAGGGGTGGTAAAATTACAGATAGCAGAATTCAGATATGCATTTTTTAAAATCCAGCCAGTTACACAAAAGATTTTATCTCTATAGAGAATAAGCATTGAAGTTACTTAAGGAGAAGGAGTTTTAGAGACAGAAGCAGCTTTCAGCAGAATTTTCTAAAGGAAGCTGCCCCAAACCCTTTCTAAAAGCAGTCTTTTTCTTTTTTTCTGGATACTTGAACATGCCAGGAAAACCACAACTAAGTGTGCTATTATTTCTCATATTTTTGATGGGTACAAAGTTAAGTCTTGCAACCTGCAAGCTGAGACAGTACTGTATGTGCATTTTGGACTTGGGATATATATATAAAAATTCACAGAAGTTGTAAGTATACCTTTTCTCCCCCCCTTCTTTAGCCTTTTCAAGGGATGTAGACTGACCAGAGAATTTCTGTGGGGATGCAAAGGGGCCAGGACCCCACACTCCTCTTTCTCAGGAACACGTGCAGGAAATTAAAAGCGTTTGAGTAAATAAGGATAATGCGATTCAGGCAATCTGTAAGTTAATTGCCAGCCGATTTACCGGGGATTTGTAACCTACCTTCCATGAAAAGAGCCCTGTGTGTTAACTGGGGACCGAGCAAGCAGTGCACGGTGCGTGCAGGCATTTGCACGCATGTGGATGTGCAAGAGGGAACACCGAGGATCGCAGTTCCTGCAAAATTTTCTCATTTTTCACCCTTTTACTCGTTTTAATTTAAGCCTTGAAGCTTCTTCCCNTGCCTCAGTAGAAGGGCTGAACTGCTGCTACCGACTCACTCACCAGCAGCGGGTCCGGGTCAGCGCTGCAGGGCTGCTGAGGAGGTGCCAGAGGCGCCGGGAGGGATGCACGATCCAGGGAAGGGAGGAGCGTGGTATGCAGGGGCACAGCGCCGACGGCTCGCTCAGCTTGCAGGGCAGGGCAGTGCCACCCGGATCATCACATCTGCTGCAGAACGAGCTGGCAGCTGGCTTCCCTGCGCGCCGTCACCCCGGGGAGTCTCCACCCTCTCCCTGCACGCTGGGGAAGCCACAGGGCTTTGCGGGGAGGGCAGGGCCAGGGCGAGCCGCAGCTTTCACCTTTTCTCCTCTTAGCTGAACAAGTCGTAAGCTGCAAGGGCAGGACCTCGCCGGGATCTGCCCCAACCCAACCACGCCGGTAGCGGTGACGCTGAGTGGAGGAGAACATCTCCACCTGCCCGAGGCTTGCAGCCGTGGACAGGGCTGGCAAAGCTGGCAGGGGGGGATGAATTGCCAGCACGGCATGTTAGAAAAGGCTCACCTGGCTGTGATGTCTTCTCTCTCAGTGTCCTGGTGACTGGTATGT
The DNA here is from genome assembly GCA_013399195.1 of Dicrurus megarhynchus. Taxonomy (NCBI): domain Eukaryota; kingdom Metazoa; phylum Chordata; class Aves; order Passeriformes; family Dicruridae; genus Dicrurus; species Dicrurus megarhynchus. The sequence continues at coordinate 67,408 of VXAD01003452.1, forward strand.
TTTCCTCCCGTTCCAAATACCTGCAAAAATGCAGAGGCTTTTCTGAGCCCATCAGAGCAGGGTTTTCACAGGACAGTATGTGGGCATGTCATTGGTGCTGTGGAAGGAACCAAAGCTGAGGCAGCCACTGTTACACAAGGTAGGAGCACTGGTCCCCAGCTGAGGTTACTGAGCAACACCAGGCACAGCTTTCCAGGAGTTGTGCTAACACTGGGAGCAGGATCAATGATGGGCTTGCCACCTCTCCTATATGCTCCCTGTTACAGTTTTGCTTCCCAGGACAGTTATAGGTTCCAATAACCCCAAAGATGAGGTTGAGCAAGCTTTGGGGGATGCCGAAGGAACTCATTTGGTTCCCACATGATGGCTCTGCCAGAGCTTTGACGAATGCATGAGCCCATGGAGTCTCCTTGGCAGATGACTCAGAAGACTACACATTATGCATGGTTTCAGTTAAAATTGTTATATATATCTTCTCTTTTTCCTAGCAAGACTTATCACTAATTATTAAACACCAAGGCTGTCTGTAAGAGCTCTCCTGGAACAAACACCATAGGGCCAGATTTTTTAGGTGGCTGTAACTTGGGATAGGTAAGTATATCATTGTTCATGAACCATGCTCCCAAGACCTTGTTCTTTCCTTTATCAATGATTTTGTAATAATTAATCCTCTACTGTATTTATGTGAGACTTTTAAGCATGCCAGCAGCTAGTGAAAATCATTGCATAGTCCCAGTGGCATTTGAGAAGATGCACATGGGACTGAATAGGCGCAGAAATACTGTTATCTCATTCAGGGAGCATATCTGCAGCCTGGGCCGGAAACCTCAGCAGACAATTTGTAGTATCAGGCCTGGGCTATTCCCAGGTGGCTTGGATGCAGGACTCAAAGGTGTACTACGTAAGTTACTACACTGGGAGGAGTTGTTGACTCCCTTGAAAGCAGAGGCCCTGCAGAGAGACTTTGACAAGCTAGAGGGCTGGGAAATCACCACCACATGAAGTTAAAACACAGACAAGTGCTGTATTTTTTACCTGGGATGGGGCAACCCTGGATGTACGGACAGACTGGGGAATGAGAGGCTGGAGAGCAGCGCTGTGCAAAGGGACCTGGGGGTCCTGGTTGATGGAAAGTTACATGTGAGTCAGCAGTGCTCTGGCAGCCAGGAGGGCCAGCTGTGTCCTGGGGGCATCAGGCACAGCATCGCCAGCCGGGCAAGGGAGGGGATTGTCCCGCTCTGCTCTGCTCTGCACTGGGGGGGCCTCCCCTCGAGTGCTGGGGGCAGTTTTGGGTGCCACAATATAAAAAAGACATTAAGCCATTAGAGAGGGTCCGAAGGAGGGNCCATTAGAGAGGGTCGGAAGGAGGGCAACAAAGATGGGGAAGTTTCTAGAGGGGCAGCCATACCAGGAGTGGCTGAGGTCATTTGGCTTGTTCAGCCTGGAGAAGAAGAGAGTGAGGGGAGACGCAGTTACAGCTTCCTTGTGAGGGGAAGAGGAGGGGCAGGCACTGATCTCTTCTCTGTGCTGACCAGTGACAGGACCCCAAGGAAATGGCCTGAAGTTGTGTCAGGGTAGGTTTAGGTTGGATATTAGAAGAAAGTTTCTTCACCCAGAGGGTGGCTGGGCACTGGGACACATTCCCCAGGGAAGTGGTCACAGCTCCAAGCCTGACGAGAGTTCAAGAAGATTTTGGACAATACTCTTAGGTACATGGTGTGGTTCTTGTGACTGTCCTATGCCAGGCCAGGAGTTGGACTTTATGATCCTTCTTGGGTCCCTTCCAACACAGGATATTCTTCTATGAGTTAGGAAAAAACAGAGCATTTGCATAGGATGAAAAGAGAGGTGCTGTTGCTCTCAGCATGACTGGTGCTCGTGCTTCAACCGACCAACCAACCAACCAACAACAACAAAATGAAAAACTGTGGTTATTTTGTTTGCACAGATATTTGCTCTAATGTTAAGAGCCAATATGATTTGGGGTTTTTTAACTGTGAGCACAGGTATCCTTGCAATTGTTTCTGAGTGCATCAATTCACAGTTGTTCCTGTCTTCAGACATGGAGCAGACTGTCTGAAGGGAAGCCCCAGCTGATGCTTGCATTAGAGTCTGAAACATTGAGTGGAACTAATTCAGCCTGTCTTTGTGCAGTTTCAGGAACTGGCCAGGAGCAATTTAATTTCACTGGGAAGTTTTCTCTCCTAGACACATGTAGAAGTGAGCCTGAAGGGACTGTGTTATCAACTCTGACAGCTGCTGTGATGCTTAATGGGCTTGTATAAGGATAACACAGGACCATTCACATTCAAATTAGTAATAAAAGAAATGCACTGTAGGAACACGATTCCTCAGAGATAAGGTTACAGATTTCATTAGGGAGAGACTGCGCACTCTGGCATCTCATCGGCTCCCAAGGAGATCAGGTGGACTCAGGGTTCATGTACTGCTGCAGAGCTCAAAACCTGTGCCCTCAGGGGTGCAGAACTCAGTAATAAATTCTACCCTCATAAATTTTTTTCTATCTTACTATCTCCAAGGCTGTGCCTGCTCCAGGTGCTTATTTGTCAGATAAGAATGCCTGACAAGTATTCATAAATTTTTCCTCATCTGTCTTTGGGCAAACCTGTGGTGTATTGCAGGATTACTTAATGTTAGTAACTGATTAAACATGGAATTCAACCTTTCACACTAGTGTTTTGTGCTTGGTCAGATGTGAGGCACACCCACAACATGCAGCTGACCTTTGGTCAGTTCACAACACATAAACCCTGAGATGTTACACACATCATAAGAAAGGTATCCCCTTATCAGACAATGCTTCCAAGCAGCTTCCATGTGCTCTTTAAATATAAATCTGGCAGAAGGTCACCACTCGCTGTCCATTAACCAAAACAAAAGGTGAAATCTGTGCAGCAGCCGCACCAGCCAAGGTAAGGTCCTGGGCTGTCTCCCTTCTTTTTTTAGAGTTGAATGAGGGTCTGCACATCCACCTCAGCACTGGGAGGCAATGTTGAAAAACATAATAAAAATTTATTACAAGGAGGAGAAGAAAACACATCTTGTATGAGTAATTGCTACTGAAAGACTCGAGGTGATGAACCTCAAGGAAGGGATGTAGAGGTTGAACCCAATGTTGCTCAATATGATGCTCACCGGGAATTCTCCTGAGCTGCAGATCAGGCTGGCGTGGAACAGTACAGTACTTCCAGCTTGGTGTCAAATGTCTCAGGAATCATTTGGTCTGCCTCATTAGCCCCAGAAATAACATGATGAGCCTTTCCCCTGAAAGGCTTAACGTTCCCATATCAAAGGAGTTCAACTGTGCCCCAGAAAAGTACCAGTTAAATCACTGTGATGTTAACAGCACACATTTTACTTGAGTGGGAGGTTTCCTAGCAGGTTCCCTAATGCTCAGAGTGAGCTGCATTTCACTGATGTGTTCCAGCCTCCCGAATTTAGGCTTAGAGCTATAAGCCTTCACAACCCTGCTTTGTCTTACAGGTGTTTTGACTCTACCTTGCTTTTCAGGCCAAAGCCTGGCTTACTTGAGAATTAACATCTCCAGGAAACATCTAAGAGCTCCATTTCCTCTCGGTGAACACAACAGTTCCTTAAGCTGCTAACACCAGCTTCTTCTAATACCTTTCCATGTCTGCAGTTGTTTTCCTTCCCAGCTCTCTGATTTCTTTGCAACAACAAGTCCCAGGGAGGGAGTTGAAGCACCCCCGTGGCAAGCACTGCACCCTCTGTGAAATGTCCTGAACACAAACAAAGGGCAAGGACAACTTGATAGATACTCTAAGAGATTTTACATTCATTCAGAGGGCTGTTCTAATATGTCCCACCCACTGAGGTGTTTCCTTCTCACTGCTAAATTGCTGTGATCTCGTGCCAGAGCAGAAATATCCTGTCATGGGGGAATTTCCTGTGGACAAATGGCAGCAGCAGCAGGGCAGTGCTGAAGAACTGTTCCTCCTTCATGTGCTGGACTGTGAAGCACAGAAACAAGTGCAGCTCTCAGCATCCTTCTTCCCTGGTGCCCTCTAGTGACTGACACTCTGCTCTCCCGGCTCGCGCTGCGCAGATTCCTGAAACACAAAGCTGCTTAGGGGTCAGGGCCGGGGGAAGAAAAGAAATAGTATTGACTTTGTCCATTAGTAACAGTGTGGGATGTGAAACTTGTTGGTCTGGTTTACTTCCTTGTACTTCATGCAGGCAGCACCACCACTGCTCTGCCGCAAAAAAAAATGAAGGAACAGCAAAAGAGCTTCTTGGAAAGGTAGAGAACCACCCTGGAAAAGTAGGAAGGCTGTTTTAGGAGGGGCTTGCATTACTTGTGCTTCTATCACCATCCACTACATCAACACTCACACTGCGTTAGCCTTGAAGAGAGACGAGCTTCAGAGAGTGCCTGATCTGATGCTCAGGGTCATGCCTCACTGCATCATCTCATGTCCCTGTGGGATCAGTGCAGAGCTGGGGACATTTAGCCTGGAAAAAAAGGAGGCTCAGGAGAGACCTTATTGCTCTCTACAACTACCTGAAAGAAGTTTGTAGAGAGGTGGGGATCAGCCTCTTCTCGCAGGTAAACAAGTGACAGGATGAGAGGAAATGGCCTGTAGTTGTGCCAGGGGACTTTTATATTGGATATTAGGAGAAATTTTGTCATGGAAAGGGTGGTCAGGCATTGGAACAGGCTGCCCAGGGAAGCGGTGGAATCACCAACCCTGGAAGTGTTAACAAAATGTGTAGATGTGGCACCTGGGGATGTGGCTTAGTGATGAACATGGCAGTGTTAGGCTGATGGTTGGATTTGATCTTGGAGGTGTTTTCCAACCTTAACAATGTGCTTTGTAGGACAGGCTGTCTTCCATTTCTGGGAGTCCCTCAGACTGTTTGCAAACACCCCCCAGACTTAATTTCTGCCTCTGGAAGCAGTAGGAGCATCCCTTCTCTGGAGAGTGCTTGGAGCCCAAATAGGTCAGCGCTTCAAATATCCTGAAGTGGAACATCCATTGCCTGTAATTAGCATACCATGTCCAGGAGCTGGAATGACCTGAAACTCAGGAGAAACCCAAGTGTCCCTAACCCAAGGTGTAACAAGGGGAGGAGGTCTGTTGGTAAGAGCATCTTGTACCTCAATGGCAGAGCAGCCAGAACCGGGATTTGGAGCTGGAGCTGGAAGATGCAGGAGTTGTAATCACTTGAGCTGCAAGCAGCTGGAGCATCCATCAGCCAGAGCTGTGAGACCCAGAAGCATCTCTAATCCAAAGTGTCCAGTAGCTGGAGTGCCTATCAGCTGGAACCAGGGTGTCTGTCACCCAAGAGCCACATGGGCTGTTGCCTACAGGGAGCTCTTCCCAGCAAGGAGCCTGGCGTCTTTCTTTGGGGATTAAATACATGTCACATGCTCCTCACTGCATGGAGGGTCTCTCTCAGTCCCATTCCTGACAGCAGAAGTGAGATGAGGGTGACCCTGGCTCTTCTGGGCAGCCATGCTCTGAGGGGCCGCAGGCTGTGGGTGTAGGTGAGGCAGCAGCACAAGGCAGTAGTGCCCCCTCTGAACCTAAAAAAAAAGGAGAGACACCAGTCAGTTTGAGCTCCTGGGAGCACACCCGAGACCCTCAGGAGATGCCTGTCCCCTTCCCCATCCAGAAGAGTCACATCTCTCCCACAAGGGCAGCCCAGGAAGGGCATCTTGCTCAAACCCCTCTGCTAAGCAGGGTGCATTTCACCCCCACTGTGTGCACAGGGACTGTACCCACAAACACTGGGCTGTCCCCAGCACTACACAGAACTGCTGGCAATGGGGTGCAGCTGGGCCAGGCCCCGACAGCTCTTGGTTCACCTTCCCTGAACTCCCTTCCCAGCTTCCAGCCCCCCAAATATGAGGCACAGACCTCCTGGGCGGGCCTTTGGTGCGGGGGCTGTGGCACTGAGCCCCTTCTGGCATTGTTTGCCCCCACACGTATTCATACAGAGGCAGCAGGAGCAGACCCAACCCACCCAGTCATGGTTATGCTGGGCTTCTCCCACCCTGGCCAGCAGAGAGAGACTGCCTTGACAGCATGGCTGGGTGTGGGGCTGTTTGGCCACCACTTCGGGCACTCACCAGGCATTGCCTGCAGCTCCTGTGTCCCCTGACACTCCTTGGATGAGGAAGGCACTTGTGCCTCTCACCCAGGCTTGGGGCTAGCTGCTCCCGGCTCCTGGCTGCTCCTGGCTCCTTGCTGCACCTTCACAGCACTGCCTGTGCAAACAAGAGCCCCTTGGGAGGGGACACAAGGGCAAAGCTGGGGCAGGAAGGATCTGTCTCAGCACCAGCAAGGAACACTATCACCACAACGATCCTGGCCTCGAGGGAGGCATCACAAGGAAACCACAACGATCCTGGCCCCAGCAAGCCGGCAGCGGCCTGAGGGAAGGTGGAGAAGCACAATCCAGGCCCCCTCGGGTCGGGAGGGAAGGCTTAACATTACTGCCAGAAACGCCTCAGGACCAGGAAAATATCCCTGTTCCGGCCACCCCTCGTCCCTTAAGCAGCCGAGGGGCACGGGGACAGCTGCCAGCCCAGGGCTGATTCCGACCGGGAATTGCTGCTACCGACGTGCCTCACCTGGGGTGCTGAGGGCACGTCCATGTCCCTTGATGTCCCTGGGACATGCGGTCCATCCCAGCGGCGCTCAGCCCAAGAGCCCCGGTGCTCCTGGGGCAGGACAGATGAGGAAGTGCCGAGTCCTGGCACACAGCGCTGGAACAGCCTGCAGGGATCTCACGGGAGAAACGGGATCCCTGCGGAAAAACCAAGCTTGTCGCGCCTCCTTGTGTGCGCTAAGAGGGTGGAACACCGGGAGTGACCGGCCGAGCCGTGCGACAGCCAGGGACTGCCCGCGCAGGGACCGGGATACGGGCGGGTGCAGCTCGGGGTTTGTATGGCTCCGTGATGTCCATCCCCTGCGATAAGAGGCTTTTCCTGCCTGCCTGCTACTGGCAGCATTTTGGCAAGGGTCGTGCTGGTAGCACCTCAAATAATGCATATAGGTATGCCTAGAGGTAAGTGATCCTGAGTACGTACTTGCTTTAGCAGTGGTCATTTGTAGTAACTTCTAATAAATTAATTCACAGAAACAAAACCTCCACATCCTTGTGTCTGCTCAGCAGCCTCCTGGCTGCTTCTGGCTCACTGCAGAGGACACAGGTCCCTACGGGGTTCATGGCTCTGGTCCCTGGTCCCAATGGACCAACCCCTGCATGCACAGGAGGAGAAAGAGACCTGGAGAGGAGACTCCATGATCAAGGATGGGCTTAGGGGTGGAAGGATGTTAGCAGGAATGACTGTCAGGGAAGCCCAAAACAAAGATCACTGCGGGAGGAGAGATGGGGGCAGGGGGCCTGCACCCGTCCCTGGAAAGAGGGGACCTCAGCACGCCTGGCTGTGGGGCTTTGAAGCCCATGACCCTGGGTGCTCTCAGCTCATCCATGAGCTCCTGCAGGAGCAGGGCTGCTGCTGAACTGGCCACCTCAAACCGGGCAGCTGCCTGTGTTGTGGGCTGGGTCTGAGCCCAATCCTGCTCTGTGCTTGGCAGGATGCACGTGGCAGGGATTTAGTACAAGCAGCCAGGAGGGAGCAGAGGTGACCCAGCATGCCCGTGGCCACCCGTGACATCTGTCCCCACAGCAGGGACACTGTCAGCTCCCAGCTCCGGCTGACACCACAGCACAGCCGCTTTCTCCTGCTTCTCTGTGCACACACCCTTACGCGCAGTCAGCAGCGGCACAGCCTCACCCCTGCACACCGGCGGCAACTGCAACCGGAGTTGTGATGGTGCAAACGTGGGAGCGGAAAAGGTATTCTTTAATAAATCCCGCTCCTGTCCTGAAGGTGCCAGCACAGAAGCACAGACATGACAGAGCCTCCGGGCCCCCTGCAGGCCACTGTGAGCAAAACCTGTCGGAACCCACGACATGTCTCTGTCTAATTTAGGGGACCTGACACCCTGAAATGGGGGTGCCCCAGAGGGCACTGCCTTTGATCTTTGTCCTTGGAGAACTTTACCAACTCTAAGAGATGGATTGCAAGCCACAAGAGTCTAATATAAGCACTAATAGTTACTTTGCACCGGGTGAAATGTAATATATAGAAGATCTGATAACATGTCCAGGGGGGTTAAGATGGAGTCTAAAGGGTGTGGTCACCTTCTCCTTCTTCTTCTTCACTGTCCTCCATATTCTCGGTGACGAGGACATAAATTGATTGGTAGAATAGAGATAAGACAGGAAATTGCGTGTCTAGAACAGGTTAGAATTAATTGGTATAAATTTGTAAATAATGACACGTATCGTCCACTGATTGGATCTGTAACGGGGTATATAAATCTCGGTACGCCCATCTGGGGGGCAGTTCTACGCTACTTTCTCCTGCTGGATGCACCTGCTGTGCAGGACATCGCAGCTATAGATAACATTAGAATAAACAACCTTTACATGCCAGCTTTGCGATCTCTGACTGAGTTATGGGCAAATGCGCTGAAGCCTCCCTCGCTCGTGTGCCAAGGCCGACTGAGGCCGAAGAAGAGCACCGACAAAAACCTACTTTTTTCTGTTCAAAGCAATAAACCTTAAACCAATCTGAGCCAGAGCAACCCCAGTCCCAGCCTTACCTCTTCCTTGTTTGTCACCATGGCAGGCAATGGATAAACCCTTGCACCCCTAAGTCCCACCTCTTCCACCACAGCATATTACACCCGACACCCACAGCTGCGGGGGTCTGACCCACAGAGAAACAGCTCCCATGTGATGGTCTCTTGACAATGTTTGTGTGGGGAAAGCAGAACGAGACTGGGAATCCCACAGCACCACCATCACCCCCGACTTGTGTCTTGGTGCTGGGGGCAGTCCAGGCAGCAATAGGGATGAGTTCACTGCTCTTGCGCCTCTCTGAGCAGTGGGCAATTCTGTCACCAGCTCTGCACATTAGTGGTGTCCACAGAAAAGTTGTTTCCATCGCAGATTTGGCTTTTGTTTTATTTTCTCCTCACTGAATTTTGTGGTCTGGCCTCATTCCAGTGTGGGTGTGCAAGAAAAAGCCTCCTTTACCCGATAACCTCATCATGGCTCTGACCACACAGCCTAGAAAAGTACAGCACTGATTCTGGTGCTGCAGAAGGACACAGAGACATAAATAACAACACACGGGCAGGAAGACAGGCAGTGCTTTTATTGCTGGTGTTACCCAGGGAAGAGGGGATTGGGCACAGTGAAGGCAAACTCCTCATGGTGCCTTTCCCAACATCCAGGGCAGCAGCAGTTCCTGCCTGCAGTGGCTCCACAGGGTGCACTGAAGATAGCAGCATCTGCAACGGGACAGGAGAGGAGGGTCACCCTTTCCTCAGCCATTACTGCTCCGGCACTGCAGCAACCCTGTGCCTGGAGTCAGGTGTCAGTGGAAAGTGCGACCCCGGGAAGGCACTGGGTGCTGTGCAGCAGTGAGATAAGGCAGTGTCAGCACCCCCAGCTTACCAGAATATGCCCAGCGCCTTCCTCCGGTTGATGTCTCTCTTCAGCTGGCAGAGTGAACACTGGGTGCACCAGAGGACAGCGCAGAAGTCTCCCAGGATGGAGCCCTATGGAGCAAGGGACATTGCCTGAATAACCCCTTCGCACACCAACCTTTAAGCCTTTCAGCCTTTCTACTGCATGTTGTCAGCACCCCTGGGCAGCTCACTCGGGCCCTGCAGCACACTGTTGCTCATATTCAGCAAGGACTGGGATGAAGTGGTGTGTGGTGGGATTATCTGCAGCTCATAGTGGTGAGGCAGATGTGTCCCTGACTCCTGGCCTGCCGGGATGCCTATGCAACTCTCCCCCTCTGCCCTTCCCCTTGGGCACCCCTTTCTCCTTCCCTGAGCCCCCACTCCAGAACCCATCCCACGGCTGTTGCTGCTGTTGGGACAGGCCCTGAGCTGGTCACTGACCGGGATGTTGTATTTGGTGCGGTACAGGGTCCTCATGGCCACGCTGGAGCCACACAGGCAGCACTCGTTCATGTCCCCAGCCACTTGGCAGTCCAGGCAGGGGAAGCAGAACGTCCCACAAAGACCTGTGGGATGGTGAGACGTGGGCTTAGACGTTGGAAAGGGGGGAAAGCCAGCCTGGAGCTGTGGCTCTTGACATCAGGCAAGAGCTGCTCTGCCTGCAGACTCCACGGGAGTGGGGTTCACAGCAGGTGTAATGGTGCAGAATGAGCAGGGTAAAACACCAGAAACACACCATGAGCAACAGCAGGAATGAGGGGTACATGTGTACTCACACACGCCGCAGTCGGAGCAGCAGTCCAGCATCCCTGTCTGCCACTCCCCCTGCTGTTGGACAACTGAAAACTGAGGTTGGACCGTAATCACGCTTTGAGAGGCCATTGCCAGAAGAGGGTCAGGTCTCTCCAGGCAGCTCGTGGTCTGGAAGGAAAAGCCACCAGAGGAAGATGCTGCAGGTCTTTCTGAAGTGGGCATCTTGCTCAGGCTGCTGCATTCAAAGAGAGAGCTCCCTGGGGAGTCCCCACTGCCAGGGTACTGCCACCCTCACCCCAAAATGGGGGGCACAGCTCTGCCAAGCTGCCACTACCCCCTGAAGCAAAGCCCAAAACCAGCCTCCCACCAAAGGCAGCAGCACATCATCCCTTGCCTATGCAAGGATGCCTCTGTGAAAACAAAGGTCCTTTTGCTTCAGAACTGCAGTGCTTCAATACCTCAAACCTGTCTTCTCATCTCCAGGTCGTCTTTCATCGTCTGCAAAAAATTGCCTGCGTTTTGGGCTGGTTTTTTGGTTTTGTTTTTTTGTTTATGATCACAGTCTCCCAAAGCTACTGTTGCTCGGTTCTAGCTTCCCCAAGCTCTCAGGAGTCACCTTAATATTTCCTTTGTTCTGTGAGGATCTCAGCCTGTTTGCTTCCCCCTCTCCCTTCCTTCTTCACTTGCCTTCTTAGTGTGCTTCAAGGCAGTGGGTTTTCCTTGTCTCTTTCCATCACCCTAAGCTCTGTCACTAGTTCCTATCCCTCCTCCACTTGACTGTCTGTGCCAACACCTCATCCTCCCCTTCCTCAGTCTCCTGGGGTCACCATGGCCTGTGGAGTTCCTCTCCATCCCATCCTTCCTCAGCGAGGGGCAGCATCCTCTGAGGGCAGGAAAGCTCCTGCTCCACAGCACCATCCCCAAAATCACCTGACCAATGTAACAACTCCACCTGCACCTCCATCAGGGGCCCCTTCCCTCCCTGCCACCCCTGCAAGGCACAGCACTAGTCTCTGCCACTCTCACTTCCGTTTTGGAGCTTTAATTAAAACAAACAAAACTAAAAAAAAAATAGAGGCTGCTGCCACAGAAGTCCCATGCAGACACACTCCCTGCCCTTTGCCCAAGCTCTGCACCATTTTGTTAAGCGCTCTAAGAAGATTTTTTTCACATCAGAATTGCACATTTACACAAAGTTAAGTATTAAACAACACAAGAAATGTGGTGGAACCATTACTGTGCCCAGCACTCAGATGATGCCACTGAGCTCATTACCCACATTGGGGAGGCACCAGCTGTGGCATTGCATTTGTACTGACTAATGCCAACAGGTGGCAAAGGGGTGGCCCTGCCGGCAGCTCCTGTGGCTCTCCAGTATTTACAGACCGTCCCAGACACAGCCTGTTGCTGTAGGGCCAACCCTGGTTCCTGGTGGTTCCAGGAAGAGGAAAAAGATTGTTGAATTATGGTGTAAGAGGGAAGAAAGCTGGTAAAAATCTCCACATGGTTTGCTCCTGACTTTTTGCAGCTTTTTGCAGGCAGTGGAAGCATGGCTGGGCTGTCCCTGTCTGAGACACCTGTGAGTGCAGCAGGGGACACTGCACCCACTGTCCCTCTCCGGATGCCTCCTGGCCCTGCGCTGGCCAGCTGTCCCTGTTTGTTCATCCACAAGATCCCAGGTAATTCCCACCACCTCTGCAGCCAATGTAACACCTCCTGGCATGCCAAAACAGCAGCCTCTTCAGGAAGCCTTGGCACATGATGATTTAAGAAGCAAGAGCCAGGAGGGGCAGGGGAGGAGAGAGACCATGGACAGGCTGTGCAGTGGTAAGCCCAGCACGGGACTCCCATACAGGGACAGGGATGTCCAGCAGCAGGCAGGACCACAGGGACCACAGGGAGAAGTGTGCACAGCAGCAACAGCAGCAAGAGAAGTTTTAGGTGCAGGATCCTTCCAGTCAGGCTTCCCCTTCCCCTCCCCAGCTACGAGAACACCACATCCCTGCATGGGTGGAGGCTGCAGTGCAGAGCCGGCAGCAGCCTGGAGAGCCTCTGCCACACACTCACCTCCCGATAGAGGCCCAGGCCCAGCACACCAAATGCATCACAATTCTACAATTCACAGCCCCATGGCATCACCAGCCATGCTGGAATGACTGATGGGGACAAAAGGATCCCGAGGTGCGTGCAGCCACATTTCACTGACAACCCAGCTCATAAAGCAGCATCTATAGGCACATGTATATGTGCACAAATGAGCAATACAGAGCAAAAGCTGCTGTCCTCCACCTCTGTTCCCCACATCTGTCAAGACGCCATCAGCAGCACCCACCATGCAGGGTTAACCCTGAAGCAGTTTTCCAGGTAGAAAACCTCACCTTTGTTTCCAGCCCTTCCCTTCCCCAGCATCACTGCTTCAGCCATGGGCAGTTTCCATACCACAACCAAAGCAAAGCCGTGCCATACCTCCTTGCCAAGCCGTCCTTGTCCCAGCAGACACGTGTCCTTTTCCTGGTTCTTACGCTTTATATGTGCTCTGGCAAATGACCTCTGCTCTCTCTGACTAACTGAGCAAACGCCAGCTTAGGTACAGCTTTGCGTAATGACAGCTTCCCTGCTGCTTTCCTGCTGCCTACCCTTACCTTTCCCCACTCAGGCGATCTCCAGGCCCAGAGCCCCAGTGGGAGAGGTTTCCAGAGAAGGGCAGTTTGTTTCCAGGCTTCTGTGCTGCCCTAAGCTATGTGCTGCTGGAGGTGCAGCACCTTTCCTTCATCAAACCTGAGCATCTGCAAGAACTGCCTGTAGCTACACTGGGTGACACAGGGGTGGCCTCTCTTAGGCTAAAAATGCATTTTTCTGTATTGCCAGGGATCATCCACAGGACAGTCTGGGCCATGTGGGGTTTAAGCAGTTGGGACTGCCATCACACCCACCCACCCCACAGCATGGGCAGAGTCACTACCTGCCCTTCAAAAGCTTTGTGGTAAAGGTGAAGGCAGAGTGGGGCCAATAAAATAATCATATTCTCCTTAAAGAACGAAGCTGGGAGATATTTGTAGGGATCAAAAATCCTTTAGCATTTCTCTTGAGAGTGATGGAGAAAGGGTGGGTGCAACCTCCACCTTCTGCAGGGCTCACAGCCCAGTGTAGATGGATGGGATCTGTAAGGCCATGCAGGAAGATGGCACTGTTTGTCCACGGAGAGGACACAGATAACCCATGACCCAGACAGGTTTTTTATTGCAGGTGGGTAGGAATTCATGCTCAGGGTCCATGTCTGTGCAACATCGAGGTGAGCTGGTGCCAGGCAGCCCCATGCCTTTATACTCAGAAAGGTGGCACTGACCAACAGCCCTGGACAGGCACCTGGGCCACCACAACAGGGGCAATGCTGGGTGGCCTGCAGAAGTCACTTGCCTGCAAGAAGACCCCGCTCTGCCCTGGAGCAGTAGTCATTTTCCCAAATTTATCAACTTGGAAGAGCAACACCAACTCCTTCAATGTATTAAATATCCTTTCTAAAAGCTGATCCAGTAACAAAATACTAGTGAAAATCTCTCTCTGCAGCAGGCACAGGGAAACTTCAACTGCACCAGGGGCTGCTGAGATGGATGGAGCAGGAGGATGGGTGCTCTCAGGTGGTGCAAGAGTCACGTACACAGACGCAGGAAGACAAGCTCAATACTTTATTGCTGCAGTTATAAAATGCCTTCAAGGCAAGCCCCACATGGTGTATTTCCCAACAGTCACGGCGCAGTGACTCGTGCCTGCACCAGCTCCAAGGATGCAGCGAGGATGGCAGCATCTGCAACAGAATGGGAGAGGAGCATCAGGGAGCAGGGCTGTGCCTTGCCATGGTCTGTGTCCCCCAAGACCTTCCCTCGCCACCCTGCACAAGGTCCCCAGTAACATTTTGTTTCAGGTCGGGTCACTCTTATCACCTGTCCACTGCCATTTCCCCACTGCAGCAAACTCCTGCCCAAGATGTTGGCAGGAGAGGCTCTGGGAAGCCACTTGGCTGTGCGTGACAGCAGCTTTATGGACCAGCACCAGCACCCCCAGCTTACCAGAATATGCCAAGCTCCCTCCTGCGGTTGATGTCTCTCTTCATTTGGCAAACAGAGCACACAGGGCAACACAGGGTGACACAGAAGTCAGAGCAAATGGAACCCTGTTAGGGAGACACTGGTTAGGGACAGAGGCTTCCCAGAAGCCATATTCTGGCCAAGAAGACGATAATCACATTCCAGGTCAAGTACTCTTTTTTTCTTGGCTGGCTGCAGCATCCTGAGCAGCAAACACTGAAGCCCTGGGCTGGCAAACCCCAAGCACCAAGGATAGGAAGGAGGGAGCCTTTATGCAGGCTGCAGACAGCTACTCATCATTTGGCTTCTGAGGTTCAGACTGGGAAGAAAAATGAATACAGGAACAGACAATTTTGGCAACTTGGGCCCCCATGGTTTGCACTTGGGATGGCACCAACTGCCTCCCCTGCAAGAAGAAGCACACCCACATATGTACTATCCACCTTTCTCCCAAACCTGATTATGGATCTTTATCTGTGTAACCAACTTCACCTATTCTTTAGTCAGCACACAGTTATCTCAAATCTTTCCCATCTTTCAAAGTTCAAAAGGCGAAGCAGCAGCTGAGGTGGATACGAATGGGGAAAAAAGGAGGAGTGGAAATCACTGCTGCCCTGAGCCCATCCCTTAAGTGCAGAGAGAGGGCCCTCAGGGGCACCTCGTCTTTCGGGCTCACAGCAGGGTGAGGGGGCAGGCTCAGCACTGACCGGAATGTTGTATCTGGTGCGGTACAGGGTCCTCATGGCCACGCTGGTCCCGCACAGGCAGCACTCGTTCATGTCCCCAGCCACTTGACACGCCAGGCAGGGGAAGCAGAACATCCCGCAGCAGCCTGGCAGGGGGAGAAACATAGCACTGGCTGAGGCTCTGCCCACCCCCCCGGAACCACTGGCATCAGTGGAACAGCTGGGAGAGCCAGCACAGTGGCACCAGCGAGCCGAGCAGCAGGGGTGAGGAAAGTGTGTCCCGGGCACTCACAGACGCCACAGTCGGTGCAGCAGTCCATCAAGTCTGTCTGCCACATGCACCTCGAGGCAGGGGACATGGCCCCGCCAAACTGCGGCTGGATCGTCACAATGGTTGGGGCAGCCATTCCCAGGTCCTCTTCTGCAAGAGACAGGAAACAGGACAGTCGGTGAAAAACCTGTGGTTGGTCTGAACCTCCAACCAAACTGGTGGCTATCACCCTTCAGCAGGCTGCCTTTTGCCCAGCTCCCTTGCAGCCACTGGAGGTGATAAAGCATCACCATATTTTGCCTGCATTTGTATATTTTCAAGGTTTTCACATTTTCTGCTATTTTATCCAGCCTTCAAAATAGCATCAAGCCACTGGTGTTCCCCACTCCACCCCATAAAGGCTTTGCTAGTGCTTAGATGCAGCTCATTTCCCTTGTGCTGAGCTGGGCTGGGCAGTGAACCCAGGCTAAAGGGAGCGACTTGGGCATTCCGGTTGTCGGACTTGGCATATTTTACATAAGATGGCTTTGGCATGGGCACAGAGCATGTGTGTGAGGAGCCAACTCAGTTTGAATTCAGCCATTTTAGTTTGCCTCAACTCTGGTTGTCAGGGTTGTCAGAGGCATGTGGGGGGAGGGAGCGGACACTGCCCACTTGCAGGACGCAGCCAGCAGTGGGGGAAGCCCGGTCCCTGCGGAGACCTTGCCTGGCACACCCCACACGGGGCAGGCAGCAGGAGACACTGCGGAGGGACTTCTCCAATCAGGTCGCAAAAAGGACGGCACAGGAAGGCTGGACTGGGACAATGGTTCCCGGTCCTCGGGCCCTTTGGGAGGGGCCAGGAGGGTATAAAACCCAACTGCGTCAGGGCTCGCCGCTGCTCGCTCGGGGGGGGCTCACTACTGTTCGCTGCTCCTGCGCGCTCCCCCCTCTGCCCTGGCCCCAGCCTGCCTTCCAGCTCTCCTGCCCTCACTGGCTGGCCCTCGCACCTCTCCTGCCTCCCTGCGCCCCTTGCTGCTTCGCCCTGCGTCCTTGCCTGGGCTGCCAGCATCCAACCCTGCCGCCCCGATCCAGCCGGTCGCCGCGACCCTGCCCAGGGCCCTGCTCCTCCCGTCCCAGCTCCCACTCACCGCGTGCCCGCTGCCGTCGCCGCGGGAGCCGCGCCCTGGAGCCGCATCCCTCCGGGAGCCGCGCAGGCTCGGTCAGAGCCAGCCGGCCACAGGCAGGCAGCGAGCACACCCCCCGCCACCGGGACACCGACAGCACTGCCCTGACTCGCTGGGGATAACGCCCGCTTTTTCTCTCTCTTCTCTCCCTTTTTCTCTCGCCCTCTTTTTCTCTCCCTTCTCTCCTCTTCCCCAGTCTTTTAACATTTTTCTCTCTTCTTTTCTGTCTCCTCTAGCCGTCTTTCGCTCGGGCAACTCCTCTTCCTTCTCCTTTTGTTGTCAATAAACGGTTCTCAGATACAGTGTTTGCCTCGTTTGGCTTCATTCCGTTCCTGACCACCCATTTTTAAAAGAACTCCTCGCAGTTCTCCACAGTGGAACGCGACAATGTGGGAAGCGCCTGTGGACTCATTTCCTTATGGCAAAGCCAGCCTCCACACAAGAGAGATACTACCGAAAACTCGTATCTCTGGTTTCTTGACATAGGGAGCCAGAAAGGCAGAAAATCAATGTCCAAAGTCTTACACCCTCTCTTTGCCTTCCTGTGGTTAAGCAAGCAAGTAAACCTTGAAAACCAGTAAGGTTTTCCAGGTGTGAAATAATAATAATGATGATGATAAGAAGAAGAATAAGAATAGCAACAAGAACAATTCCTCTCTGCTTCTATTTCCCTAGCCAAGAAAAAAAAGCACAGAATATTCTTAGGTAACATTTCGAAGAAAGTTTGAGCTTGGGTGAGGTTCTCTGAGATAAGATTAACTGCCTGCTCACATTTGCTGAGTCTTTTTTTCTGTACGCTGGGTTGGTTTATTTTATTTCTTAGGAACCACAGTTTGACAAAGACAGACCCACCCTGCTGGGTGGTCAAGCTCCTCCTCCTCCTCCTCTTCCTGCTGCTTCTGAGTTCAGAAGCCTGAACAGAAACTGAGATGAAGGAGTGATGCTGGGGGAGGGGGAGCACCTTCTTTCTCCATCCGTTGGAGTAACACGTGCTTCTCCAGAAATCCCACTCCCGGTTTCAGCTGGCATCACAAGCCAGCCTGCAAGCTCGGTGGGAATGCAGCTGGAGGTGGTGGTATCAGGTGCGTGTCCAGAGGGAAGTGCAACGTCTCTGCCTACCCACAGCTTCCCTCTGCCTGCCCACAGCTGTGCCACCGACATGTGGTGAATCCCTCTACACTTTTACAAATGCACCGTGGTCTGTACATGAGTATTATTCACCTATTTTCTCCTCTCCTAGCTGCAAACAATAATGAGGAGATTGAAGCACAGCTGCTCTTGCCACCAACAGCACACCCCACTGAAGGGACAGCAAGTACACAGGGAGACCAGCCATCAAAAGCCATCAATGTCCGAGCTTCTGTCAGGACAGTCCAGTTTAAACAGAGAGTAAAGTACCACCCAGATTCCTTCAACACATTTGTACAATTGTGTGTTAGGAGCAGAAAGCAGCAAGCAAAGGTAAACTCTCCATAATCCAGCTTTTGTGCATAGCTTTTTAAAAGCCCCCTCACTTCCCCAAGTAGGATTTGCCAGATAGTTTGCTTTATATTATGTGCTAAGCAGGAAAAATTTAAAAAAAACCCCTACTTTGACACTATTATCCCACTCTTCCCAGGCTAACAAGTTACTCATATTTCCATGCTTTTAGAGAACTAACCTGGCGAGCAGCCTTGGTCAGTGCAGGCTTCCTCTCCGGCCGGGACACTGCACAAAGAGGCTCTGGCAAAGATGAAACTAAACGTGCTCCCTCAGATGTTCTTATTGGCAGCCAGCAGTAAAAAAATGTAATGGGTGGGAGGTAACTTGAAGGGGGAGGTCAGGAGCTGTGCCCTGTCCTTACAACCACAGACTATACACATGCAGAACACAGTGATTTATTTTTCATTTTCCCAGGATTCTTCTTTGAAAAAATAAAGGTTGAATGTTTATTGTCTTATTCCCTTAACTTTGCCCACATGTTGTTGCTGTTTGGGGGAGAGCAGCTCTGAATTATGTACTTTCATTGGGACAGACATTTAGGTTTTAATTTCTTAAAAAATACACCCCACATGGAGGCGTTCTGTAAAAATTAGGCTGATTCCCTAAGTGCTTGTCACAAGCCATTTAGCCCAGCCACCGTAAAATTACCCTTGCACTTACTATACACACATAAATGTCCCTTTATGAGATACTAATATTTACAGTTTCTGTACTAACATGCCCCACATATGTAACCACTCATGCCCTGTGCAAGTCAAGACAGTTTTGGATGTACTTCCACATTTTGTAGGGAACCTGTGGAACCAGGACAGCACTTCTTGTTTCCCAGCGGGATGCATAGAGCGTGCAGAGATCCCACAGAGGGTCTGGGTGGCTGCTTTCTCAGGAGCAAGTCAAATTCAGTGTGTCCCATACTGATGGTGAGGTTCCCTGCTCTGTCACCCTCATCAAGAACAGGGAAAGGGGAAGCTGGGGCTAAATTTCAATGTAGCAGCTTTGTCAACAGGCTGGGATTTATGGTGCTTTAAATGAAGCCTTTTACCAGTAGTGCTGCTGAGAAAACAGGGAGTTGTGCCCTGAAATGCTTCCCTTGGCTTCCAGCAGCTCCAAAGTTTAACTGTGGCTGTCCCTGCTTTACAATGGGGCTGCCTGGCCACTCCCTGGCTGGATCATACACAGTTGGTGTTTTGTGTAAGAACATTGCAATAGGCTGTAGAAACTGAGGTTTGCGAACAGTTGTAAATCAGCAGATTCTCCCTAGAAGATGCCTGACAGCCCACCAGCTGGCTGAATGATGCTCATGGCCTAGGAGTCTGCTGGGAAGGAGGGAAAGGGGAAGCTGAAATGCAGTCGGATTTTTTAGGTGGTAAGAAGAAAAGGCTCCAGAGAGACCCTAGAGTATCTCCCACTACCTAAAGGGAGCTACAAGAGAGCTGGAGAGGGAATTTTCACAAGGGTATTTAGTGACAGGGCAAGGGGGAATTGATTTAAACTGAAGGAGGATAGGTTTAGATTAGATATTGAAAAGAAATTCTTCATTGTTAGGGTCATGAGGCACTGGCACAGGTTGCCCAGAGAACCTGTGGATGTCCCATCCCTGGAAGTGTTGAAGGCCAGGTTGGATGGGGCTTAGAGCAACCTGGTCTAATGGAAAGCATCCCTGCCCACAGTATGGGGTTTGAAACTACATCATCTTTAAAGTCCCTTCCAAACCAGCCATTCCATAATTATTTCCAAGAAGACAATGGAAAAATTCATCTGAAATTAATATTCACCAATTTAACGTCTACTACAGTAAATGCAATACTGATGAATATTCAGGAGCATAGATTAAAAAGATCTCCACTAACACCTTTTTGCTTTCTCCGCAAAGAACAAAGAATGAATTATGCAGTCTACCACTGTATTTTATGGAGCAGTTACAACCAGAAACTCGTTTATTCCAATTTGGGCCACTCACACCTAAATGTTCATGCCTGTTCTCTGTACCACTTAAAACAAGTCCAACCTGCAACTTCAAACACTACAACAAATAAGCAAAGCCACCTTCCCCAGCACGCTGCCTCGTGCTATTTACGCAAACTCTGGTGTCTCAAGCAGTGAGAGGTGTGTTCATTCACGGAGGGTCTGTGAATCCCATTGGCGTGCAGGTCAGGGGGGCTGCCTGGCACAAAAGGGTGCCAGGGGGCCTCTCTCCAAAGCTCTGGTCCCACCAGCCCTTTCCAGAGGCAGAGTAACAGCCTCAGGGTTTCGTTTCAGACATGGAGAAGGGCTTCTGGATCAGAAACTTCACCTTTTTTCTAGATGTCTCAGCAGCTTCAATGGAAGAACACATTACCCACAAATGTTGTTTGCGTCCCACACCTTGAAATGGCTCAGGCAAAAGGGAAACTCCTGCTGCTGTAAAAGCCATAGGAGGATGGAGCTGAGCAAGTGCAAGGGGACATTTTCACAGCTCTTGGAAGTACAGCTGAGGGTCAGGTGCACATCTCACCGAAACTGAAACCATTGCAGTTGGTACAAGGAGAGAGCTGCTCCCATGTCTGCACATTCCTCATCCCTCCCATGCCAGGGACACTGCACACAGTGGAGAGGGTCTGCTTGGGTGGCTGATCAGACAGAAAATGTCTGATCCCAGCTGTGGCTGGGAGCATGCAGTGCCATCTGAGCAAGATGCCTGAACCCCCTGTGCCACAGGCACCCAAACGTAAGGTCCAGCACACAGTGTAGAGCTCACAGCTAGGGCCAAGGATGCCACCAGTTTCACAGCAGCTCTCAGCCACAGCAGGTCTGACCTAAATAGAAGTAGCAGAAGTGGTTTCAAATCCCTCTACAATCGCATGCTAGCTCAGGTAATGGTTAGTCACAAGATATTACACACATCTTGTGTGAGAAAGATATCACACTTCTTCTGTCTGAGCTTCTGCTTCCTGTGGCTCACCACCTTTTTACGCTTTCAGTGGTGCTACTCTTTCTCCAGATTACTCAGACTTACAGGATAATGCCCTCTAGGAATCAAGCTTTATCTCAGGAGCTCACAAGGTAAAAAACAACTAAATTAAAAATCAACAAATCAACCCTCTTGTAACAAACAGACCAGTCCAACTCACAAATTTTTGTAGTCTGCTGCTTCATTAACTGCCTAACTCAAAAATTCACTGACTTGCACCTGCACACAAGCAGAACCACCAGAAGATGCAAGTGCAGATCCTTCTGTCCCCATCCCCAGAGAGTAGTGGTGAGCAGGAGAGCCTCAGCAGTTCAGCTCAATTCGGGTCAGCTCCAGAGGCTTTCTGGAGTAAGCTGACCCATGGCTAATTTCCAGCTTGGACACATGTTCTGTTCCATTTCTATGGCAGTTTTATCCCAAGCTGACAGCTTCTGCCAGAACAGTGCAGGGCATGATGGACCTTCCCTTCTCCCATCCCTTGTGTCTGGCACACATGGTCTCCTTGCTTAAACCCAGTGGTGCTGCTCCCAGCGTACACGAGGAGCACCTGAGCAGGAGCTGAGCGAACAGCCACACATAATGCATCGTGAAGTTAATCCAGCATTAACCAAAGTATTGGCAGAAGGACAGCCAAAACACTTTGCAATGGTATTTGACAGGTGAAAAGTATTTTTTCAATGTATTGATGTTATTTAGCAGAATAAGTTGTACTGCAGATTGAAAAGGGCCTTTACTACTTAATGAGAGTAATGATGTTTTTTAGGACAGATGGGAGCAGGCATTGAGAGAGTTGAACCAGGAGAGATGATGTGCAAGATGGGGAAGTTGTATGGCTCTACACCTGCTGCATGCACATGACCACAGGTTCCCTTCAGAGGAGAGATTTGTTGTTCCATGGCAGACTCACAGCCCAACAGGCTCACCCTGGTGGAAGGGTAGGTTATAACCTCTGACGGAGGCTCCCCAGCTGTTTAACCTCCATTTTTCTGACTTAACATGGCATGAATAAATCAGCACCGAGCAGCTTGAATTCTTGAAGGCAATATTTTGCCTTCTGCTTCCCCTCTTGCCACTGATTTCTCAAGCAAAGCTTGAAGACAGCAGATACAGGACTCATTGCCTTTGCACCCACTCCATGTGGATGGCTTCCCTGTGTGCATGTGCCAAGATCCCAGAGGACCCCTGGCAGCACAGCAGCTCACGGCTGGGCTGAGAGACACAGGAAGGCATGACAGGACACTTCCCCCATCCTACCCAGCATATGAGAAAAAACAGAGCACCAGTAGTGGTCCCCAGGTGGTGCTGGCAGCAGTCCCACTGTGGAGAGCACATTCATCAGATAAAGACACCATAAGACAGGAAATTGTAGGAGCCAGAGTCCTGCTTGGGTTTGAGCAACCAAGTGTTTATCACCTGTCACCTGGGAGAGGTGGCATGCACTGCACACCAGACCTTCAGCCTGCCCTTTAGGTAGCCAAGAGCAACCTCAGCCCCACCAGCTCCAGGGACAACCTGTGCTTACACAGCCTTGGCTTTCTGTCCTGGGTTTTCCTCCCAAGGAGGAGGGAGGCAGGACACTCCCACCCCTCATCTAACAGATACAGTCAGAGTGACACTTTACTGTGGTCTGACAAATCCTTCTTTTATTGCCTTGCTGCACCCACTGAGCAGTGTCATGCACAAGGAAGTGTGGGGAAAAAAGGGATCATGCCAACTCTAAGCAAGTAATTCAAGGTGCCATCCAATAAATGCTTAAGTAAAGCACAACAGTAATGCATGTTATGGTGCACATGAAGTCTGTGCTTTCCTCCATTTTCATCTCAAGTACTTTTATTTCCATTTATACGTGTTCCCTTGAAAAAGTGGTTAATAGCATGACAGCATTTGGGGGAAAATAAGCTCTGATGAAGCTGAAAATGTGTTTGACAAATATTTGGCTGTGCTGCAGCATGAGCAGCAACACCAAATGCACACAGGTTTTTCCACCTAACAGTGTTGAAGTTTCTCCCCAAAGCAGTCCCCTGGTGCTATGTATGTGCTGCTGCTTGCAAGGGTAACTTGGAGATAAAATTATTTCCCTTTAATATCGAATCATAGAAAAACATTTATGTTGGAAAAGACCTCTAAGATCATTGAGTCCAACCATTAACCTGGCACTGCCATGTTCATCACTAAACTATGTCCCCAAATGCCACAACCTCACACCTTTTGAACATTTCCAGGGATGGCAATTCCACCACTTCCCTGGGCAGCCTGTTCCAATGTGTGACCACAATTTCAGTGAAGGAATTTATATCCAGTCTAAACCTCCCCTGGTGTAACTTGAGGCCGTTTCCTCTCCTCCTGTCACTTGTTACCTGGGAGATGACACCAACTCCCACCTGGCCGTAAGCTCCTTTCAGGGAGCTGTAGAAAGCGAGATACTTTTCATTCAGAGCTGAACTCTCTGAATGCTTTGATATCAGTGCAGGAAAAAGATAAGGTCCTGTGGAACGGGCATGCCACTGCTTTCCCCCACTGCCCTCACAACCTGTTACAGGCTTGGTTCTGTTCTTTATGCAGTTGATACAACTTATATTAGGTATATTTTATTTATTTATTTTATTTTGTATTAGGTGTATTTCCCTGTTACTGTACCTGTCACAGACAAGAAGCTCTGCAATTTGGAGGAACTGTGTTTTGCAGGCATAAGTATTCAGGGGTGGCTTTGGATTTTGTTTTGCATTAGGATGGGAATTTCCACCTCAGAAATTACAGCTGTATTGTTAGAAGCATTGAACTTGGTATGAACACTGTTCTTTTGTTGTTGGTTTTGTTTTGGTTTCTTTTAAGTGTATTAGACCTCTTTCTGCTTTGTTCAGACAAAATCACTTGTGTACAGCTGCCTGGAAGTGGTGGTTTTTGGCCGTTTTTTTAAACACCACCATCCAGGAAAAGAAAAATGCTGTAAAACCAATTAAGTTTTTTGCTATTTTCTTTGTAATTCTGGTACTGCATCTAGCACACTGTGTTAAAATTTGCTCTGGCCTTTTGCCTCCATCACAAAATACAGGGAGGCATTGCAGGAAAATCAAAATCACCTCTTCAGTATACACAGCTAATACCTAAAACTTCACATTATCCATGGCTCGCTGATGTGCACATTTTTTCTTGGCAGCATTCTTTTGAATCTCCAACAGAGCCTCTCTCCTGGTATTTGCACTGTGAAGTGTTTAGAAATCAGTAAATGGCCCCCTCCTAGCTTTTGTCAAAATGGAAATAAAAAAGGAATGCTCTTTGTTCCCAGGTCGTGTCACCAGTGGCTGGCGAGATGCCCGACCTACTGCCCTGGTGTTGCCAGGCTCCCTGGCAGCCAGCTGGCACGGGCTCTCCGGCTGTTTGCACAGCACAGCTCCCGCAGCACGTACTTGGGAATAGAGGGAGGGAAAACCCTGACTCCCTCGCATTAACGGCATCGTATTTACCAAGGAATACAAACAGCAGAACCCAGGCACAGTTTGCCTTGGCTGGCCCTCCTCTGGCGAGCCTCTTCCCTGGAAAAGGGGAGTGTGACAGGTCCCGTGTGCCACTGTGCTAAGCAGGGTTCTAAGGCAAAAATCCAGCCCCAGCCTGCAGGGCTTCCAGTGCCTTGGCAACCTCTCCCTTTATCCCTGCAGGAGCAGCACCCTTACTTCTATAGGGCTAATCCTGGACAAAGAGCTGGTGTTGCTTTGATACACCCTTCTATAAAGTACAACACACAGGCAAGGGCTGGTGTTGGTAACAGAGCTTTGTTTCACTGAGCAACCGGCAATGTTTCAGTTTGCCACTGTTAGCCACATTTGACCTTCCTGCTGGCTGAAAGAGGCATTTGTTATCTCAACATCCTGTGGAGGAATACTTGAAAAAGAAGGTGGGGGAGAATGGCAAGTTTTGATAGTGGAGAAGAAACTTCCAGAGGACATTGTTTATTTGTGCAAAAGGACACTAATAAAAAACTGATGCTTAGAGACAGGTCTATTTTTAAGAAACTGTGTCAAATTACAGCAGAGTGTCTTTGTGAAGATTTGGAAAAGAATACCTTGGGAATTGTTATAAATGAAACGAGCTGATGTCTATAAAAATAGAACAAATTTATTTATAGAAAATTTGGCAGAGTTTTTGGATAAAAAGCCACAATGCAGGGAATCAGCTCCGAGCCCGGGTATTGGCAGCTGGGTGACAGACAACCTGACAGGGTGTCAGAGAAGCTCTGTTCACCCCGAGGTCTCGGAGTGGTGAGTTTTTATACAGTTTATTTCGCTGGAAGCAACTCTGTATTCAGAATCCAAAGTCTAAAGATATTCAGTTTGGGTCTTTGGTTATTCCAGCGAAGAACAATGTCCTTCCGATGAGATGATGAAGTCTTGATGAAATCTTGTCTCCTTCCAGGAACAGATTGATGTTCCTGATATGTCGCAGATATCTTATCGTGGTGAGAATGGCCGGGTGGCTCCTCCCGAGATGGCCCATCTCCTGCTCAGCCAGTTTACAGTTATGATAATGTACTTCTCGGAAATCTTTTAGTTGAGAGAAAACTCCACATTCTTACGGGAATCTGCTCCCCTGTGAATGTGGTTTCATCATGGTTTGGATTTTAAACAGAAATATTCCATACATGTGTTTCAATATTAGACAGGTATAAACTTTATAGGCACGAATTAAACATATATTCATAACAGGAATGAAGGGAGGAGATGCACATCTGTCTGCCAGCAGATCCAAACAGGAAGGTTTCAGCCAGGAAGCAGCTCAACCTTTATCTCTTTTGCACTTAAAAAAATTATTAATTTCTGTGTATTAATCATAAAATGCTCATGCAATTAACACCCTTGGTAGCCTTTACCTCTTTTGCACTTTAAAAACTATTTCTGTGTATTAATCATAAAATTCTCACAAATTTAATATCCTCAGTATAACAGCTTGGAACCTAAATCCTTTTGTTTTTCAGGCAATGAACCTAAAATACAGCTATGTCTTATCTGTGTAAAATGCATTTTAAGATGAATTTGGAAAACTCCCACAGAAAATGTGAAATGATTTTCAAGTTCAGGTCATGAGGACTGTTTTGAAACTTTAATTTATACTCTTATTTAGCGACACCTTTTTCTTCCTCTCATTTTAAGACAAACACTTGTGACAAGCAGTCATCAGACAAAGGACACCAGAAGGTTCAAAGGCACTACAAAATATGAGCTCTTCCCAAATCTGAGCTACTTAAACACACTTCAATATGTTAAAAACAGATGAATAACTTTTGCCACCACCTCTCTAAATTAATACTACTAGTACTGAGAAGCTGATTCATACTAGTTACTTTACAGCACTTTTTAATTACTAGTAAATGGCTAATAAACAAAGTTCAACATTAGGTTGGATGCATCAAATTCTCCCTCTACAAAACGCAGCTGTATCACGTAATTCATCAGCAGCTTATTGTTTTTCATTTTTAAACTGCTTTTTCTTCAACTTAATACTTTCTCCACCCCAAAAATATAAACCCTATTTAAGAACAACTTCTGTGTAAGGGCCATTTAGTAAGCTTGCACTTGTTATTTTTACTGTTTCTAGGCATCCCCCTAAAAACAAGTTTTTCCTGTAAGACTACAAATAAAACTGGCAGGCGTAAGTCAAAACAAGCGGTATTAAAAATAAAAATAAAAAAATGTCAACAGTTTGCATGACAAATTTATAGCCCAAGGTCAACCACTGGTCACACACGATTGGCAACAGCTCTGGGCCGCTCTGTTTTTGTTTTCAGTCCTTAGTCTGTGTTCAAATCACTCTTGACAAACAAGCTCAGCTCACTCTGGGCAGGCAACTTTGCAGAAGCCTGTTCTTTTCACATGGAAAGCACTCACTGCAGCAATCACAGCAAGAGCAGAAAATCTCCTTAAATACCTTTCTATTGACTCCTTATCGTGGACATCACACACTCAGAGTCCTGACTGCTCCTAGACATCCCAGGAGAAAAACAGTTATTGCAGTTCTTCCATGCAGCAAACTCCAACTCGAACAGAGAACTACCTTTGTAATAAACCAGACCATCAAACGTGTACAGCCAGATTTTATTTACATCCAGAAATCATTTTGCATTTTTACACTTGCTGTCACTAAGAGACACCTGCTTCATATGAAATCTTGGGTTCGCAGTCTCCAGACCTTGATAGAAGTTTGCTGATACCACAGGACCAGCAGAGGAGCTTCACTTACTGGAGCTTCTATGCAGATTGAAGTTATTGACACATAACCAAAACTCCATTATAGAATTATCTCCATTGCATGATTTCAGAAACAAGAATGTTTCCACCAGCTTTTATAAATAAACAATATAAAGCAGCTATACTTATATTAAAAGTGTTTTTCTTCTTACAATACTTACACTTTAGTTAGACTAAAATATCAGTATAGTGATTTCAACTGTTTTCTGAAGGCTCCTCTACATTTTTTAAGTCATTTCGCTTCCACAGATTTCCAAGCACAATCCCTATGAAGAGCAGAATTCCTACAGTACGATTTGAAGCAAATTTTTTCCAACAGTCTTCAGGCTTGTCTATGTCCAAAGTGTAAATCTGCAAAAGAACAGTACAACATAACAGGATTATTATTCTACAGACCCATAAATATCTGACACATCACAAAATTATCTGCAACTTCAAAAAATTATTCTTAAATTCCTAAGTCTACCCATACCTCTGCGTCTGACAGATTTATTCAACATACAGCACAAAAGTCAAGGATCTCATATGAACATGATTCCCAGACCATCTCAATGGAAGACTACATAAACAGCCTTGTTACTGGTGTGTCTGGCTTGATATTAAAAAGTGCAAGAATATCTGGGCATGTCAATAAGTCTCTTTGAGGTTTTCCTCAGTAGGTTGCCACCTAATTCTTCAATATAACTTCAAATAAAAATAAGCCCCCGAGAACATGCACTTTTCCATTTCTGCTGCAAGGTGTTGTTCCATGTTCCAGTAGAGACAAGGCACTGGAGAGGCAGCAGTGAACCAGGATAACTGTAAAACAAAGGGAAGTGCCAGGCCCTGCCTTGCCACACAGGGCTGGTTCAGTCCAGTTGCTCTTAGCCAAGTTCATGCAATTCCCTTCCAAACAAGAACCAGCACACCTGCAACATCAGCCAGAGAGCATGGCAGCTCTCTGCTGTGAGTCACAACTAAAAGTAAAAACAACCCAAACCCACAAGGTATAGCAAGAGCAAAGTTACTGAAAAATATTCCCAAAACCAAACTTTGGTGCAAGTATCTTGAGAAGGATAACAAGAGGAAATGTTAAGCAAAATGAGTGAAAAATAAATAGAGAAGGAGCCCCTAAAACCTCAAACCTTGCACTTCAGCCTTTGAAAAAGTTAAAACAGAAAGTATTTGACTGAAAGAAGTGAAACCTTCCCCAGGAAACCTGTTTTATTTGTGGTTGTACAAAGAAATCAGGGTTGGGTCTGGATCAAATAATCAAAAACACTCTTCACAAGTTTCTAAAATATGGTGTGATCCACACCCTTAAGAACCTGTCAGCCCCTCAGACACTGGGGACTTGAAACACCGAACTGACAAATTCAACTCAACAGCAGCCAAGCTATACTTTCAGAAACACAAGTAAAGTAAAAGACATTATTTTTCTATTGGCACACTTCTTGAGAGGGATATACTTTGACATCATCATGATCCAAATTCCTCTGCCTCAGGCAAAAATTCAGTGAATTAACAAAATCCTGGATATCCTGGTCCTCAAGCATCTTACTCAGCTTTCTAAACTCAGTTAAGCACACGATCAGAAATCTTGAACAAGACGATAAGCATGAAAATGTTTAAGCAAGACTAATATTAAAATAATCACTCAAAAAAAAGCTACTCCACAGTACACAGACCAGTTCTTCTATTGTGACTTTGGCAGTCCACACAATTGTGAATTCTCCATCACTTACACTCATTAGGTCTGCATCCTCACTTATACAGATCTTTAAAAGTGGTTTCCACTAATGCCAGAACCACAGCATAAAGCCTCTCTGACAATTCAAACTGTAAATGATTATGCAGTGGATGTAGTATTCTTTCCCACATACATTTTCAAGCACAGTCACTGTGAAAACAGTGGCTGAGTGCCAGAGTACATCACCACAAGAATTCCCTTACTCAGAGATATGTTTAATATCCGTTACCTGCATGAGCTCCACCCATTAAAATGCAACATACGACCAACATGCTTTAAAAAGTTCCACATTATCACAGATTGAACTGCTCAGACTGGCAATGGTTTTACTACTTGCAATACACAAACCTCTGCCACCAGCAATCAATTTTTGAAGAGAACTGATTTGTCACTTACTACAAGACTGTGTAACACAGTTGTTAGGATTCAGAAAGAACAAGGTAACAAGATCCTATCTGCATCCTTTACTGAAAAAGCTAATTTCTTTCTTTCTGTTTTTCATAAAAATTTCTAAACTAATGCAACTACAAGACTAAACTGGAATGTTCTCTGCTATAAAAAGAACTCTGAGTTAGAACTGTCAATTAACACAAAATTATAATATTAACACCCGCTATTATATGTGCCAGACACTGCAAGAGCTCAATCAGAACAGTCAACACCACAGTATTTTGAAGCATATTGAGGTGGATCTAGCAGCAGCTGCTTCTGGGAGTGAGGAGAAAACCATTTCCTTGAGAACACAGCTTAATGTATGGCACTTCTGTTGGTTACGAACAGACTGAAAGCAGTGCTCCACTGTTTGTGGTCACGACTGAAGGTCTCTTCAACCAAAAGGTCTGCAAAAGGTACTTAGGAGGACCAAGCTTATTGTCAGAAGGCTTCAGTTCTCTTCACAGGAACTGTTTATCATGGGTAGGTCATGAATTGATGGGGGTTGAAAAGTGCTCTGACTTCTTAGTAAGAACTTCCACATGGAAAAAGTATAAATAAACCCATCAAACCTGGTGTGCCAGGTGAGCCCCTATGGCAGCCACAGCCAAGTAATACGGGAAGGTTTGGTTGCAATTCATCCCTGCCACGCACAAACTCAGGAGCATGGCCAGGCTGAAGCCACTGAGCCACTGCTTTGTGTCCTCCTTGAAGTGCAATGCAGTTGACTTCACACCAATCATGATGTCATCCCTCTTATCCTGGAATGAAAGGATGAATTAGTAGAAAATCCATAATCCAATGCCACTTCATAAGAAAAATAAAAATGGGGGACTTGCTTAAATTTCCAATGCTTCTTACTAGGAACCCAATTTAAGGGTAGTTGTAGGTCCCCACACTAAAATTCAAACTAGAAGGTTGGTCTTAGAGCTGCTTTAGCAGCCAAGAGTTAATACCAACATCAAAGTTATTTATACAATATGAAAGTGTAAGAGCACAAAGGGCATTTTACTTTCATCTTTACACCTGATTTGCAAAATCTTGGCGAACAGCAATAAAACATTGAAGGGCTGGGACTTCTTTGCTGCTGCTTCAGCTCAGCTGAGGGTGAAGACCTGCAATAGGTTAGTTCTGCTGTTTGACAACAACCTTGTAAATTAAACACACAAACTTGTGTGTTTAAACACAGGCATCTGGAATGTCTCACTGTTACCCTACCTGATGTGCATAAATGGTGTCGTACACCAGTGTCCACATGACTCCAGCAAAGTACAAGGGCAAACACACAGACCACTCACATGACCCTCTGATGGCAGACCAGCCAAGAAGGGCTCCCCAATTAAATGTAAGTCCTAAAAACATAAGGAGAATTTAAAAAAAAAAAAGTTAGAAGAATGCCAGCAGCAATTAAATATTATTTATTTGAGGGTGTATCATATCAGCAGCTTTTTGTATAATACTGACATCTCTACCACTTATTTTCAGACAGGTAATAAATAAAAGTTATTTGACATTAAATACTCTGGACATACAAGGAAAAATACATATACCACACATTTTTCCCTAACTTAAATTTGACTTCATTAGTGTCGGGCAACATTTGCACAGAATTATTCCAGAATACTCAAATGACAGGTCTGAAAGTAAAATGCTCAGATGTCAGTGTAACAAGAGATGTCAGCATAACTGGCTGCAAAACAGTACACAGCAGCCAAGTATGGTACTTCTAAGCTGAAAATGACAATTTTGGTGAAAAAACCCCTGAAGACAGCTGGAATGTGAAAGCCAATAAACACAGGTATGCTTTAGTAGCTCAGCCTAAAACACAAGCAGCATCGGTATCTGTTCAGGGGTTATTTTAGTAGCTGAAGACTGAAATGCTGTACAGACAAATCTGTATTCAAGAAGGGCTTTGAAATAACCCCAAAACTATAGCTCATTCTCAAATGACTAATACTTATTTCCTCCCTACTTTTCTTCCTCCTATCACTCCATCAAGACAAAGAATTGATTTCTAACCAAAAAAACCTCCAAAGCCACACATCAACTCTGATGCCTGATATAAATGAAGAAGCTTGTGGCACAACAGAGCTTTGTCTACAAGATATTTCTATTTCAATATAAAGTTATAAAAAATCAGATTGCTAAAGCTCAAATACTAATTCGTAAAACACTCCAAAAACTACAGCTGAAATAAAAAAATAGTAAAAATATTTCCATCTCACCCAAAACTAGCTGTGGCCAGTATGTTATTCTCTTCATCAGAGGGTAGGTGACCACAAGGGATAAAGAGGCTGCTCCC
The DNA here is from genome assembly GCA_013399195.1 of Dicrurus megarhynchus. Taxonomy (NCBI): domain Eukaryota; kingdom Metazoa; phylum Chordata; class Aves; order Passeriformes; family Dicruridae; genus Dicrurus; species Dicrurus megarhynchus. The sequence goes on from VXAD01003452.1 coordinate 99,039, forward strand.
AGAATGATACTGTAAAAAGTACCAACCAAAAGGATTATTGTTTGCCAGGCTAAAGATCAATAGATGTAGTGCAGCATTACAGGATCTGTACCTGGTACTGAATTAATTCTTTTCCTTTCAGCTACAATTCCATGACTAATAACCTCCTCCCTCTGACCCCAACACCTTTTCTGCTTAAAATCTCTGTGCTTAACCCAGGACCCAGAACCAGCCTTTAAAAACCAAAAGATAACTCATACATCACCTGTAGTAATTCAGACACAGAAGTACACAGAGTGCCAGGCTGAGCTGTCCCCCGAGAAAAACCAAGGACTGAAAAGTGGAGATATCTCCAGCTGCCAGGGGTCTGCTTGCTGTCCTTGCAACCTAAAAAATGGAAAAAGTATTAGCACCAGGTACATCTGCAACTGATGGGCAATTTTTGTTTGTTACATTGTTTTTACAATGTTTGTTTCCTATTTTCTGAGGAGAAATGAAAGGACCCTAATTCTGTTGCTGACTTTTGTTTCTCTCTAATGGCATTTTCAGAATCCAGTCCCATTGATGTGGAGTTAATAGCTGTGAAAAGACAATTAATTTAATCCTATCTGGGATACAGTGGAGTTTAGAAACTCTGTCTGGAACAAGAAATTACAGAAGGTAAACTGTAAGAAAAAAACAAATATCAGAAAAAAAGTTAAAGTAAACGAATGGTGAGTTACTTGCCAAAGGTGACCAATGCCAAAAAACCCCAAATGACTGAAATTCACCTCAACATGAGGAAGAACTTCATTACACTGAGGGTGGCAGAGCCCTGGAACAGGCTGCCTGGGGAGTTGGTGGAGTCTCCCTCTCTGGAGACATTCCAACCCCACCTGGACCTGTTCCTGTGTCACCTGCTCCAAGTGACCCTGCCTTGGCACGGGGTTGGACTGAATGATCTCCAGAGGTGCCTTTCAACCCTAATGATTCTGTGAAATTGTGCATGTCAATGAAAATGGTGTCAAGTCTATTCAAACAGGTTCAAAAGCCGACTTTTTACAGAATACTATGTAAAGTGTCTTGCCTATGCTTTGATAATGTGAATTTAAATAAACTCTTTTAGCTTGTTCTCCCCCCTGCCATCCCGTTATGTTAAACACCAAATACTGCTTTTGCAGTTCAAACATGCACTTAATATATCTGTGACCAACTCCACTGCACAGTGCAACCAAACATGGGATGCTTCACTTAAAGAATACATCCCCTAAATAATCAGTAACACGAAATCTAAACCGCAAACCACTGTCACCTACACCAGTCAACATCCTGCTCTTGGCCTGGCCTCTATGGCACTTGTGTTGAAGGCAGCCTTTTAAGGTACCCCAGAAAAAGCTGTGAAGGCAATTTTTAAAACTTTCCATCTAACCACACATAATGCATCAATTAAATCATTACACTGAAATTCTCTCTTACTTATCACACCCCCACATCAAATCTGTTTAGCATATGTAGTTGCTAACATCTTCCAAACCCTAAAGCATCCAAAGCGGCCACAAACCCCATCCTGATTGCCTGCCTTCCCAACAGCACAAATACAAGTGCCTTAGTAAGAACTTCGCATATTGAATTGGCTCATTATTCTGTGTCTTGCAGGGCCAAAACCCAACCCCCAAAACCAGAGGAACAATACAGGAACAGAAAACAGGACGAGCAAACAGTGACGCATCAGCAGGACATTCCCCTCCAAGCCTGCACCTGTGCACACTTCAAAATCTGACACTGGGCACTGCCTTTTGCTTATTTCCCTCTTTTAAACAAATGGGAGACGATAAATAAAAAATATGACATAATAGAAGGGGATTAGCTCAGGGCTGGGCATGATACTCTGAACAGCCAAAATGAACAATACAACAACACAAGGAAACACTGCTCCTAAAAGTAAGGAAAAAAAAAAAGTGGCTCTTGGGTAGGCTGCAACCAGCAAGTGTAGCAAAACAGTGTTACTTGTTTTGTTCTGTCATGCAAAACAAGGTTGAGAAATAAACTTTTTCAAGTACTACCTACAGCTGACAACAGCATGTATTTTATCTTGCACAGAGGTGAATATTCCAGAAGATTTATTACAGTCCTGGACAGAGAAATGTTATACAAAAGAAAATAATTTCTACTATTTTTGGAGGAAACTTAGATTAATTGTGTGCATCTAAGATAGAAACAAGTAGGAATTCCTGAATCTGGGGCCTGCATTAAGCAAGGAATCACCGGTAATGTTCATGTACTTCAGTGCCTTTAAGATCCTTTGTGCCTGGCTAAGAAAAAACAGCATCTGTTAAGTGGAGTCTCCCTCCCTGGAGACATTCCAAACGCACTTGGATGCTTTCCTTTGTAACCTGCTCTGGGTGAGTTGGCCTTGGCAAGGGGGTTGAACTAGATCATCTCCCGAGGTCCCTTCCAAGCCAAAAAATTCTGTTTATTCCATAATCATGCAGATGAGTGGGCATGTGCTTGGTTCACTGAATCACAGAAGGGCTTGAAGATCAGCTTGTTCCAACCCTCGTGCTGTGGGCAGGGACACTTTTCATTAGACCAGGTTACTCAGAGCTCCATCCAACTTGGCCTTGAACACTTCAAGGGACGGGGCATCTAAAACTTCTCTGGGCAACGTGTTCCAATGCCTCACCATCCTCACAGTGAAGAATTTCTTCCTAATAGCTAATCTAAACCT
>VXAD01003452.1:102272-406869 GCA_013399195.1 Dicrurus megarhynchus
GCGGAGCCCGGGGGTGCCCCGGAGCCCGCGGCTGCCCCGGCACAGCCGCGCAAGCAGCGCCGCCGCCATCTTGGCGCCGCCCCATTGCGGACGGGACGGGGTCACGCGGCTCTGCGCATGCGGGGCGACCTCAGACGCCCCTTGCCGGGGCTGAAGCGGCGTGGGTGTTATCGGTGAAATCCTCGTCCCCGAAAGATAACGTGGTTGTTCTTAGCATATGCGTCATCTCTCAGACTTCTCCTCACTGTAGTTAATAAAAATATTTCGGTTTTCCCCTGCGGCCTTTGTATCTCCTCCCCTCGCTTACTCAGTTCTCCCACCCTCTGTGTGAGGGACTGAAATGCTGAGGGTTAATGACTCAAACAATCGGCGAGCTGCAAAAGCAGCGGGCCCTTGGCTGAGGCCGGATTTGCATCCCCCGAGCCGGAGAGGAGGAGGAGAGGGCTTGGGGTGTGTGGTGGGAAACCTCGGACCNTGCTCGTGTCAGCAGCCTTGCCCCACCGTTCTCTACCTGTCTGTCATAGTCGCGGTCCCACATGTCATTGATGGTGCAGCCAGCCCCTCGCATGAGCACGGCTCCCACGCCGAACAGGGACAGCATGCGCCAGTCCGGGAGGCAGCCGGGCGCGGCCGCCAGCCCGATGCTCCAGGTACACGGCAGGTACAGCAGCCACGTGCCTGCGGGGAGACAAAACCCGCGGGCGGGCTCAGCGGGGAACCGGAGGCCACGGGGGGCACGGGGCCCCGACCCTTCCCGCCACGCTCACCGGCGGGCTGGTGCAGCCGCATGAGCCGCAGGTAGGGCTGCAGCGGGGCCGGCGCGGCGCGCACCAGCTCGGCCGCCGAGAAGCTGCGCGGCCCCGGGGGCGCGGCGGNGAGCTGCAAAAGCAGCGGGCCCTTGGCTGAGGCCGGATTTGCATCCCCCGAGCCGGAGAGGAGGAGGAGAGGGCTTGGGGTGTGTGGTGGGAAACCTCGGACCTGCATAAGAACAGCCCAGGTGGCCACAACAAACCCACTTTCTCTTGGCAACAGGGGAAGTACCTGGGCATTCCCACCTGAACCGGATTGTGTATTAACCCAATGAACAATTCATTGGGTTAATACACAACACTTCATGTCTCAGAGGCTTCCCCCACCCCTGATGGATCGACACTGCGACCATCACACGTCAAAATTGCATCAGTCAAGTCTCATTTCTGCGTCCACAGGTGGTGATATCTGTGCAGAGAAATACACAGTGCCAGAGGTTTATGTTCAAAAAGGAGACAGAGGAGTCCTGTAACTTTATTCAAATAAAGGGAGAGGCCATGGGGCATTCCCCTGGGGTCTCGAGTTGTTGGAGGACGAAGCCTCCTTTTAATCCCGTTTTCCTGGCCGCATCACCCTCTTCCTTTCTCCATTGGCTGAGGTACTTGAGAGGTACAGACTTCCCGAATCGCCTAATACAGACCACCTTCTAATATGCCACCCCTCCCCCCTTCTTTTTCTTTGTGTCTCTGTTCTTTTTCTTTAAGTCCAGGAATTTAACACGGCCTTGGATAAGCAACAGTCTGTGTCAATTAGTAACATTCCTCTGAAATTTATGGTTCCTCCCGTTGCTTCTTTCACCCAGCAGTATCTGACTTTTCCTACAGGCAGACTCACTGTTTGTTTGTAAAGACACATTCTTCTCATTCCTTTTGTATCTTTCCTCTCCACTATCTTGTCCTTTCTCTTTCTTTTCCTTATATATTTTCTTAAATGATATCTTTATACTTTTCTATTGTTGTATTTCTATAGATAATAGCCGAAACAGCTGCATACCTCCTTTCCATCGTTCTAAACTAAGCCTGCTGTATATAAACACCAGTCATTCAAGTGTCATTTCACTCTAATCCACCCCGAGGGACCCATTAACAAGAACCTCAGTTACCTCACCTTCGGGGGCTGGTTGTAACACCAACTTATGAGTTATTGCACAAACAAGAGAGCAGAGGACAGACGCATAAAACCTTTGCTTTGCATGGCATGGTTTCAGCGTCAAAATGTTCCTAGATCTGCTGCTGAAAGATTCCATGGGGAGTTCATTATCCCTGTAGAGTATAAATTTTTTTGCATCACACACTTCCTTCAGCTCGAACGACTCACATACTAGTAGAAAACAATGGAAACCATTTTGAACTTTAATTTTCAAGATGCTGACTAGCAGGAGGAAGTGAAATATGGATGTGACAGAGAAGTGACTTTAATGTTTTGGCATTTATTGTTTTAATGAGTAGTACTCCACAGCAGTAAAACGATTTGCACAGGACCATAAAGGAAATAGTTGCTCAACTCTGACAAGGAATAACTAATAATCTAGTCTCCATATCACATTGATAAGGTCATCATGTCCTTTATTTAGATACAGACACGTGCCTGAGTTGTATTTGAATAGTGAGTCCTGGCAATGAATCCCCACAGCCTCTCTGCTTGCTGTGTCCATAGGAACACAGATGCTCTGATTGTCACCAGGTGGATGCTCCTCTACAGACACTGCTTTGGGTTTTTTTTATGTTTGATGTGGCAAGAAAACCCTGGACTGTCTGCAAAAAAATTTTTAAGGAGCTCATGGAAGTAAAGCAGAAAAGTAAACTTTTACACATAATAAAGTGGCCTAGCCCTTCGCTGAAAGATAATCTAGGGAATAGCTCATTTCAGACTAATAAAACCCAGCTGTCTTGTTTGTCTCAAATCAAAGTTGATGGTCAAAATGTCCCTGACTCTAAGAAGATTATCAGTTTCCTTATTTCCACATACACCAGATGATCTCTTGTACCAAAGTCTGATGCAACTAACTCCACTTTCCAGGAACTGATTTACAGCAAATCTAATGTCTAATGTGAGTAATCTGACCTCCAGAGTCAAAAGGGCAAAAGTGAATTGGAATGAGTGAGAGATATGGTTCTTCCTGTTCTCAAGTAACTGTACATACACATATTCAATCCCCCAAGGTTTACAACTTTCACAGAGGAATAAAAGCCCCAGAGATAAGGGTGGGGCAGGCTTTGGTCCTGTGAGGGTGATGTTCGTCTCTCTTTCAGACCATAGCTGTCTTGGAGTGCTGGGATCCAGCATCTTTCCCATTCCCTGCACTTACGTCCCTCTTGCTCTGTTTGTGTAAGCTAACAGGAGGTAGTAGCTTGATGTGCAACACTGTAAAGAGAAAGGTGATTACTGAGCTGTAAATCAAACCTCCCCACCCCACCGTGAAGAACGGGGCTCAGAGAACGAGACATGGTTGGCAGCAGCTGTCATCTGCATGCACAAACATCCGTGGGGCCCCTCCTGGTAGTTCCTGTGTGCCAATCACCAGCCCGTGTATCGGGTCTGAGTCAGACTGGGTGGAGGGCTTCTGAACTGGTGAGCAAACACAACTGAAACACACCAACCTGTGTAGGTTGAAATGAAATTTCTTTCATTTTTGTGTACTTGGGTACTCTTGTTGATAACCAAAAAAGCACAGGTAGTTATGACCAAAAGAAAAGTAGCGAGTGTCCTGGTATCAGTATGTCAAAAAGGAGTCTTTAAAAAATAGAAGATTGCCAAAAGCTGGTATAAATCGCTTTAATTAAAATCTTCAAATACAAAACTCACAAGCATTGGAATAAACAAAATTTGTAGAAAAGTTCTAAAAAGAAGCTACCAGACAAATAATAACTTTGATGTTTTAGTTGCAACTTACATAATAATAATAATAATAATAATAATATTAACTTTATCCTGACTGTATGCAAGACTTTCCACTCTGTCTTACACTCTCTTTACTTCTTTTATGGAACTTGGACAATGTAAACAAACTCAGCCTTCCTCATTTCTGATTTATATTATCCCCTGATACATAACCCTTCACAGAATGCATCTGTGGATGCACACACTCCTTTGACACACTGAACTCAAGTATAACCTTTTTAATGTGCAGGTTTTCATCACAGCTACAAAAGTATATTAGTTTCAAAAGTCATCTCATTAAAAAAGGTTCCCTGCCCTGCATCCCATGTAGCTGGTAGCATCTTTTTAAACCTTAAAAAGGGAAGTACAGTAGCATGGAGTTGTTCTTCCCTGCTGTGCTCAAAATATCATAAGGTGTTCACAGTGGCGTGGGTTACATACCTTCAAGAAAGGTAGATGCAAATAACTATGTGCAGGAGGCCACAGCTACTGTCCAAGGCCTTTTGCTGCCCTGGGGACCAGCAGCAGCCTGTGTGCCACGGGGAACTATTGCTGGCACAGCCAACTGCAACAGGGTGTGCATGGGGAAGGCACAGCTGGGGAGAAAAGCCACCACCAACACAGATTTCCAAAATCGCAGTTCTCCCAGTAGGAAGGATGTCAGCCTGGCTGGGCAGTTCTGTCCAGGGCCACTGATGTCCCTCTGGTGGTTAAGGGGTGAGTGGTTTGCTCAGCCTCTTTCCTATGCCATTTCCTCGAGGACAGAGGAGACCCGAGTGCGTTAGGGAGCGTAAAGCACAGAGAGCTTCCTTCACCTGTGCATAGGTTCAGGGAAGTCCTTTCCAGCTGAGCTGCCTGCAGGGTGGTGCAGGTTGAGGAGCCACGAACTCTCACTGTGCAGCCCCCTGAGCACAGAGGGTTATTGCCAGGGTGCTGGCGGGCTCCTCTCCTTTCCTTGCAGGGAGGAAGTGTGCGATGGCAGAGGCAGACCACCCTACAGGAACAGCCTGCATTTCCCGTGCCAACAACTGGCCTTTGGAAAGCACATGGCCACAGCTCCATCTTGTGACTGAACTCTCCTAGCTTGAGAAAAATGTGTGGCACTGCCTCAAATCTGATAGAGGACCTGGTTTCTCTGCATGGCCTTTCTCCCTGCAAACACCCTGACCTTGGTTTGCTTTGCATGTCCATACTTTCCACCCCAAGATACCCCCAGCAACCACAACCCCCTCTCGGGCTTCCCCACATGGTGCAAAGTCACAGCTGTACAGCTCAAATGAAAACCCTGCTCATCCTTTCTAAAGGCAAGCTTTTGAAGAAACTGCTTTAGGACATGTGCTTGCAGAAACAAGAGGGAGACAGGAGGTTGCAGTGCCTGGGCTGCAGAGCCCCAAGCAGTGTGAGAAGCTGATGTGGCTCCGTGCATGGTGTGGAGGAGGGTTCCATGCTCAAGCACAGTGATAGGCTGGATCAAGAGCAAAACTAGCCCCTGCCTGGTCTTGTTCTACCTGGATAATTCTCCTGGGATCTTTCATGTACCAATTAGCCAGTAGGACCTTATGTCTTCCTCAGCTCACAGTTCGTACTAGTGCTGCAACATTTGCATCCCTTACCAGAATTAAATCCTGTGGCAGAAACGTGAATTTCTAGGATTAGAATTCCCTACTAGCTAAGTGCTTTTCATTTATCCTGAGTGTGTGTATTGACCACTTAAATGCAAGCAATAGCTTTGGCATTTTTGATAACATAAAAGCCGTAGGAGAAGGCTGGAAGGCCGAGCAGGCTGCCGGGACCAAGGGACTTTTCCATAAGCTCTGGCAGTGTTTCATCATCCAGCATCCGTAGCACATGGCCGTTCAGCTCAATAGACCTGGAGAGGGACAGAGAGACTGTTTGGACATCTGTACTCTGTTTGCCATCGAGCACAAACTGCTCTGGGCCTGAGTGTAAACAGTAACTCAGCCCAAAGCCAAACCAAACTTCCCTTGAGTGTGTGTGTACACACACACACACATAGACATCTGTAGCACTCCCTCTGCAAGGACTCCTTCAGAGTGGTAACACTAGCACATCAAAAAGTACATTTCTTTCTCTTCCAGTGAGGTCAACAGCTGAACAGGCTTTGAAAAGTACAAATTTTAATTGATTTTCTCCTAACAATATTCATATTCTTCTATGCCCACAGAGCAGATCCGTTCCCTGTGGATGCATTAACAACGACAACAAAAACACCCCATCAACATACGGAGCCTGAACACACTACTGTAAATCAGGAGTCAGCACTTGGGAAAGCAATATACCTGTGCTTGTAAAAAAAAAAAAGGACTTTAGCAGCTGGTCCAGAGCACTGATGCCTGCTAGGAACAACTTCCAAATTGATATCAGGTAAATTTCCTTATAACTTAGCAAGCTTTCAGCAGCCTGAGTTTAGGAGACCTGTTTTAACAGAAGTCAGATCTTACTGAAAGAAACCCACATGACTGAATGGTAACCTCTTCTTTCCCCAGGCAAATTGAATAAGGTGAGGTTTTAAAGACCTTCTAAGCCTACTCACAGTCTTTTCCACAGGGACTGGAGAAATTGCAGCTTACCTGGAAAGAATATTCTCTTTGCCATGAGGCAGTAAGAGGTACTGATCCACGTGCTTGGTCGATAGGTAATTCGGTAGCTCCAAATGTTGGGTAACGTTGTAGAGGTTTAAGGCAAACAGCGTCACATCCCCTTCTCTGTACTTTGGGCTGCAAGGCGAGAGAAGGTGATGGTGGGGATGAGGAGAGAAAGAGGTTTCACAGAAATAATGTGCGACCTTGCACTGTCCCAAATGGCATTTGTTGGCCTGGGGGTGGCTGCGGGCTCAGTTTCTGGGATATTTTGTCCTTTCTGGAGGCTTACTTGAGGCTGTTCGTGCAGTGGAGGTAGACCCGGAGTTTCCTCTTGTCGGCTCCTGCCAGGCCGACCTGGAGCACTTTGGTACCCACCAGCTTCTTGTAGAGCAGGGAGAGCCAGTAGTCCTGGGAGGCACAAAAACATATGGAAACGTTTGTGTACATGCCAGGTGCTCCACACAGCAGAGCTGTGAATCTAACCTTCAGTTTGAAGCTCATTTCGAGGGGTTTTCCCCTATAGCTTTTTGCTTTACCAAGCTTTTCACCCTTTCTACTTAGATTCACACAAACACCATAGCTGAAAGGGAAGCCCTGCCTGTGAGCAGCTGTGTTTACAAGGTACCTTAGAGTCATTTTCCCCCTCATTTGCAACTCTCAGAGCTCTGTCAGGGAGAGATTGTTTGCATTTTGGAAATGCCTTTCTGCAGGGTACAGAGAACCTCAGGGCTGAATGCAGGGGTGTGAGCTGCCCTTCCTGCAGGAAAGCTTGTGCCTAAGGCACAGGTGCAACACCAGGAAGAAGCTCCAAAACTTTAACCCCTTTCATTAACATTGTACTTTTGAACAGGTCTCAGGACTGATTTCTGAAACCAAGTCACAAGTGCATCCTCTGACACCCCAGGATGATGCCTCAGAGCAGGGTGATGCCCAGTGCAGACTCATTTTTTCCAGGTCTTTCTGGGATTTCAGAGAGCTTCTCTCAGCTCATCTGTTTGTCTTTGAGGTTTTCCTAGGAGGAAAACCGTTGTGTTTCTCTTCTGACTCACCACAAGCCTGGGAAATTACTTTTCCTACCAGCCTTCATGCTCAGTCCCTCTGCAAGGAGGTGCAGCCTTCTGACACTGCTGTGCTTCCTCATTTCTGTGCTAACTGCAGCTGATGGACCTGGGTTTGGATTTCCCTGTCTCTGAAGCATTATTGGCTTGATTAACATCTGTAGTGCCTGTAGGTGAGGAAAATGGCACATAGTTTCAGTCCAGCTTAAATCTATTTTAAATGAGGGAATAAAAAGCCCAAAGCAACGAACCTGATGATGCAACCTCTGGCATAGGAACCAGCTGAGCAAGCAGGATGGAAAATCCCCGTATGCTGGGTTTTCTTTTGGGCTGGATCTAAGACCACCCGTGAAAATCACAATTTGGAAGCAGAAAAATGAGACGAAAGCTAAAAAGAAAGACGCTGTCCTCCCACCCCAAGCTAAGTGCTAGTAGTACAAAGAAATGTGCTGTATGTGCAAGAACAATGTATAGTTCATATAATAAAGTTTTATCACAGCAAAATATTATTTCCTAATAAATCAAACTGTACTAAATGTATGTTTCAATTTAATTATCCTTCAGACACCACCGTGGGATGAATATGCTCATGACCTATAATGCTTGAGTCTTGACTTCATGTTGTCCTGGTTTTCATGTGGAATATAATTTATTTTAATACCTCTTTTCACTTCTGTTTATAAACTACTCATCACTCAGCCGAGGAGTAGCCAAAGCAAAGCAGGCCATCCAGAAAAGCCTTGTGAGCTCCAGGAGCACCTGCGTACAAACCAGAGCATTGTGTCCCACAGATCAGTCTCTGCCGTGCTGAAGACTGGCTGCACCCCTGCAGTTGCCGTAAATATCTTGTGTGCATACATATGCATGTAATAACACATTAACCCGTAGTGGAACGTGAGACAACTTCAGGTACAAGGATACCTTGTACCTAAACCAACCAAAAAAAAAGGTGTTGTTAAAGTAGCTGACTTGTCTCTCCACACCCAGTGCTGCCTGTGCAGAGGTGCATTCGGGGGGTGTTACTTACGTACCGGCAAAGGCTCAAAGTTGGCATCCACCAGGTGATAGGTCCCTGCCCCGAAGAAAACCTGTCTCATCACCACATCAATCCCCTGCCTGGCTGAAAGCCCGAGTTTGTCCAACCACCTGCCAAAAAGTGAGGCAAATATCACGCAGATGAAATTGCTGACCTCAGCTGTACCGTCGCCCCTCTCCAACCAGCTCGGGAAACATGAAAGCAAAAATGAGTGCATGATGCTGACTTCCTTAAAATCACACAATTAATTTCAATTCAAGTCTTGCATTGATTACATTAAAAAAAAATTTCAGACCACCTCTTGAAGTCCAAGTTGGTGGGAACAGTTGCTCTATTCCCCTGTTTGCAGGTGGTGGAAACCAGGAGTGGCAGCAGATTCTCCTGAACTGGCCAAGGATCTGAAGGCTGAGAGAAGTCATCACACCAACAACAAGGTTGCCTGTCATTACCAGACTTTGACTTGCTGGCCCACCAGGCCCTGATAAAAAGGTCGTTGTGTCTTATAGGAGGGAAAAAAACTGCCCACACTCCCCAGAAAGCCTGAGGAAGCCACATTCCTCCTGTGGGGCAGCCCTCTTCAGTTGGCAAAATGTGTAATTTCCCCACAGCTGGGACATGGTACTCACATAAAGCCAGCAACATAAGTGTTAGACAGTCTGGGAGCCCCTCCTCCATAGGCAGAGCTTGTCTCTCCCAGCCAGACCTTCTTGTCTGGCACGGTCCCACCAACAATCTGGCCAGTGTGGCATTAGGGAAGAAGAGAAAGAGACAACAGTTAAGTTTTTTGGCTACTGAAATAAACAACATTTTGTGCTTTAGCCAAAGGCTCACTCAGGATGTATGCATTTAAGGGATAACACCCTGAGATGGGATGTCACAGAAATTTGGATCTAAAGGACTAGAAGTAGATTTACATCATCCCCCTGAAAAAAACTAGCAACCCATGTAAAACATCAATAAAACCCGGGTCCCATAATTCTTCTTGTGCTGAGTGGTGCTATATTCTAAGTTATACTGTTCTCGGGATCGCAAAATACAAAAAAAATGTAGCATGGGGGATGGGATAACCATAACTTACATCCCTGAATAATCACTACATCAATAAATGGGAATGTTGTAGGTGTGTGATGCACCTGGCACCATATTTGCTGCACAGCAAACTGTAGGAGCTCATTTATTGTTAGTATTGCTAATCTTTTTTTTTTTTTTTTNATCAGCAGAAGTCAAGGTTTGAGCATCCCTATTGATTGCTAGTAAGAAATGGTGCTTTATTCTGGATTCTCTGCTAACCCCCTGGAAAGTGAACATGGGAATGATTGAACAGGACAAGGCACCTCCAGGACTTCATATATGGCTGCGGCAAAGGTATCCAGCACTTCAGGGCTCAAGAAATCCCCCCTTGTTGCACTCCGTCCATTCACATAGTAACTGAAAGTGGGGGAAAAAAACACAGCCAAAATTAGGGAAAAATACCACCAGTGGTACAAAACACCACTGAAAGTATTCAGTTGATTGGTACATTTATTCACAGCACGATTTTTCTGTCCAGTGCTTTTTGATTTTTTGTTTTCGGGATGTGTAGGTCTGTCACTTGTATTTAAGGGACTATCAGATACAATTACCTCCATGGAGGCAGGATATTGCAGAAATTTCCACCAGCAGAAGTATTAGGTTTGTTTGCATCTACTCATTTAGAATAAGGAAAACATCACCAAGAGCCAGCTTCTGTATATCTTCTCTTGTTGAGGAGTCTGACATTCCTATGTGATTACTTGCTTTACTGTATCAAGTTATATATTAAAAATATCATATCCCAGCATCTGTCCCTCTGCTGGAATATTTTGGCCACTTAGAGGGAGCCAGAATGTGGGCATCCCTATGGCATGAAGGTTGCCCTCCACCATGGGCAGAAGAGCTTTTAGGTCTGGTTTTTCTACATAAATTGGGATCCCTGTGGTTTTTGCATTTCGTCCTATCACTCAGTCCTACCACAAGTAGCTGAAGCCTTCCAGCCACAAGAGGAAGCTAAAACCTGATAATCCTAAATTAGTTAAGAACAGTCCAGGAAGGGGAAAGGACGTGGTTCATGCCTTTCTAGCAGCTCAAAATACAGAGATAATTCATGTATGTATACATATATATTAAAAATGTGTGCCTCTTTTCCCACTGTTATCTGACTGCTGCATGTAAATGTCCTGCTTTTGACATGCCTTCACATGGAAATGACTTTCAAACATGTGGAGTTCATGGCCCTGGGGCCAATTTACCCCACTGCCCCCATGAGCATTTTAAACCTACAAATCAAAGTCACTGCACAAGAGCAAAGGGCCACGTGCCGGTGCTGCTTGCACTGTGTGTGGGATCTGAGGGTGAGTTACCCACACAGACCCTGAAATGACTCAGAGAACAAACTCAAGGGAGCAGGAGGAGCTGCTGGCACTTCTCCATGGACGAGGGTCAGCCAGACCTGCAGGACCTTTCCTTTATATCAAATAGACATAAGTAGAGCAAGGAAAATGATCCTCTTGCACACAATGCATTTTCTGCTGCTGTGCTTACATGACAATCCCCCACCACAGCTTTTGGGTCTCTGCAGCAAGTAGACCCTTTGGAGGCTTCAGCATTTCTGTAATGTGCTCCCTCAATTCATCTCTTATTCTGAACAGAGAAAATTGTGGAGAGGCCCCCAAGAAACTCTCAAAAGGCACATTTCACCCCTCTCTTTTCTGTTGAGATTGACAGTTCTGTTCAAATTGACATTTTGTAAAGAAAACGAGGCAGTAATCAGAGTGACAGTGATATCCAAGTGGTACTTACTGGTGCCATGTGACAGAGTCGATGACCTTCCCTCCTGATTTCAAGAAGCTGCAACCAGAGGGCATGGTGGAGAGGAGAGGGTTAGCAGTACCAGTGATGGGCCATGGCCCTCCCACGAGTGCAGCACCAATCACAGCCCCCCTCCACTCCCCCAGCTGGCAGTACTGATGGTGAGTGCTTGGGGACCAGGCTTGCCAAGGCTTTTAAGCAGGCTTTGGGCAGCCTGGCTGCCTCAGCAGGTTGCTGGGAGGATGCACTGATGTTTGTGTAACACATGGGTGTTTCTCAGGCTAGAAGTCCTTGTTGGCACAACCCTAGAGCCAGTGCTCAATAGAAAAATGTGTGGACCACTGATGTACTGCCAGCAGCTGAGTTTCACCTGGCTGAGTATTCAAGCCTTGAACTCATGCATGCAGGTAAGATTTTAGTTGTCCTCAGTCAAGGGAAAAAAAAATTGTTCAACCCCTGCCTTGAAGCCTCTTCGTGCCTCCTGCATCTAGGGGCAGATAAGCCACAATTCTCCACACCTGCCCCACCCCAGGGAGTGCTGCTGGCACCTCACACCCCTACCTTCTCAGCAGTCTCTGCGTGTGCTTTCGGGGCTGCCCAACATCGGGGCCATAGAGCTTGGCGTGCTGGTAGAGGGCATAGTTATTCAGGAGTTGGCGTAAGTGAATAAAATCTTGCCCCAGCTGGAAGCCATCAATGTGGATGCCAGATTTCTTCCTGAAGCTGTTGGGCTCTGGGGAAGACACATGCATGTCAACACCCCACTCTATTCCTAGGGCACAAAATAGGGCACCTACATCCACATGGGAAGCACCAGTCCCCTAAGGCTTCACGTGATCTGGCCTGGTGTGGGTGAGATATTTGAAGGTGACCATGAAACCAAAAGCCCAGGGGATACAGCATGCTGCTCTCCAGCACTCTGTCCGAGCCAGTCCCCATAGGTGACATTCTGCACCTTGCGGGACATCATTCACCTAATCTCAAAGCCCTGGTAGGAGCAGCACAATCATCTCCATTTGCTCATTCATTGTGTTTTCTTGTGAAATCCCTCTTTGCAAATTAAGACCTTAATGTCTCTTAATGAAACATCACCTTGCCTTTATGTGCCATCATCCAAAATATCCAATGTTACCAGCCCATACCCTGTGGTGGTACTTTTCCAGGTGACAGCTGGCCTGGCCAACCAGCACTTACCATTCCCAAGCTCCCAGGAGATATTGTACCTCTGGGAAGCACAGTAGTCCAGCAGTGCCTGGGCATTCGAGCTGTCCCACTGCAAGTCACCTTTACGCAGCAAAGCGTTGAGTCCAAAGATCAGGTGAAACCCTGAGCAGTTTGCAAAGCTGTAGAGAATATCCAGTGTATTTCCTGCACAGAGGAGAAAGGAGGGGTGTTTATCTCAAGGTTAGAGTGTGCTAGTTGGGCTCTGGCCAAGCAACAATCTTTATTGCCTGTATTTATTCAGCCTGATGCTGCAGATGTGCCAAGCTCTCCCAGCCAGACAGAAGAGGTCAGGCCTCACTACACAACATCTTGCCAGTTTTGAGAACCTCCCAACTCCTGCATCTGAATACTATTAAATGTGAGGTGGCAAACTGTGGAAAAAGAGTTCTCTGAATATTTTTCTAAGTGGGTGAAATTTTTCTTTTTCAGTGATCTCAGCTCCTAACAGCCTATGGCCCTTCTACCATAGGGCAGAGAATTGCATCCCCCAGTTTAAGTCTTACTTGTAATGGTGGTGTTTTTGTGCTTTTTCCAGTTCTGTTTGGCAAGAATCAGCTTCTCCTGGCTGGGCCATTGGGCCAGCAGCAGCTTCTCAACAGCAGCAAATGCAGGCCTCGAGCCACAAGCCTCTGTAGGGCAGAAGGGTGATAGGAATTAACTCCTCCACAGCCAGTGAACCCTTGTTCCAGTGAGCTGAGAAAGCGTGGGCTGCCATGCCTGAGGGGCAGATAAGCCAACCTGGCATGCAGTGGTGTGGCTGGGATCACGACGCACCTTGCTGTGGGCAGGAACAGGGCAATGCTTCCTGCACTGCCCATCTCCTGCAGGGGAAAGTGCTGACTTCCACGCACGGCTCACTGGCAGGAGTCATAAGACACTTTTCATTCAAATTTCGTGTTTTTTCCTGGCATGCAAACCAGGAACAAGCCATAACCAGAGAGGAAGGCAAAAGCCAGAGTCACAGGAAGGGCCACTTAGCAAAGTGCTATGAGGGGAAAAGTACCACTCGACTTCAACACTGAGCATTGCGGGGTCATACAGTAGTGTAGGATTGCACCGTTGTGCTATGTGCCACAGGAACAGACAGGATTTTTTTCATCTGAAACAGCTCTTGAAGGCTTTATGCACTTTTGCTAAGTTCAAAAAGAAAATACCAAGCCCAAGCAGTTGGCAGGGATCCAGCAGGTTTGCACTTGCCCTGTCAAAGCGGCAGGAGGGCAAGGCTGCACCACCAGCCCAGCTCTCTGGCTTTGGCAGAGAGATTGAACATTCTGTTCTCCTCAGATTATTTCTTCCATTTGTTACTTAATTTTCATCATGAAGCCACAACTTCTGAGCTGACCTTGACCGCCTCCCAGGCAGTGGGGAATCTCCCAAGATTGCTGCAGGGAGCAGAGGGCAGCAAAGGGAGAGTCTCAGCAGATGCCAGGGAGGATGCAAGTTCCCCCACATCCTTTCTCACTTTCCCATGGCTGGCACAGCTCTTCCCACAAACCATACTGAAGGTCTACAGATCTCCTCTCCATGGATGATAGCAATGCTGTCCCTGTGGAGGGCCCCCAGTGCTGCTGCTGTGCCCTTGCAGCATCCTCAGCCTTTATCAAAGACCCTCCAAAACCCAGGATGGTTTTGAGTCTAACACATTGATGCCCACTTTACCTTGCTGTGTCTGAAGTTCCCAGAGGATTTTTTCTTCTGAAGTTGAATCCTTTTTGGGATCAAAGATAAGAAAATCTGTCTCGGTGCCACCAAACCTCAGGAAACCTGGGGACAGGGCTGTTGCCAGGGCACGCAGCTTGGAATTGCTGAGGAAGGAATGCCGAGAAACAGAAAACCACTGTATTTATGTAGACTGTGTTGAGGGCAAACGTGGCAAGTACTTTGAGGAACATGCTGCAGTAGGTGACCTGGGGCTACCCAGTAGCCTCAGGGCATTCCTGACACCTTGCTGGGATCTGCATCCCAGCCCTCTGCACTGTACAAGAGGGACACTGATGGCCAAGTGAGCCAGAAGAGTGTCTATGAGGCAACAAGGGGAGGACATGCCTGAGGAAACATGTTCATGGGCAGGGAGTCAAATCTTGGGGGCAAAGTAAGGCAAAACTTAAAAACAGGCTTGGGTTTTTTTGTCCTAAACATCCTCCTCTCCTAGGTTTTTTTGTTTTGTTTGTGCAACAGCAGCATAAACGTCCTGTGAGAAGGTGGACGCAAAACTGACTTTACATCATCAGCTCCAACTTCCAGCAACAACAGCCAAAGCAATTGCCTTTGTACCCGAGGAAGATTAAGAGTCCCTGCTAGGACAGGAGTTCTCTTTATCAAAGCAGGTGTACAGAAGAACGTAACTGTGACCTGCTCACACCCCGAGCAGGACGTGCAGCACCGACACCCCGCCCTCTCTGGGAGAAACTGCGAGGCGTCGGAGGGTGCCAGGCACGTGAGGCACTATCTGCTCCTGGTGACAAACAGCAGATTAGAGGCCACCAAGTACTTCCTACTCCTCGTGGTGGCAGGGCTGGCCCCAGGCTGAACCCCAAGGTGTGCGGTTGGGGCTCGATGTTGGGGACCTGAGCACCTTCCAGTAAAGCTGGTGACACCTTTCTCACCACCTCAGTGAGGAGGAAAACGTGCAAGTGATGGGAAGAAGGAAATCAGGACCGGAGGATCCCCATGTTTTTTGAACACTTTCGTAGATGGTGATCTCACCATCTGCTTCCCTGGGCAGCCTGTTCCAGTGCATGACCACCCTCTCAGTGAAGAATTTTTTCTTAATATTCAGTCTAAACCCCCCCTGGTGCAACTTGAGACCGTTTCCTCTCCTCCAGTCACTTGTTACTTGGAAGAGACCGACCCACACCTCACTACAACCTCCTTTCCGGTAGCGCCGGAGAGCAATAAGGACACCCTGAAGCCTTTATTTCTCGAGGCCAAACAACGGCAGTTCTCTCAATTTCCTTCTCCTTTTTTTCTGCTCTCAAAGCAGCTCCTCTCCCAGGCTTATTCCAGAGCTGACCCTTGCCTGCACCCACCCAGCCCAGCCACCCCTTCCCCGAGCACAAACGAGCCGGCGAGGCTCGCACCTGCGGGTGGTACCGCCTTCTGCCCTGGGAGGATGGAATTAGTGAACCGCGAAGCAGAGGGGATCCAGCAGCCTCTCCCCGACCCCAGTTCCAGGGGTGGGGACTCCTCGTTCCCCCCAGCTCACTCCGCAGCGTGTTTGCCGGGATGGCCCACTCCCCCAAGACCTTTTTTCCTTTGCCCAAAGGGGAGAGAGGCGGCTCACCTGAGCAAGGCGACATAGCGCGGGTCCCGGGCGAGGCTGGCATCCAGCGTGAGGGAGAGGAAAGCCGGGCTCACCTCCCCTCGGGGGCTGCCCCGGAGCCCCAGCCGCAGCACCGCCACCCGCTGCCCCTCGGCCAGCGCTGGCGGCAGCAGCAGCAGGAGCGGCAGCAGCGGCAGCAGCATCCTCTGCTCCCCGCCCGCCGCGCCGCCGCCGCCGGCACCACCCCCGCGGAGGGCGGGCCCGGGGCTGCAGCGCTCCGCTCCCCGCCGGGAAGAACTGCGCTGGCGTGAGAGGGAGCTTCCTCACCCTCTGGAAGGGCTCCAACAGGATCTTCGAGCCTCAAACCAGCACTAAGACACCCGAAACCCGGGGTTACCCAAACGCCTCAACCATTGCAAAATGAACCTGTGTTTCCAGCTGGTTCCTTTCCTGCTCACACTTTTGCCACCTTGCAGCCGCCTCCTCCAGCATTCCGCCCTGCCCGAGTGGCCCTGGGCATTTCCGTGTACAACCAGCGGGCTGGAAAATGGCTACAGACTGAACGCTGCCGCTCCAGGGCTGAGATGTCAGCCTGGCACCCCAGCTGCAGCCTCCACTGCGGGAAACCCAGTCCCAGCAGCACACAGCCGTGTCAGGCTGAAACCCGCCTCCCCCTGCTACACTGCTGGAACAAGTGTATGCCCTAATTACAGAGGCATGAAACTTGGAATTACTGTTACTAAAAAGATTCAGGCCGGCTCTGGGCCTGCCCCCCAGGTGCTCCCTGCAGAGTCCAGTCTGTACCGAAACTCCTTCTTTGGCAGCAGGAGGCCCGTCGGGAAAGAGCCAGCTGCAGCCACGGAGCAGGTATGGCTTAGTATCATAGAATGGCTTGGGTTATTCCAAACCCCACACCATGGGCAGGGATGCCTCCCACTAGACCAGGTTGCTCAAAGCCCCATCCAGCCTGGCCTTGAACACTTCCAGGAATGAGGTTTCCACAGCTTCTCTGGGCAACCTGTGCCAGTGCCTTACCACCTGCACAGCAAATAATTTCTTCCTGGCATCGAGTCTAAACTAAATCTCCTTCAGCTTAAGGCTGTGCCCCTCTTGTCCTATCACTCCATGCCCTTGTAAAAAGTCCCTCTCCTGCTCTCTTGTCATCCCTTCAGCTGCTGGAAAATGCTCTAAGGTCACCCTGGAGCCTTCTCCTCTCCAGGCTGAACAATCCCAGCTCTCTCAGCCTCTCTTCAAAGGAGAGTTGCTCCAGCCCTCTGATCACCTTTGTAGCCTCCTAACAGGCCCAAATCCATCTTATTTTGGGGGACCCAGAGCTGGATGCAGTACCGCACATGGAGTCTAGAGTAGAGGGGGACAACCACCTCCCTCGACCTACAGCCCACTCTCCCTTTGATGCAGCCCAGATTACAGTTTGCTTTCTGGACTGCAAGAATGTTTCTAAGTTTCTATGCACAGTACTGAAACATTTGCAGAGTTTTTAATCAATTCCACTTAGCACCACCATTGCATTTTCCACCTGCACCAGTTCATCCTGAAGCGTCCATGTTTCTTGTGAAGTTTGTTTTGAAAGCAGCTGTCTGCTGGAACAGGCTGTGAATCTGTTACTTTATTTGGGTGCAGCGCTTCCCACGTGCACCGAAGTTTGGGCATTAATCAGTGTGGCTCAAGTGCTCGCCTGCCTGGCCCTTCCTGTTCCTGCTTGCTCTACATTTTTGTACTATTAAGTAACTCTCCACCAGAATTAGAAGAACTCAACCAAATTAACTCTGTTTTTGATAAACACACCCACAGCCCTGCCAAAAAGGAAACATCAGTGACGCTTCTGACCGTCTCAGTATCTTAGTCAGGGTAATGCTTCCCATTTTGGGGGTGCAGCACCAATTATGTGTCTACGCCCCAGGAAGGGCTGGGGTGACTATCTGCCAGAGGAGTAACTCATTATCAGCAGATGAGTGGAGTACCAAACAAACTACCCAGCCCCATGGGTAAACTAAGGATATAAGAATGCAGTTCAGTGTGTGAAAAGTCGTTGCTGCGAACCTAGCCAAGGTTGTTACTACAGGTACAGGAAAGGTCAGGAGCCGTCAGGCAAGATGCAGTCTGTGCACAATTTTTTCTGTTGGAATTCCCTACTTCTGCCTTCATTTCCTCCATGTTCTTCTTTGAGAAGAGGCACTTTGAATCACTTGCCACTGTGCTGTATTTCTCACAGCAAAGGCACAAGGTGTGTATTTCAAATGGTCAAAGCTATGGTTTGGATTCAGTTGCTGTGTGCAGATGTGTGTATGTAAATTCTAGCACATGTAGTGATTTTAGCAGCCTGCTAAAAAGGAAAACAATGCCTTCCAGCATTAGCTTAAGAGCTTGAGGTACTAAATGAGAAGTGGCAGCTTTTGCCTGGGCATTTTTCACATGGTTTTATACACATTTTTAAATATTACAGAGTAGGGGAGATGCGTACAGATGTATTTGGACTCATGGAAATGAGTGCAGAATTTGAGTGATGCCCCATGAGCTACAAAGGGAGCACTTAAGAAACAGGACTAGGCTTAAACCCACTTGAGTGTTACTTGAAGCCAGCTCCAAACAAGAATCCCATCCCACTTCCTCATTTCACGGAAAGCCTACACCCCACCTTGTGACATTCAAATGCTTTGGTCTTGCAGCTCCTATCAGGCAGTTCTGCTTCTCCCATGGCCACTGATGCCATTAGATAGCCTGTGATGACTAGGTCTTTATAACTAGAAAGAACTAAAAATAAAACCTTCCAGGAATTTCAACTGTGTGACAGCAGCAGCACCATGCTACTGCTAACAGGGGCATCACTGCTGTTCCTGGGCAAGCACCAAGAACTGATACATTTATATCTATATCTCTGTATATGTCAGTGCTTTACCTTGTGCAAATTAAGGGAATTCAGAGGGAAAGAGCTGCCTGTACAAAAGGCAAACAATTCTTGTGGCAGAGCAGCGTTTGTGCAGCTGAACAGAGCTGACCTGTGTCAGAGTACTGCTCTGTTTCTATGTAAGAAGCCTCAGGAAGATGAAATTAAGGCTAAGCTGATGCCAAGAAAGCATGGAAACTGTAAAAACAGAGATGCCTGTCCGACTGGTTTTGTAAGCTATCCTTCCTCCCTGCCCCAAGCCTGCAGCCAGACCTTGTCCTGACACAGCACACAGCTCTCAGCACTCCCAGCTGGTTTTATTTCTGAACCCAGCTGGTTATGGGAGTCTGAGATGGCACACACTGTTTGTTCAGAGATGGAAATGACACCTTGGGTCTAGATTTTAGCAGTTCTCTTTGAAATACACACAGAGATTAAGCGAAGCTTTAAAAGGAAGGACAAAGTGAGAGCTAGGCAGGACTAACTCACATGGAAACAGCTTTCCAGAACACAGGAGCACAATAGGTCTCATTCACACAATGAAAATTAACTGCTGAACGTTACCCTAAGCCTGACTCTCTTACCAGTCCTTCCAGGGAGACAGTTTTCAGTAAGTTATGTACAGCAGTTCTTGAGAGCACAGAATTATGACTCAGGGGAAGGAAGGGAATCACACAAACACAAGAACTGGTCTATGTGGGCAAGTTGGAAAGTGGAGTGAATGGAAATAAAAACTAAGAAATATGCTCTGAGGTTTTAGGTCAGAACATCTCTCTGCACCTGAACAGACTTGCACACACAATAGCTCTGATCCAATTTACTCTGGGTTATGAAGACATGGCAGGAACATCCTACAAACCGTGTTTTTATGACCTACTTTAGCTTTGAAGCATCTACCACTATTTTACATAGAAATAAGATAAATTCATCCATGTTGCTTCTTTCCCTTTAACACAGGCCTTAGGATACAAACATCCCATTGAAGCAAGAGAGAAATATTTGTTTTTCCAAAATATCTTGAACCCATCTTTAGCATAAGCTTTCCCATAGCACATCCACCCATAACAGACATTTACCAAACTAATGCATACCCATTCCAACACCTGCATATTGTATCTATCTATCTATATTTTTTTTTTATGACCCCAGTTCTGTACTTGATACTGAAGTACCTCAGCATCATCTGACAGCACAAAAATACCATGCCCAGCATCTGTTGTATTCCTTTGTATTCCTTTTTTCCCCCCTCTCCCATCTCCACCCAGGGGAAAAGTCCAGATAAGAAAGCTTTATATGAAAAGCATTTAATCACACATTGATACATACTGCAGAAAGAAATACCAGTATGAAATACATGTACTGCCTTGCCTGAAAAGCTTGATTTCAGGAAAATAAGACAAGCTACATACAGCAAAGTATCAGTGCAAATTAGTGCAGCTTCATTTCACTGCTGATGCTCTCAAAGGTCACAGGGAAAGCCCTGGGGGAGCTGCACTCATCCATCTGGCAGAGCACAGCCTGTGTAAACAGAACAGCAGAGACAAGAAATGCCAACCTCTTTTTCTTCCCAGACCAGCTTTATGCAGATTTAAAACCACTCTCTTGTTTCAAACCAGCTTCTCCTACCATTTTCACAGGAGCTCTGGCTTTTGTAGGGAATTTGACTTTATTCCTAAGTGCATATCTCATCAAAACCTGATCTTGCAGCAGTGCTGGGTGTTACGGTCATGTACGGTGTGAGGGTACATTTAGCAACTGGCAGGAATCATATTTTCCTGCTGTTCCCCTCTGCTATATAAATATATAAAAATGTACACTTCAGTTAGCATGCAAGTACAAATATCATGCAAAGAATTGCAACAGAGGTTACTGGCTCACCAACTATTCTGTAATAAATGTACCAATTAATGGATTATTTCCACAACATCTGTTATTGCAATAACACAGTACTCAGAGTGAATAATTTTATAGTAACTTCCTGGGGTTCTTTTCTCCCCCAAATCCACAAAAAACTGTATCAAACTTTGGAAAAGGACCATTAAGCAGAATTAAACCTTTAGGGCAACTGGGTTTTCTTATGTGGGTTCTACATCACCTGCTTACATATGTATTCACAGCTATGCTGGAATAAGCATCGTCTGCTTTTTGAATGTAACACAAAGAAACAAGTAGAGAATTTAATATTATCTATTCATTTGTTCAAAAATATATCTTAATTAAAAGAGTAAGGCCTTAAGAGACAGACTTACATAGCCTCAAGTTGGGGCAAATATTGCTTCTGTCCTTCAGGGCCAATTATTGTTAGAACCAACTTAACATTTTTTCATGTTTCTAAGTCCCATTGTGCCTTAGGCACTTAAATATCAGTAACAAGATTCCCCTGTGGGCACTCTGTACCAGTGGAAATGAAACACACTGCCTCTGAGGAGTGCTGGGTTCAAATTCCTGACCTGGTTTAATACTGAATGCAGTCAAATATTGCATTTATCCAAACTGTGTAAGCCACTATGAAGTATCACAAGTATGGGTTTAGAGGCATATTTCTGCTAAATAAAGGCTTATAAAGAATTTATTCAATTGTTACCTATGATCTCTCTAATGCCACAACAAAATGAGCAGTAGAACACTAGCATTTTCATCAGTTTTTCACCATAACCCCTTTCTATCAACCATTCAACATCTAACATCCCCACTGGATTTAAAAACATTCCTGTTTATTTCTAGAACCCCAACATAATTAACCCGAGTAACAAGCCCCCAGTTTAATTAAGGTTTATCTTACTTTTCCTTTACTGAGAAGAGACACCCACTTTTATGCAGAAATGCCATGTGTAGGTGTGCCAGTACAGTGGCTACCATAACTCAAAACTACTTTCATGCCCTCACGAGACCCCCCCTGGAATACTGCATCCAGGTCTGGGGTTCTCAGCACAAGAAAGCCATGGACCCTGTCAGAGCAGGTTCAGAGGAGGTCATGGAGGTGCTCAGAAGGCTGAAACACCACTTCTACGGACACAGGCTGGGAGAGCTGGGGCTGTTCTTCAAGAAGAAGGTTCCAGCGCTTATAACAAATGAGGGAGACAGATTTTTCAGAGGGGCAGATAGTGATAGGACAAGAGGGAATGGCTTTAAACTAAAAGAAGATATTTAGATTGGATGTTAGGAAGAAATTCTTTACTGTGAGGGTGATGAAGCACTGGCAGAGGTTGCCCAAGGAAGCTGTGGATGCCCCATCCCTGGTGTTCAAGGCCAGGCTGGGTGGGGCTGTGAAAAACCCGGTCTAGTGAAAGGTGTCCCTGCCCATGGCAGGGGGATTGGAACTAGATGATCTTTAAGGTTTCTTCCAACTCAAACCAGTCTATGAATCTGTAATTTAATGCACCAGGCTGCCCCAGCTTTCAAGTCTGCCTTAATGTGCAGGCCATTGTCAAGTACTACACACCAGCTTTGAAGTTTACTGAATCTCAATTGAGGAAGGTTCAGGCACCCTCAAAACTAATTTCATGAAGCTTAACCTTTTGCTGGAGCAAATCTGGTTCAGATACCTTTAAAAATCCTGACTAGTGCAACTGACACATGCCCACGGAGTTTCAGAACTTGACAGGGCTTCTCAAAGGTCAGTTCTTTAAGACTTCATCTTTATTTAGTCTTCACATTTAAGCAAGAAATTAAAAAACCTTTAAAAAAGAGTAAACTTTCTGTTTGGAAGACTGCTTCAGAAGCATCCTGAAAGAATTATCTCAGGGAATTGCTAGAGGCTGAATACGAATTTGATATTTGCATTTTAAAAAAAGGCTTAAACTAGGCATCACCTATGACCTCTTGCACAACTTCTTTGTTATGAACTGCAGCTCTGTTTCTCTCCTTCCATTAGCTACACTTAGAGTACAGAGAATCCTGCAAGCAGGAACTTCAGAGTAGCTCACTCAAGTGCACGTGTCCTAAAGGGAATATCCAAAGATACTGTAAAAGTCAGCTGTGAACATAAGCTCCCAGCAGAAGTACACACCAGGCAGTCAGTCCAATCCCCAAAGCACTCCAAGGGCTACATCTAAAACCAGGAATGAATTAAGATGATTCTCTCCTATTGCTCAAGAAGTTCATAATCCAAACCTTCAAACGAAGTCAACTTTCCAGGAAACATTCTGAACTCAGAACTCACTCAAAATTGTGGTATACAAAAGACATTAAATATTTATTAAATTACAGCAGCTTTAAACAGGAGAGTTAAAAATCTTTAAAATATCCAATTTTTGGATTCATGATTTCTCTTTGTGAGAGTCAGTGGGTCCCTGGGATATCTGTTGGCACCTTTAAGAGTTCTTCGACTTCTTCCTGTAAAGCCTCAGCTTTTTCACTCAGAAGCATCTACAACAAGAAAAAACAAAGAAACAAAAATTAGGAAACAAATACAAGCATTGGCTATAACTCTTAGACAGATTAAAACACCAGTGTTTCTTTCCAAACTTGCACCTGGGTCTGTAAAAGACTTCTGCTGCTGCTCCCAGGACTGCAGCAGCTTTGCCTCAAAGGACTAACATTCGCACCAACATTTTTTTGCTGATTAGAGTACACCCCTATAAAAAGCAGTCATACAAAAATTCATACAGCACACAGTTGGTTTTCTGGATTCTGCCATCACATAATATGCCACATTTACAGAACATAAACAGTTTTGTCTGGAAATGTTAAGGAACGTTTTTAACCTTAGACATTTATTTTCCACATTGGAATAAACATTTTTAAAGTTGTGCCTGCTGAGTTGCCAACTTCTTCCTTTATTTGAAATTTCTTACTACAGCATTTTACACCAGACATACAGGACTCCTGATATCAGCAGTTGTTTAATTCACTGCCCTGAACTGTTTGTTGCTGGCAGCTGGAGAAGAACAGGACCCCGTGCAAGCACTCCTCTAACTTCCCAGTTAGAGAAAACTCCATGAATTTAATATCTGAGCATGAGAGTAGGCTAGATTGCTAGGTTTGGCATTGATGTAGATAAGGAATCTGCATATATCCCTTTCTTTTGGCACCCACAGCAGCAAAGAAAAAAAGCAGCAAGAAGCCTACAGCAACATTACCTGAACGTGACCTTTTAAGTGCATAACCCCCAAAGTTAGCATGTTCACTTCGTGAGAATGTACAAACCAAAACTTTCTAATTGACTGCCTTATTTTTACACCAACCACCCATCCTTTTATTCTGGACATTCCCTTACATCACCAAGAGCTTGCTCTTTTAGTAGAATCAAATGTGAAGCCAATGCCATTGCAACAGCAGATGATGAATGGAGATAGAGAGAGAATACCATCACTTGATAAAGTACTTCCTGTATTTTTTGTTTAGACACAACTCAGTGTTTGTTACAGAATCTGCATATTCAAAATGGAAAAGAAAGGAAAGAATAACATGGCATGACAAAGCAACCTAAATAGGTGAGGTTAACTGTGCCCCTGGTTGCTTTCCATTTCTACAACCCTAAAAGTCCTATTCTTTTGTCACAACTACCACTAGAACTTCTGTAAGATAAGCTCTGAGATACTGGCAGAACTGAGCATTTCCAGCACAGAGACCACTGTAGTCATTAATTTCCCACATTTCATCAGACAAGCTGTCAAGCATTTTTGCCCTTTGCTGCCCCTCTGAAAAGCAGCACCACTTGGCACTATCCCATATACAACAGATTGTTCTTATGACAGATTAGTA
This sequence comes from Dicrurus megarhynchus, assembly GCA_013399195.1. Classification (NCBI taxonomy): domain Eukaryota; kingdom Metazoa; phylum Chordata; class Aves; order Passeriformes; family Dicruridae; genus Dicrurus; species Dicrurus megarhynchus. Next base: position 126,583 of record VXAD01003452.1, read on the forward strand.
TTTGGATCACAAACACCCACTAGTGCCTTCACTAGTAAACTGAATCCTTCCCTTTTAATGTCATTCAAACATCCACTTCTGACATACTGGGAGTTCTGAAGCAGGTTTTTATAGCTTTGTTTCTAACTCACCTTTGCAGATGAAACAATTTGTTTGGCTTGACGTCGTGACAAGTGCTCAATCATCTTGACCAGAGTTTCTGGATTTGCATTAGCCAAGTGAGCTAAAGTTTTGTACCCTGCATTGTAAAGCTGTTTTGCTCGTGCCTGAAAGTACAAAATTGTGTTAGATTATTAGAACAGGAAATAAGAATTACTGATAAGTGTCAATCTCTGCACCAACCTCAAACATTTCATTCTGCATATCAATCCAATTCTCTTTTTTCTCTTTCTAATATGAACACTCACTGAGAATCTTTACAGCCCAAAAGCACAGCTTTACCACTAAGATTTACTACCCTAGCAATCTTAACTGGGCTCTCAGGAACCTATTTGCCTTTATTTTCTCTGAGCCTAGATGACACCACGCTGTCTTCCCTTGTTGCTATGTTTTCTGCATTCACTGTCACTGACAGGAACATCAGTCTCACATTCTTTGGAGGTGTCTGTCTTGTTTAGCTTCCCAGATTAAAGCCTTACTGCCACTAAATTCAATGGTTTTCTGACAAACTGATTCTACAATTGGCTGGATAGGCAAGTTAAATCATTTTGCAAAGAGCATAACCTTGAACTGAAGCTCCAAAAGAGCTTTTATTTTAATAGGAGACTTTGATTCAGAGACTGGTTAAATTTCTTATTTAAAGTGCATGCAGCACTGCAAGTTATTGCCAAAGCCAAAGTTCCCAATAGGACTTTGCAAATTTCTGTAAGGCTCTTCTAAATAAATATGTAAATTCTTATTCCTCCTTACTCCCATGAACTGAAGAATCCTTACCACTAAAGAAACCTAGACTCTGCTTTCCAACTGAGTATACAGCTAAATTATTGTCCAAATACAGTATTTTCACAGCTGCTGTGGCAGCAGCCAGAAGAAAAACATTGGCTCCAGCTCCCATTTCCTCAACAGCTCACTTTTCCCCCAACCTCCAGACTGTTGTGGAATATCTGTATTATGCTGGATTCCCAGTAACAAATTAGCTTGGTCTTCCAGATACACTTGAAAGGCACAGTAACATTTAGCACACAAGTTTACATTGAAAAGTTTCATGGAGCCAGGTTTACTGACCTCTAGCACCCCTGCTACCTCCATCAGAGGGATGAGTTCCGTCCTAACACAGTATGTCAACTGCTTGGTAAGTTCTGTCAGCAAGGCTTTATAAACCCAGAATTCTTCCAATTCCTGCAGAGACAAAGATGGCTAAAAATCAGATCCAAAGTTCTGTATTTGGGGAATATGACTGACAAAACTCTGCTATGGCAACAAGCATATATTTGGCTTTCAGATGGGGAAAGCACAATTATTTCTAGTCATCCTTTCAGACAGTTGCAGAGGTATATTCAGCACTCTTCAGCTGAACATCTCAAAGCTGGGGCAATTCTAAAGGATAAGCAATGCATTATTTCAATTATTTCACCAACAGCACTGACAGTGACCAATGCCCGGTATAATTTGTATATTTTCACATTCTCAGTGCATAAAGCTTACTTTTACTATCAGAAATGTCATTGTATGAGCATGCTTTGCTCAATAGGAAAAATAATTTTGAACAGGAAAGGTGAAGAAACATTTTTGCACAGGAAAGGTGAAATACCACACCTGTATTCAGTTCTAAAGTAAGAGAACATAACTCTGGATTTTGCAAAACCAAACCACAAAGAATTTATTTACATTCTTTTAACATAGTACCTCACAGAAATGTAGAAGACAGGATGCAAAGGAGGCAGCAGAATTGAGGAGATTTTGCACATATCCTCGGGACATGTTAAATTTCTCTGAAACACTCCATATATTGGTCTCTTTCAGTAGGGTATAAAGGACAAACGTCAGGTAGAGCCTGTTCACCACAGCCATGTCCACATTCTAGGAATAAAACAAGCTAGAATTCAGAGCCAGTATCATACTGAAGGGTTCCTGTTAGTACTACAAGGCAAATCTTTTCATCTCTACTCCCTTCACAGCTTTAAAACATTTCCATGTTACACACAAAGACATTAAAACATTAAGAAAACCAACCAATGAGGTTAAAAGAACTCTAACACTCAGAACAGTAATAAAGAACACTAGCAGAAAAATAATCTAGGATAAGTAAATAATCAATAAACTGTCATCTTAGGTATGAGAAATCTCCAACCTACCTTTCTGATGGCTTGACCAGAAGCCTTTTTTGTAATAAAGCTTTCAGGTACTCCCACAATATCTGCTACTTTTTGCTCTGCTGCACTTAGCTGGTTGAACTAAAATAAGATTTTATAAAGAATTTTCAGATATTTAGTTCTTTTAATATTATAGAAAACACAAGTGAATTATTTACAGTGAAACAATGCTTTTCAGTATCTCTGTAGAATCAGTAGAGTAGTACTATAGTCACTAGCCACAGGCAGATCTGCAGCTTCTCTGCCTACTTGTTTGAATTATCTGTAGCTGTCCATCTCTGAATGCCACATTTTAACAGAATTAAATAGATTTTAGTGCTCCCCCAGTAAAAAAATAGCATATTTCCCATCAAATTGTTACCCCACTACATGTCCTATGTGTACAAACCCCCTGCAAATTTAATACTCAGGATTACTGAATGCCCCAATGCATGTTTGCTAGCAAATTCTCACCTGTCTCAAGTATATCATCCAATCTGGGCTACAGGTTGAAGTCAAATCATAGGGAGTTGCCAAGTACAGGAGATGAAGATTGCTCTCAAGAATCAGCCCCTCCAAACCCTTCTTCAATTCTCTGTACAGAAGATTGCAGTATGCCAAGTCTATAGAGCCTAGAATAAGCACAGAGGGTAAGAATAAGTACAATTATAAACAGGCACACAGAGTTAAACCAAGTACATTTTAACATAGAATCAGTCTTTATTTTCCACAGAAGCTTGTTATGCTGTCTGAACCAGAGAGAAGTATCTGTAACCTGAATACCTGTTCTAACCTAACACGAGCAGTGAAGCAAAACTGAGGAGGCAGTCACCTATTTCCAGGCACGTTCATTCTGTGTGGTTTTGGAGTGCTTGCAAAATGCCTTGGCTTTAATGAAATCCTTCAATAATGTTGTAGATTGAAGGAATCCTTCAGATTCATCCTATTTCAATTGCATTCCATACCCCAAAATCTTTATGATATACAGGAAAACGGAACTTCCTGATATATTTGTTTTATAACCATCGGTCTACATGTCATATACTCCCTTTCCCTCTTACGCTTTCCAAGAAATCCTTCTGTTTACAATAACTTGTTCATAACAATGAATTATAAAACAAGGTCCTGAGCCACTATGATTACAACCACTAAATCAAATCTTTAAGCCATTTTTTAGTGGTATAGTTCTGGTTTTGTTCCCACTGGGATCAATATTATTACACGTCATTCCCATTGCGTTCAGTCACGGGCTACTTCACTCCCATTTTCAGTCCAGTACTTCAGGTACTGCAACTTATTTTTCATTGCAGTGTAATAATTAGAATAAAAAAAGCCTTACCCTTATATGTAGCTTTACCCAAGGGTGTGATTGTCAGTGTACATTTGGAATTGTGGTCCTTCTCAGATATTCTTCCTTTTAGGAGTCCTTTTTCTATTAGATTTTCCAGCCCATCTTTAATTGTTTCTGAGAGGCTCTTCTCTTTAGACAGCAGCTGCTGCTGAACACCCAGCAATGTACAGCACATAAAATTGTCCACTTCCTCATGGGTAACTGCTATCTGCATCAGTTTGGGAAATGATTAGCATATTTAAAGTTATAATTTCACACATTTAATAAGATAGAGGAAAAAAATTACTGAATAAAGAAGGAGTTTGTGTTTCTATAGGAATACATCCCAACAAATAGAATGATAGATACTCGGTGGTGGATCTGATGGGACTGCTCTCCATCTGTTCTATTATAGATACTGCATCACGTTAACTTGTTTCCACTGTTTTATTTCTATTCTGAATCAAGTATCAAAAATAGAAATATTAATATTGTATAGTATAATAAAGTAGATATAATTTTTGCTTTTACACACAAAGTAATTGTGTTACACGATTACTTAATAAGTGAGTTAAATGAAAACACTAATCAAATTTTTGTCCTTATCGGATTAGCTGTTCTGAACTTGTAAGCCCAAGCATTTAAGGAGTCTGTCTTTTTCTACAGACTCAACAGGTGACATTTTCTTGGCATTTCCAAGCACTTAAGTTACTCACAGAGAAGATTTAATTGATACCTTCAGTCCAACCAAAGATAACAACAGGCTCTGCATTCCCTTGGTCAACTCCAGCAGAAGATTGCTGTAGCAATTCTCCAAAGGACTGCGAACTAAATCCTGAACCTAAAATGAGCAAGGAATATATTAGTACAGAGGAATATTCATGCATTAATTTTACACTTAAACCCCCCCAACTTTCTTTACAAGCTGAATTATGTATATAAGTGTAAACATCTGAGGTTTACAGCTGACATCTGAAAACAAACCACATAAAGGTATTACTACATAAGTCAAACACTCACAGTTTTAAGAAGTGAACAAAAATTAAGCTAGACAGCTCAGCTCCTTCTGTTTTTTCCACCGTCTTAACCCAACAATTTAAATTACCAACAGCTTTGTAAAATTTACCAAGTGTTTGTCTTTTTCTTGCACTATGAGAATACTTTCTCCAGCACTGTCAATACCAGCTCGACCAGCTCTTCCAATCATTTGTTTATACTGGTTCTTCTTCAGAAAGTCATTGGCAACATAAGGAGCCCTGAGAATCACCCTACAAAGAAGCCTTTAATAAGTTATGCTTTATAATCAAATTACTAAAGCAGCAATAAAACGTTACAAATTCCAAATCATTCTTTGTATGTGCCCCTTACCTAGTAACTAATAAAAATCACATGCACCTCTTTGGACAGATGTGCAAATCAATTGTAAAGCATTAAATTATTTAAGGTGTATTAAATGTGCACGCAGAAGTGGATTCTCTGCTAATAGCAGCGTCATAATCAGAACTTGTATGTGAAAAGATAACACATTTTTGTGTTAAAACATATTCCAACTGTAACTCCTTGGAAAAGGTTTATTTTACAACTTAAAACACTGTTCTTAGGACAGTATCTAAAGAAACCACAGTTGTCTTGAATAATGCTACTAAAAACACTGAAGCATTTTTCCATTTGTTAAAATTTCCTTAGTCCATTTAGATAAGTGCTCTTCAGCTATGTACTCTGAGGTACTTCCTACTGATTCACATTTCCTACATAAATACTGCACAGTCTTGTGTCCCAAGTTGAACACAAAATCTCTTATACTTCCAATTTGCTGGTAAAAGCAGAAACACACTTTAAAAAGTCACTGAGATTTCCAACTTATTAAAGCAATTTTTTTTACTAGGCAAAAAATCAATGCAAAAATTAAAGGTTTCAATTACTAACCTTCTAGCTGGCAGGTTGACTCCAGCAGCTAGAGTGGCTGTGCAAGCAAGCAGACACAGGACACCTGAAGAATAAGCTTCCTCTATGCTTTTTCTTTCATCATTTGTAAGGCCACCATGGTGATAGGCAATACCAAAAGGGATTGTTTGCTTCAAAACAGGACACACAGTTCCATTTCCAATACTCTTTAGGTTCTTGATGAGATCTTGTTTTTCTTTCTCCCTGTGAGCTCTAAATTCTCTTGGAGGAGGAAAAGCATTTCTTTAAACTTTGACCAATCATTAACTAAAAAGAAAATAAAAACCAAGAGACATGCTTACTGTCTATTTCTGTTCATCATCCATTCCTCTAACATCTAGGTTGGAGAAACAGTTAGTTCCAGTAACTTTAAAGCAGCAATACACAGGAGGCTGATTTACTTGCAATAGAACCCTTTTTGTTTGGAAGCACAGGAACAGAAGGGATCAAATACTGGCTGAATGTGGATATTGAATGCACCAAAGAAAGGAAATAGGGCCAGTAGTGAAGATTATAGGTACACCTAAAAATGGTTTCAATTTTGATAGCAAGAGAGGGGATAGTTCATTTTAATATAATTTTTTTCTACATAAATTTAATTTTGCCAGATCGAATCATATTTAAATGAAACTAATCTTATGTTTTACTTTCTTTTCCTTGTTAATGAAGCCTGGTTTACATTTTACAACTTAGATTTCCAAAGTGGGTATGGAACACAGTTATTCAATTGACTACTAAAATGCATGACCAAATACCAGGCTATAGAGTTTTCTAAGCTTCCAGCAACCAGTGCCAGAGGGACAAAAGTTAGATTAATTTAGTATGCTTTTCCTTATTTTCTTTAGTATTTGTCCTCTGACAATCATTTCTGTCAACCATTTTGGTATAAAAGTAAGAATTTTTTTAAAGCTTTTGTTTCATAAGCCTTTCACCGTTTGCTATCACTTATGCAGTTAGCAACTTTATGATTCCATGTTCAAAGTATTTACTTCTAATCACCAGGGAAAGACACTTGCAAACTAGATGACAGTAAATCCTAAATTGTAAGCAATTATTTCACGTATAATTAAAAAAAAAAGACAGAAACTTACTTCTTGAGGAACTTGCACACCATTGAAGCCACATTTTCACAGTTCTTTTTAGTGGGACAAAAGATAAGGCAGGAATATTTAGGAATAACTTCAGTAACCAGTGCAATGATGTGGTCAGGATCTGCTTTCTCCAGATTACTGGAATACTGTAATAAACATAGATTGACAAATATTTAAACTTAGAAATTAAGTCATAACCTAAATATTCAATACTTCTTCTCGACCGTCACTTGAATACTCCCATTGGATTCAATGTGATGCAATCCCAAGAAGTTGTAGGATGAGAGTTTCTCTCAATCCTCACTTGAAAGACATCTAACTTGAGGGATACATGCATACACAAATCAAATTCTTTGCTTTTTCCCTTAATACTTCATTTTCTTTTAGCAACACTTGTGATACCAACAGTCTACCATAAGACACGTTTTTCTTTGTAAAGGTTGAAATGAATCCCTACAAGGCAGTAGTAAGCTGGCAAACCCCACAAAAGATATCTTCTTTCAGTACTAAGAGTGATCAACTGTTGAGAAAAGCTACCCCCAAACATAAAACATCGAGTATCTGGAATACTCAAACATATTACTCTCCACATGTCAAAATACTGAAGAAACCTCTACCTTGAAGAGTAAAAAAGAAGTGAAAATCAAGTTAAGCATTCAGTATTTTAAGGCTTTTTTCCTCCCCAAAGCCTACCACTTCTTTCTCATGGGTACTACAAATGAATGATCATGTTTAATTAATTTCTCTAGTGAAAGGTCTGTAAGCAAATCAGTGTAAAATAATTATCTTTCACAACAGTTCAAAGAAGCTATAAGCACTTTTTTACCTTGAAATTAAGGAGACGTGAAAAAGCAAAGCCATTTTCTGTTTTGCTGTCAACTGCATAAATGGTGTCTCGTATCTTTATGTATTCTTTTAATTCTACCTAGCAAGATAGAAGCCACAAAGAGAAACTTTAGTTACATTACTCAGTCTTCTCTAAAGCTACTGCTGATGTACAGCTACAGCGTTTTTCTAAGCATCGCATGTCACATACATACTTGCACACAAGCACACTGTTTAGAATTTTTAAAAGAAGTTAATTGTTTTAATTATTTGCCTTGAAAATGCATGGAATCGTAATGGAGAATGCCAAATATTGTATCCCATGAACTATTCATAAACCATGCTGCCCTGACAGCATACAAGTCCCAGCAGTACAGATTCTAGTTACATCAAATGGACTGCAATGATTCATCACAGTAGCTGTAATTTAGGAATTGCTTTAGTTAAAATGAAACAAATGCCTTAGCACAGCAATAAAAAGGTTATTGCATTTGTGTATTTAGAAGTGCATAGTGCTATTTATTGTATTGTTAGCAACTGAGAGCAACAGCAGGCCTTATTTTATATCGTGCAATTAAGCACAGAAGCTGTGACACAATCCTAAACAGATTTACTATAATTTTAAAGGCAAATATCTTCTTTACTAGTTCCTGGCAACTTGTATACATACCGGTCTAAAATCATTGGTGTAGTACTCTGCTTGCAGGAACTTCTGCAGGTCTCCAACATTATTTAACGTCGCACTCATTCCAATGATTTGTGTCTTTTCTGTAAAACAGAAGTTAAAATAAATTTATTGTCACATTACCATCTTTTAACACTTCTGCTCAGTATTTAAGTCATAAGACTCCTTCTTCATCATTAGTCTTTCAGAATGCCAAAGTCGCAAGTTTGAAGGGAAAGGCAGCTACTAAAGAAATACTAACTAACTAAGAAATAATACTAAGTTACAAAATACTACCAGAGACTTAAATGTAAAAACGGAGCATTTGATTGGAATGGCTGAAGGACTCCTACAAAGAAATGGAAGACATTTGACAGTACTCAGGATTTCCCAGAGAAGTATCAAAAGAGCTTCAAAAACATATGGCCCATCATTAGCGGGTCAACTAACACTTAATGAGTAAATGCTGTTAATACATGGAGTCATGCCATGTTTTTCAAAAGCAGCCAAAACAGCACAAATCCAAAAAGTGAGAGTGTGACTTCTCTCTAGAGAGGCCACAACTACGAAATGTTAATGACATTAACTGTAGCCATGACTTACTACTGGTGTAAAGAATTTTCGCCAGAGTAATTTCCAGTATTGCTCCACGACTGCCCTCACCGAGCATGTGCAGCTGTGCACAGAAGGGAAAAAGAAAAGGCAAGAATGTTACTGAGTTGCCAGTATTTCTAAAAGAACCTCCAAAATATACAGACCTAAATAAATACTACAGAACTGCCTTTGTTGGACTTCCTCATGATATCCCTCGTGTAAATTTGGACTGCTACATTCAGATATATAACCTCACTTAAAAAGCATTTAAGAATCACAGAAAAACAGACTCAAGGGCAAATGTAGACAAGAAGATTTACCTTCCATAAAACAAGATTTACCTTCCATTTAACTAGACCACAACTGACACAGTTAACTCCTGACAGTAAATAGTCAGCCTGGAGATCTTCGTATTCACCAGTCTAAGGCAACTTTAAACAAAACATGTTTTAAGCAACCCTTAGAGTAAAAACATGCCTAGCAGCCAGCTTCCAGAAAAACTAGAAGTTAGTGCTTCAGCTGCCCTCTGCTTAGAAGCTACAGTGCTAAAGTATGGTCAGTCAGCCTGAAGAATTCCATGAATTAAAATCCCTGTTAGATGCTCTACACGTTATTCAGCCCCACAACCAACCCTTGGCAGCACAAGTCAGCCGCACAGAAAAGCACAATAAGGGGCAATTCTCACAGCCAAATGTTACTTGGTACTTTTCTTTTTTGTCAATGTTTCACTGGGTCACTATTAATACCAGACACAAAGTTGCATGGTTACACATCTTAGAGTTAAGTTCTGGGCTTCATAAAATACATTCCATACAATTATATTTCTTTATGCGTTTTTGTAACTCATTAGAGACTTCTAAGTGACAAGTTATGCAGGAATTCACCATCAACCACTACTGCAGTAGATCTCTCAATATAAAATCTCTTACTCTGAAATAGCAATAAATGCTTCATTTAAAGAAAAATAACTTCCAGAATTACAGAATTATGTGCCAATTCAGAACACAAAAAATAAAAGTTATTTCATGAGGAACACTCTAGGCAAAACCAAGCAGGCAAAGAACTGCTCCTTCCTAAATAATTGCTTATTAGAAACCTAAAAGAACTTGCATCTGATAAATCTGAGTACATCTTGTGGCCTACCTCATCTACCACAACCAGGCCGAGGTCATCAATTCTTTCTGTTTCAATTAAGGAGTTCACCAGAGCATGTCCTTTTTCTATAGTAGCAATATAAAGAGATTTTTTTACTCTCCTTTTGATTGGTGGAAATCTTCCTTTACTTCCTGCATATTCTTCAACCAGGAAACCCAATTCTATCCCAAAACTCGATAAACCCCTAACCTATAAAAGAAAATAAATTAGAGAATAAATTCATGCTCATTTTGGATTTCAGAGCTGCCTCAAGAACTCAATGTACATAAAACCAACCTACATCACAATCAGCTGCTTGAATTAGTGAACATATATTAGCTAAGAATACCTATTCCAGCTACAAAACTGAAGTGTCTACACATATTATCAAGCTGAGTTTCATCTCTTCTCTAAAACTAACTTTCCCTTTATACCAAAAAATATTAAGTTTTTATTTCAAGATCACTTCCTTAGCAAGTTGGGCAGCACAGCTCTTAGGCTGCAAAACTAAACAAAACATCACAAAAAGCCATTATTTCAAAATTACTGACCTTCAGAGCAGCACTTAGGAGAGGTCACCCACTTCCCACCGTATATTTATAAAAACCATGGGAGTTTGCTGAAAACCATGCAAGTGAGCAAGGAAAAAAACTTATCAGGAAAGATATATATCAAACAAATCAGCATCAGAAATACTGTATCCAGACCTTTTCTTGGACAATGGCAACATATGGCAGGATCATCAGAACATCCTTCTGCCTGCAGAGTAATTCTTGGAGAATTATTATTTCAGCTACAAGAGTTTTTCCACCACCGGTTGGCAATGAGTATATCAAGTTCTTTCTTTGCTGTAGGGATTCTAACATTAAGCAATCATGCTGCCACTCTGCAAAAGGAAAAAGGGACTATCAGCAATCCCAGGGGCATGTTAGTTGATACCAAAATGCCTGTGTTTCATATAGAATACTTCAAGCTCAGTGTTTGAGAGCTTTTCCCTAACAACGCACTTAAAACGTTCAGTGATGCTGACTTCCAAAGTACTCCATAATCCAGCTGGATACCACCCACCCATTCCATCCATCTAAAACACCAAAATAGCCACCTGCTAAAAAAGAACAACTTCTTTCCAATGTGGTTTACATTAAGCATTACCATAAATATTTTTACAGTATAATGGGTGAAACAGACAATACTCCACTAGGAATTCTTTTTTTCCAACAGACCATTAGTTAGTTACACTACCATAAAGTGTTTCAATCCCTCGAAGTTGTCTGAACAAATCTTTAACCTTGCTAGGTAATCCGTAAAAAGGGCCTATATCAACAGAAGAAGATTCAATAGTTTTCTTAGCCACAATAATCTCTTCAGATAAAACAGCTTCTTTAAGCTGCTTGGTCTTAGAGACCTGCAGAGTCTGGGCTTTGGCATTTCCAGTCATGGCACTTTTCAGGTGATCTTTGAGACTCTCAGTTTTAATTAAAACACACTTGGAGAATGAGGAAGAATCAGTAGGTCTGTTCCTGTATTCAGCACCAGCATAAAAAGATGATGTGCCCCTGATTTTATCCGAGGAAGAATTCACACATTCATCCCCCCCTTTTGACACTGGAGACGTTCTAGAAGCAGAAAAAAGTTCATCCATTTTTTCAAAATACAGAAGTTGTGACGACGGCAAGTCATCTAAAATAGACTCAGTCAGTTCTTGATCACCATCAGCTGGGACACTGTCACACATTTGGCAAGCACCCTCTTTGTCACTTTTAAGGATGATCATGTTTTCTGAAGTAGAAAAGTTATCTTGCTCTTTCTGGTGAACTCCTGACTGAAGGTTCCCAAGTATGATCTCTCCAGCTGCTTTCGCATCCATATTTTTATCCTGCAGGTATTTGTGTTCAATATCATCCACCTGAGCTAGCAATGAATTGTTTCCATAGAAGCTGTCATAGTCCCCAAACATATCCTCTTCGCTATCGTTACTGCACTGCAGAAACAAAACAGGAGTTATTAACACCCTGAAGCAACACCACAGAAGGCAGAATAACTTGCAGAGAGCAAACATCAGAGGCAAGTCACCTGAGCCTGCCCCAACTTAACACAAAAGTATTTTGTCGGATGTCGTCTGTGAGGAGAACCCAGTTTGGGTTCTGAAGGAATGCCTTGACTCAGTGAAACAGGTATCCTACAAGCAGGCAGGATACGCGAGCAGAGAGTTGATAGAGAAGAATTTTTTTAAAGGCAAGCCTAACGGCACCATACCCTCTCATACAAAGCACGGCCCTTCCCGACACACGCTACCCTCCCAGACGGAGTTCCCCGCCTCGCCATCAGCCCAAGATCCCGCCATCCCCTACCGGGGCCTCCGCCGGGGGCCCCTCACCACCAGAGCTCGGTCTCTTGGGAGCCACCGGCGAGCTGGTGGCGTTGGGCTGCACCAGAGCGCGACTCCGCTTGCGCTCCAAGCTGGAGCGGCTCTTCCTCCGCACGGCGAGCCTGGGCTCCGCCATGGCCGGGGCTGCGCGGCGCGGGGCCGTCACGGCCGCGGCGGGACACCAGGAGAGGCCAGCGGACCGCCCTAGGGAGGCGCGGCCGCCATGGCGGGAGCAGGAACTTCCGGCAACAACCCGCCGGGGAGAGCACGTGACCAGACCGCGACCAATCGCCTGTCCCGGGTCGGGAAGACCGCGCTGCTATTGGCCAGCAGTAGCCGGCGGCAGTGACGCGGGGGCGGAAGTGGTGGCGCGCGGTGTGGGTGTCATGGCGGCGCAGGCCGTGGTGTCGCGGAGGCCTTGGCAGCGCCTAGTTCCCGGTGCGTCCCTCCCGCTTCCCCGTTCCCCCTCTGTCCCGAGCGGCTGCGGGGGCGTTCGCATGTCCGGGCTGTCGCGCCGCCGCTAACCCTGTCGCTCTCTCCCTTGCAGCGGCGCTGTGGGCGCGGCCGCGCCGCCTGCAGCATGAGGGGCCGCCTGAGCGCTCGGACCAGGTGAGGTTTCCCCGACTTGCCCCGCCCTGCTGTCCCGCTGCTCCCCGTACGCAAGGCACCAGCGGTGGCTGGAAACGCTTTGCTCTGGTTGCTGTGTAGCTCGGGCTCCTCCAAACCCCGAATCCATTGCGGGGAGTGCAGCGCAGAGGGAGGTTATCAGGCGCTGGAAGTTAAAGCCCCACGGATCTGTTTTCCAATATCTTAAACCTGCTGTCTCAGTAACTCGGGTGGGGAGCCAGCCACAGGACAAGGACTAATGGCCATAAACTAAAAACACAAGAAGTTTCACCTCAGCATGAGGAAGAAGTTCTTTACACTGAGGGTGGCAGAGCACTGGAACAGGCTGCCCAGGGAGGTTGTGGAGTCTCCCTCTCTGGAGACATTCCAACCCCACCTGGGTGTGTTCCTGTGTCACCTGCTGTAGTGCCTTTGCCTTGGCAGGGGGGTTGGACTGGATGATCTCCAGAGGTCCCTTCCAACCGTGACAATTCTGTCACTCTATGAAAAGTGAAACATCGCCTTTCATATCTTGTAAGAACTTGGTGCTGGCTGTATTCTGAAGCTTGAGGAGGCTTTCAGTCCTTGGGAGATATTTGTGAATCTCTCTCTTTAGAAAGTGTGTGAGCACACAGGAGCTTCCTCAGGCCATTTGCTTTGAAATTATTAAAAAAAAATTCTTGTGGCTTATCAGACAGAACTCCCTTTCTACCAGCTTCTGTAGATCCTGACTTCCAAGTAGAAGGTGTCAGCACTGTCTTGCTGAGTGATTTAATAGAGTTGTTAGTGTTATTGTTACTAAATATAAAAGAGGTACCATGAAGTGAGTTAATAATGTTATTGAAAAACTTCAGTGGTGCACTAAATATCTCTTTTGGTTTCAAGACAAATATTGATCAAAGGATTAAAAGTAACAAATGTTCTCTATTTTCTTGTGAAGCTTACAGATGTTAATAATTGTCTAATTTCAGCCCATACAAATGGAGAACCCTTATAAAGACCCTCCAAAGAGATGTGTCTTATGTGGAATAAATGTGGACTATAAGAATGTGCAGGTGAGTTTGAAAATTGCTGTCCTTGGATGAAGGTAACTGGTTTACTGCTTTTAAATGTGTGTGTAGGAAGTCCACAGGGATCAAAAAAAAAAAAGAAAATCCATTCATATGTGTAGGGATTTAGAACTTAAGAGTAAAAATGTGTGCAGATTAAGGAACAAATAATGTGGTCATGATAAATTGCTTAATCTACTATTTATGTGTGAGTGTGACAACTTTGTTGTTTAACAAATAGAGTCCTTGGTTATAATTCAGCTCCCACAAAGCATGACAGCTATTCCATAGAAAATACTGTCTAGTTCCAAGCTGTTCTTTCTTCTTCAGGTAGTACTGAGTTTTGTAAAAACATGAAAAAATGAAAAATAGGGCACAAGTAGTAATATAAAGCTGAAAAAAAAGGTCTTAAACTGACTTTGATCTTCTTAATTTTAAGTAGCTTCTTTCCCAGTTTGTTTCTCCGTATACTGGCTCCATTTATGGCAGACATATCACAGGTATGTGAAGTATTAAATTAATTCATTTACGGGAAAATACTAATAATGTTTTTGTGAGTCTAAGTAACTGTGCATCAGCAGTCGTTCTGAAAGTAACCAGTCCTAACTCTATACATTTGGTAACAGTATTCCCCTAACCTAGTAGCCGTCTAAGTAACTGTGCATCAGCAGTCGTTCTGAAAGTAACCAGTCCTAACTCTATACATTTGGTAACAGTATTCCCCTAACCTAGTAGCCGTCTAAGTAACTGTGCATCAGCAGTCGTTCTGAAAGTAACCAGTCCTAACTCTATACATTTGGTAACAGTATTCCCCTAACCTAGTAGCCTGCATCAAGGAATTAAGATATCCCTTAATTTTATGTGTTTTGTATTTAATGGTAAAAGCACACATACATTTTTCTAGAAAGACTTAATCAAAGCTAGAGGGAATTGTCAGTAATATCCATTTCACCCTTTAGAGTAATGACTTGCTTGGTGTTGAAAATAATTTGTCTCTTTAGGCTTGTGCAACAAGAAGCAGAAGGAAATTACAAAAGCCATTAAAAGAGCTCATGTATTTGGTAAGTATGATTTTGCTTTCAAGTTTTCTAACTCAAGGCTACTTTTCTACTAAGAACACCTCTATCTTTTTTTTAACAGGATTTATGCCAGTTATGTTTAAGAACCCACAATTTCTCACAGACCCCAAGCTATGTAATATCAAGTATGTGGAATGATATACTGTAAAGAAATAAACAATAAAACTGTTTCATGTTCATATACTTGTTTGTTGGAAATGTGGTTTGCTAGTATAATGTGCGGTAGACTGAGGGTGGATGTCAGTCTTTTTAAAATTTTTTTTTAATGAAGTCTCTAAAATTTATTGTCTGAAGGAAGTATGAAAGATTTAAGCAATAATAGAAACTGGCAGCTATATGGACCCCTTTCTCTGTTCACAGGCCTCGCTAAAGCTCAGCTGGCTGTTTTTGCCCTTGCTGGGTTGTAAGATGGGGGGAAGTAAACAAGTACTGGTTTCCCGAGGACAAATTAATGTATTTAAATTGTGGCAGTTCATGTAGACAGCTAATTCCGTTATGCTCCCTGCATCAGGAGGGTAGCACTGCTTCTTCAACACCAGCTTGAAGTTACATCACTTTGAGGCAGTATGTGACATGCTTATCTGACTGGTAACATCCTGTGGCATAGTCTTTGAACCCTGAGAGGGAGAATACAGATGGAACTCTGGAAGGCAAAGTGAGGGAATGTCATCTTGGACTTGTCTTTTATGCTGAACAGGATTTGTGCACTGGGGAAAAAACCCAACCTGCAAAAATGCCTGGTTATATACATCCCTGCAGTGCTATTGATTGATACATCACTGGAATACACTGGCAGTAGCTTTTGGTGTGAAGTCATCTGGCAGATCAGAAAGTAGGAGAGTGTGGGTATTCATTTGCATCTCTGTTTTTTTCAAACAAATCCTCATCTGTTTCGGTGCTACTCAGTGTAAGTTTCCTTTCCTGGTCGCTGTCCTCTTGGTCTTGAAGTGATTCTTGGTGAAGCTGCAATGGTCTGGATTTCTTGAATGACTTTGAAACTGTTGTGGTCCCTCTGAATTTACGCTTGTTTAGATGCCTTGTTTCAGCTTCAGTGAAGTCTCTTTCCTCAACCATGAGAGTCAGTTTGTCCGTGACATTAATATGATGGTCTATGTTACAGCAGTTCTTGGATATCTGTTGGCCTTTGAAGGAAACAATGCATGTCTGAAGTCCAGAATTGGGGAAAAATGTTTGCAGTGCCTGACAAAGGAGAACATTCTCCTTTGGCTCTCCTGGGTGGTTTCTGTCTTCTCCTGGGAGGGGGAAAAAAAAAAAAGTCGGGGTTGCAGAATGTCTTGCACCACTGCTGTTTTGGCTGCCTCAAGTTCAGAAGTGGTTTCTGCTTCTGCCACTTGAGTCAGCTTTGGAAAGGCAAGACTTGCATCACATTTGGTTAACTCACCCAAACAATTCTGTTGCTTTTTCCTCTTTATTTCTTCTTTTAATTGGCTCACCTCTGCTAAGAGTTTCTCTACAGATCGTTCACTGACTTCTACTGTAAAGCATATTTTCTGCAAGAAGAGTGTGTGATCAGATTAACAGTGATATTCACAGCAGCTGACTTTAAAATTTTGCAAAATCGTTAAAGGTACTCATGGTTAAGTTGGACACAAAGTAGTAAAAAGCTCAAGTAATGATATGGAGATGGATTTGACAGAACTTAAACCTTGTGTTGAATGAGGTGCAAGATATTTATTTGTTCCCATCTAGGCAAAGGAGATCTAACAAACTACAGACAGTACTCCTTCAAAATAATCCTCTTGAGAGAATTTATTAGTGGACTTGAAGATTTAACATTGTACTTTCATCAAATGGGAACTTAAGCCTTCAACTTGGAGAATATAGTGTGCAGCACAGTAAATAGAACTCCCTGATCTTTCAATTTGTCCTTCCAAAACATGGCTTTGTTTCTCATTCAGTGCAAGATGGTGTAGCCCTTGGTTGCCTTGGTTTTGTAGAACTGCTGAAGGTGAGGCAGGCGTGCCTGGCTTACCTTCAGTTCCTCCTGCAAGGTGGCATACATTTCATTTATCTTATGAACCTCTTGTAAGGACCCATCTTCATGGAAGAATTCTGACCTGTGGACCAAGAGTATAACTGCATAATTGCAAGTTACTTATCCCAGCACTTACTTAGTAGGAGCTTTAATGAGTAAAGAAGCATTTTGAGCTTCAACGCCAGGTGCCTGTGTTGAGACAGACAGCTCCTGGCAAAGTATTGAATTAATTTCCAAGTATGCTGGAATGGTAAGTAATTGCGGAAGACAGGTCAACAAGTGAGCAAGGTGTGGCTGTAGCATTTGCAAAAGCACTTAAATGCCTTTATAGACAGGTAAGTGTGGTTATGGTGATGGGAAGCTACAGCTATCAGTAAATACGACATGTATTGTACCTGTGTTGTCTCACAGCTCTCACAAAACCAGAGGATACACAGGAACCAGACACCGTTCTGTAACCTTGCTGTTCTGCCATGCCCAAGTTGGTAACCACCAAAGGTACTTTCTGGAAAAGACTTAAAATGCAGAAGTGTGAAAACGTGATCTATTAACATCCAAAAAACTCTCTTTGATAGTTAAAGATTCTTGACCACTCAGGATCCAAGGGGAGGGTTACAGTACAGTTAGTCCTTGCTTAAATGTATTACATCACATACAGATGAGGCTAAAGGTAAACTCCAAGAGCAACCAGAAACTGAGGACTGCCCATAATTTTCCCTGCTTTCTGAGTACAACACACACTAATGCAATGCTTGCTAAGGCTAGTCTGTGGGCAGGATGTCTCTGAAGATCAAGTTAACACCAACTTAAATATTTTGATACACACCATGTATGGTTGAAGTCCTGTACACAAAACAATTTGATCAGGAGCAGTTTGTGTGTAAATAAACTGACAGTGTCTGCCTGGTGATGCTGGCACTACAGATAAAAAGGGCAATCCTGGAATAGAATTCCAGGGTAAGCCTTCAACTGGGCTCTGGCAACATAGGGAGTTATATTATTAAAAGTTTAAGTTTCAAGGGTGAAATAAACAGTGTTACTGATTCAGTTGCAACAAAGTAGAGAAACTTTCAAGTTTTAGCGCATGCTGTAGAAAACAAACCAATTACCCTTCCTGAGGCCGATGCAGGGCATGTTCCAGTCTGTAAGTAGAACAACTTTCTGTCATCACACTGGAGGTTAAAAGGAGGAATACAAGCCCCTGATTTGATAGGTGTGACTGCAGGTTTTTATGAAGAATTCTTTCCCGGAATGTCATGGTCTGGTCTGTGTTGCGTCTGAATTTGTACCATCCTATTACACTCTGCAGGCAGAAGAGAATTCACAGTTACTGTTGAATCACAGTATGTGATTGTCACATTGGAGCAAGTTTGATTCAGTGCAAAGTCATGTCTGAATTGTTTGCTAATAGGTATGTATTGACGCAGTTAGTTAACTTGAAACCCTTAAAACTTCTAATCCTAATTCCCTCTTCTTTCATTCAAAACTATGTGTTGAATTGGCCTGTTTCCGAGTTTGTGTTCAAGCTGAAACTGCAAACTTTCTTCTGTTTTGTTGTTTGTTTCTTTTCAGCTTCTACTTTCCCCTTCTAAAACTTTGTTCTGTGGAAAAGACTTCAGTTTTTTTGATGAAGTAGTCCTTAAGAACTTGTGAGCTGACCTCAGCTGATCTTAAGGGGGAAATTGGTGGAATTCCTTTGGGATACTTGAAATGTTCACTTGAGAAATTAACAATTAAAAATAAAGTTGTGACACATATGTAGGTAAACCCTAGTCAAAGATAAGCGAAACTGTTTTTTAAGGAGAAAAAGGATGTAGCTGCCTTGACCAGCAGCATGAGGGAGTATAAAAGATTTAAAATGAGAAAAGAAAAAACCTTGATGCAAGAGGTATCCAGAACAGCCTCCAAAATTTGAGTGAGCTCCTCAGTATGGTTTAGATTTGAAAATAAAATACCTTCTTGCAGCCTGATAGTATTTTCTTCAGGGCAAGTTCATTCAGTTCTCCTGCAGAATTATAAAAGCTAGAAGAAAATTAGGACAATTAGAGGGCAAGAAATTGTACTGTAGAAATAACTCTAGCATGCTGGGAATCATCTTACTTTTTTAAAAAAAAAAAAAATTAATTAATATTATTAAGGGTGAGGGATTAGAATGTATAGAATGCTTTTTTTTAGTGTGTTGACATTGTTCTGTAGTTTATATGGTATCATAGATCACCAGAAGGTGCAGTATGCCTTATCTCCTTTTCTATATGCATAGACACACACATACACACAGAAAAACCCACCAAAAAACCCAAAAAACAAAACAAAACAAAGAAAAAAAATCAAAACAGGAATAACGTAAGGCATTTTGCATCTGTAATTCTGAGAGGTTGTTATGGCTACTGTAGTTACAGCTGGGTGATTTTTCTCAGCCAATATAAGTTTAACTCTTGAAGAGTTCAAGTTAGGGTTAATTTTAACTTTTTCATGTCTGTTTACTTAAGATTCTTACCTGAACAACTGGTAGCATGGAATATGCTTCTGTATGTCTGGAAAGAGAAGGTAATATTACTCTGGGTTCATCCGCTCAAGATGTATATTCTTCTGTGTGCTATGATCAGCATTAAACTGATAGAAGGAGCAAGAAATAATTCTACATAATTTCTTAAAATCAAATGCATTAATATCTAAATTAATAAGGGGAAGAAAGGAAATATTTTAAAAATATATTCTAAATAAATTTGTCCAATGTAAAGGGAACCACTTACATAAACTGTATTTTTTGTGTATTATTCTACTCGGTCAACTGAAAAATCTAGTTGGGTACTTTATTTTTCCCTCCCTGCTGCTGAGTGCAAGAGTATGTAGTTTGAAAGATTTCATTGAGTTACTCAGTGCACATCCACTCCAACCACATCAAGATGGTAAAGAAAAATACATCTGGCATCTGCTTAGTGAAATTATTAAAGAGTTTGCAGCCTTCACATGCAGAATTTTATAAGCTCCAAATGAGGTAATGGATGCTAATGCACTGCAGTTCACGTCACTGAAATAGACCAAGCTTTTCCGCGGCAACTGTAGTCCAGGAGAGTTTGTGATGCAGCCAAGACAAGGAGTCTAAACCCTAAATTATGTTTAATGTAACAAGGTAACTGTAAAGAGTAGCCATTCAAAGAACTAAGAACTGTTATTTCTTTTAAATTACTGTGTTTTCTGCAGTAAAATTGTAAATGTTTTAGCGGTTAAAATATTACAAAATAACCCGTGTGCTTTTGGTTGGTTGGTTGGAAGGTTTTTTTACATCAGTGTGGAGTGCAGGATCTTGCAGCTTTGGTCTTGCAGTAGGATTTTGACTGCTATCCCTCAAAACTGAAAGCTGTCATTTAGTGCCTGAAACCAAGCAGGGTATGAAAAATGCAGACACACTAACCGATTGTATAAACAACTTCAACATCATCCAGTTGTGAGTCTGTAATGCTGTTCTTGGCTTCACCTTTCACGTCTCCAAGGAGAAAACCTTCCTGTAGAGGGGGAGAGGAAAAAAATTCACATTAACAGTAGCACAGACACTCCTGCTCTCCTTGGCACTGGTGTGGCCTCACCCCCAGTCCTTTGTGCAGTTTAGGGTGCCAAAATGTAGGAAAACTACAAAGCTTTTAGAAAAGGAGGGCTGTCCAAAGGAGGGCTGCAAAGATGGTGAAGGTTCTAGAGGGAAAGCCATACCAGGAGTGGCTTAGGTCACTTGCTCTGTTCAGCCTGGAGGAGAGTGAGGGGAGACCACAATGCGGTGTGCAGCTGCCTCAAGAGGAGAAGTGGAGTGACAGACACTGATCTCTTTCCTCTGCCGGCCGTGACAGGACCCGAGGGAACGACATGAAGCTGAGTTGGGGGAGGTTTAGGTTGGATATCAGAAAAAGGCTTTTCCCCCAGAGGGTATTTGGGCACTGGAACAGGCTCCCCAAGGAAGTAGTCACAGCACCAAAGCGTGGCGGAGTTCAAGAAGCGTTTGGACAACACCCTCACAGGCACATGGTGAGATTCTTGGAGTGTCCTGTGCGGGGCCAAAAGTTGGACTCTATGATCCTTGTGGGTCCCTTCCAACTCAGCATATTCTATGATGATTTCCCCTCTAATATTAAGTGTAAATGCTGCTCCTTCAGGAGAGGAAAAGTGCTGTCAAAATTCTGGCTCATTTTTCAGTACTAGCCCTCAGTTAGGAAAAAATCCCCAGCCAAGCAGTGCTGCGTGCTCGTCGGTTTCCCGTGGCTCCCGTGTTCACGGAGCAGCGAGCAGCCCGCGGCCGTGCGGGTGCTGCCCGCCGAGGCGGGGGCCAGGCGGCCTGGCCAGCGCTGTGCCCGGCGCGGAGCGGACACGTCGCTGCAGCCGCCGCTCGCCTCGTTCGAACACGGAACACCCACGTTTTTCCGCCGCTCGCANTCCCGGCCCACAGGGAGCGAGGCCCGGCGGCGGCGGCGGCGGGGCCCGGCATCGCTCGTCAGCCGCAAAATGCGGAATTTGGAAACATTTTCTCAAGAAGGGATATTCTCTGATGTTTGATCTTTGCCTGCTTTCAACAAGAAGGAATATTTAATCCATGAAACAGTCACAGAATCAATTAGGTTGGAAAAGACGTCTGAGATCATCAAGCCCAACTCGTGTCCAAACACCACCATGTCAACCAGACCATGGCATTGAGTACCATGCCCAATCTTTCCATAAACACCTTCATGGATAGTGACTACAGTCCCTCCCTGGGCATCTCATTCCAATGTCTGATCACCATTTCTGTGAAGAAATTCTTCCTAATGTTCAACACAATCCTCCCCCAGTGCAGTTTAAGACTATAAGACAGCAGCTAACAAGCAAGCTCTGAGTGATGTCCAGGTGCTAGAAAGACAAATTACTTGTTGATATAATTGCCTTGCTAAGGTTTAGGGCAGGACATGCTTCAGTGGTCTCACTCAGGGGGAAGCTAACAAACCTTGGGAAGAAGGATGCCCGCTGATACTGGATACAAAGAATGAAGAATTTAGGGGCAGCTCAAGGGTTTGTCCCGAGGACAAATGCAGCTATCCTGTCCTCAGCCGTTGCTCCCAGTCCCCTGCCTGCAGGCTCTGAGCTGACGGGCAGGATCTGTGCTGATGGAAGCGCCTCGTTGAGCTGCACTACGAGCTTTAGTTTGATGCTTTCATCAAAACATCAGCATTCAAACCGAGCTGCCTGGCCCACATCGTCCCTCTGGGAGTGTGGGTGGAGCAAGCTGTGCTCCCATCTCCGGAGTGGGAGGATTGTGTCATGCCAGCCTGCAATATCAAAAGGCATGGCACTGACTGAACTCCTGTCCATAACAAGGCTGTGCCTTTCAAAACAGGAGATGCAGCTATGAGTACATCTGGAGGTGCACTGCACTGTTTGAGGTTGTGGGGAGAATCTTCTGAGTTAATAACCTAATAAAATGTGATAAGGAAGTAATAAAACGCTAATGCTAGTGCTAAACAATGATCTGACAGCAGTAAATTATACTACTTCTTCCTCAGATATAGACTGAGTTTGCAGAATGCATGTTTTGTATTTTTTGAGTTGTCACATTTTACTTAATACTCGTAGTAATAGTTTTTTTCCAATTCTAGCAGATGTTCCTGGCCTATCAGCCAGAAGAAAGCCCTAGAAAACAATTTCAGGAAGAGAGAATTAAAAGTGACAACATTCTTTGAAATGTGATCAGAGATCTGGTCTGAAGGCTGCAGGAGTTTTTCTCCTTTACTTCAGGAGAGCAAATGTTTGATTTAATCCCTTATCAAGACTATAGGTAAGCACATTCTTAGCCTTAGACATTAATTTCCTGAGCCTTGGAATAGGATGTATGGACCTATGGTCTTTCAAGAGGTATTGCCATGCTTTTTTTTTTGGGTTGCATATAAAATTAATATTTTCAGTGCAGTTTCTTTTCCCTTAAAATTTGTTGGCAAGATGTAGGAGAATGGTTAGTTCTGGCATATTTACATTTAAATAAAGTTCTTTAAGTATTATTTAAAATGTATGTGAATGACACCAGTATTTAGAAGGGAAAATTATTGTGATTATTAACTGCTGTTACAGTGGAGAGAGGGGCCAGGTAAGACTTTTATTTCTCAACACTCTCATAAACGATCTAGATCTCTGAATAAGGGGCTGGCAAGTCTCTGGATGGTACAGAATGATGGACAAGGTTGATGGGACAGAGCTAGCATGCATTCCTTGCAATACAGGCCATGTGGTATTAAACAAATGGGTAACAAGTACAGCACATCTAAACGGATATATAACAGCAAATGATTCCATTATGGACCATGTTGCTCTGGTAGAGGCACTAAGAACAGATGGATATGACAAGCTTCTCTAGCTGTTTGTGGAGAAAATGTTGGAAGCGGACACAAGTGCTTTCAGGTATTGCCCTAGAGGACCCTCTGCTGTGCTTGCAGTCACTCCTAAGCCAGAGCTGGGAGAAAATTGTATGCATTTAATCAATGCAGTGTTGGGCATTGACAAATTAATTTATTGCATTCGGTGTCAATGATACACAAGCCATATACAAGACTTATACAGACAACATATGAGATATGTATTGACAGCCGTGCAATGCCTGCACATCTGTGGGTATTTATACATTGCTGAGGTAAACAAGCGTAATCAGAACATGTAGTGGACTCCCCTCTTTTGAGATACAAAGACTCAAGCTTGTTGTAAGCCACAGGATACAATAAATAACTTTCTGTAATTGTTGAATTTATCTTGTATGGAAACAATAATGGTTCTGTGGTCAGAGATAAATGTGTTACAGTCATCCTAATGAGTGATACAGTAGTTAAATATACTTCTTCAGTGTTTTCATAATTTGTCTGTTGACGGCCAAAGATTAAGTGTAACTAGCACAATCTTACTGTGTCAGATATAAACACACACCTTTAGTGGCGTAGATGGGATCTGTGGAGACCTAAAGAACAGCAGATATAGCTCAGTCAGAGTGAGAATGCAGAGGAGGACATATTTGCACTTCAGTGCATGAACACAGTGTGGTTTCCGTAAATAAATATTGCACCTGACACTGCTTACCGTGCAATAGGTGACCTCTAAGGCTATTCTGGCCTCTTGGAGGATTCTCCACAAGTACAGCATGAACCTCAGTCTTGATAAATATCAAAACAAAACTACCAGAGATTATTTCACCCTTGAGTAGCAATCAGGTAAAGAATTTGATAAATGTGAATTTGAAACATTGAGAAGACATGAACAAAACTAAAAAAGGCTTCTTGTTGTTGTTGTTCTTATAGCTGGTTAAAGTTTAATTGAAAAAGAGGTGTTCTTAGTAGTTTTCATTCTGAATACATGCATCAGAATTACTGGAGTGCAGAATGCTCTGGCCAGTCCTGTTTGAAGACTTTCTTATCCTGCAAAACATAATTCTGGTATCCCTGGATGTTAAGTGATGCTGGGAAATCAGCCCAAGTTTGTTGTCTGACTCTGTGTCATTGATTTACAAGGCTTTTCTAAATAGATCAGACTGCTTCGTAGCATGGCAAAACTCACAGAGAAATACCAGGGAGCCCTACAACTGGAACCAGAAGAATAACTTTAGCAACAGTAGCAGCTTCATGTGCCTAATGGCAATGTTAGGATGTGCTTCTGTACACTGGATGCAAGCAGCTTTTGACAGTGGTGCTACTCCAAACAGGTAAAAATTATACTGTATATTTCCTATAAAAAGGATCAAGTGGTAGAAGGTTGACCTTGATTGACAGTCATGGTCATTGTCATTTGCCTCGGGTAGAAATACCTCTTTGTTAACCCTCAGGGAGTGTGTTACTTCAGCATCTGAAGCACCACCTGGCTGAAGCTGGTGTGTCAGTGCTGCTTTGGCACAGTACCTGCTGCGGACATGATGTTCATTCGGGCAGTCTGACAAGAAAAGCGTTACAAGAAAGGCAGGCTGCAAACTCTCCCCTGATATCCCCTCTGAGTCACTGGAATGGTTAGTATTGGACAAGAAGGAAGCATGCTTGGAAAGAGTGGTTCCCAAAATTTCTGTGACTGTAGGATTCCTTCTTTTTGAAGACCATGTCAGGTGTTATTTCCAGGCTGTGTTCCCTCTGTGTATCAGAGGGAAGGCAAAACCATAGTGGTACTTCTTGAAAGCTGTCACATCCCACTGCAGTTTTTTATCTGTTCACAGTGTATATGAACCTGCTTGAAAGCCGACTGCTGTATAACCACTGTTGTGCAGGAAAGGGCTGTTTATACCTGATTTAACCCTTCCATGTGAGGCGCTACAGACAGACACAGGTCAGTGCTGTGTTTGCTTCTTCTTGCACTGAAAAAATAAACGGGTCGTAATTCCGGTTCCCTCCGACAATTGACAATTAGGCAATAGGCAATGTTTTGTAATATGAGATTAGTAGAATGACCTCAAGGGATCTAGAGCCTAGAGTAGGCAGCTGACGCCCATTCCATCGCCTTTTCATTTCCCTAGGAGACCAGGAATTGTTTCAAGTGAATTTCTTACGCTTGTGGATGTCAATTTGAGATTTGTTAAATTAAAGGGAGCTTTGCTCTTGGATTCCTCCTGTGTCACCAGCATCCCTTTCTTCTAAGTTGGATTCCATTCTTCCAAATGGACAGACAGTTCTGCACATTGTCTGTGCAAAGTACCCCTGACATATGGGCTACTTCATCATAAAGAAGTGCTTGTCATTATTTGGTATAAATTCATCAGCTACTATTTACTGGACCTTACAAATGAGTGCTACATTCTGTTGCTGGATGTTTATTTGAATTATTTGCAATACCTTCACGCTTCTGGATAAAGTCTCTCTCTCACAGCTTCAAAACAGATGTGACTGCAGCAGGCTGGCTGTTGGTAAGAGGGACAAAAAGGGCAGAAGAATAATGTGCAGAAGCTCTGTTTAGTCAGTGTATGGCAGAACTAATTCTGAAAGAAATCATTGTGCTGAGGAAATTTGTGTAGCGTCATCACTAACTAGTTATTCAGCTTAGTGTTGGATGCATATCTATTCACATTGGAATTTGACAAACATGACATTTCATGGCTCTTTTGAAATAATAATAGTAAGAAAAAATCAATTATTGTTACGGGGGTGCAAAAAGCTATGCCAAATTTCTAACCAAAAAATAGGAAGCTGTGTTATGATTTGCCTGGAGAAATAAAGAATTCCCTTTCTTCTTCATATCATGAGCAAATTCATTACCTTCATTCAGGGCAGAGATAAAATTCAAATCCATACTCACTTCTATAGCAGTCTCAAGTGCTTTGGAGTTAAGACTTACAATGCTTAGACCACCATGTCTCAGTTGTTTTTATGCTCATGATCTCAAGAGCAGAAAGATGCTTTAGAAGCTTTGGCAGCCATTTTAGTCAGAAATTTAACAAGATTGAACTCCTTGGTCATGACTGGACAAGTTCCAGTACTCAAGTTCCTTCCTTAGAGGTCTTTAGGACAATTTTCCATTGAATTAGAATTTTTATTCCATACTGCTAATAGGTAGATGTGCAGAATCTCCTTGATTTTGGTGTCATTCCCAATTTGGGTGGTTTAGGTGCAGGTTGTTTGTTTGTATGTTTGGTTGTTTGTTTTTCTCTCCAAGCCATGTGACATTAAAGGTAACAGAATAGTAAGAACACTGAAATTTTTTTCATTATTTCAGGAGGTACAAAGGGGATAAAGCAAAGAATAAATATAAGAAGAGCCTTGGTCATATGGATCTTGTAGTACCTTTGGGCTGGATAGTTTGACCACTTCAATAGAGAGGGTACTAGCAACTCTTCAATTCTTTCTTTGTATGGTTTCACAAGGATGAAAATTCTCCCTTATCCAGGAGAGGAAACACCTTCTTCCCATCCAGGCTAGGGAAGTCTGTCTTTCCCTCTATGCTTTTAAGAAATCATCTGTCTTGTGTGTGCCTAAATTTACTGCTGAGGCATCCCACCAAGCAAGTCACCACATCTTCCTGTTCCTTGCAATACTTCATTTTGCCCACCTTTCCTGCCTCAAATCAGGTCCCAGAAATTACCTCCACCCTCCCGCCCACGAGGTTTTTAGCACCCAGACGACATGCATACCGATCCCCTGTGCCGAGGCTGATGGTAGCTGTTCAGACGTGCTGCCAGGTGGATCAATGCCCTCTCCTCCAGCTCTCCACCACAGGCCACTCTAGGGAATGTGTGTTAGCTGGGCAAGCTACTTGAGGGAGAGACCAGAAATGAGAATAAGGAATGGTAGCTAAAGAGAAATGGGTGAGCAAAGCTGTTTTACAATGGAGCATTATTCCTAGAGAAGCCTTTTGGAGGGGCCAGTGAGAAACAGTGGTTAATGGTGTACCTGGCAGCAGCAGGGTGATGAGGGGCTTGAGGTTGCTGGTGAGAGAAAGAGCATTGGGAAGGCAGAAACAATTGAAAAACAAACCAGTGAGGTTTTGTAGAGGATACAGAAGACTCAGAAGGAGGCCAGCAAGGGGAGAGAAGCTAAAGAAGCTCAGCAATGAAAAGATGCAGAAGAAAAGTTATATTGCTGGAAAAGATTGCAATGTAATTTGAAGGACCTGAGGGATGTCTTGCAGCAGCAAATCTGAAGGTACAGAAGCTACTCCACTCACTGCGTGGCACAAGAAGCATGCCATGGATTCACATGGGCTTGTGAGTGTCAGGAGCCTGCGTGCTGCTGCCTGGGTGCGTGGTGTAAATTAGAGGTGGTGCAGCCCCCTCTGACAGCTCTGCTTCTCCTACTGCCTGGACAGTGTTGGGTGCACATTTTACAGGGGGTCTTTGGGCCTGCTTCCATTTCTAAGGAATCCAATTGCTCCACAACAATAACCAAGCAGTGGTACTGGGGGATGGGAATATTTTAAAAGGACAGCCCTGGCTTCAGACAAACACACCAATGCAAGTATTGGCAAAGGGAAGATCTTCTGTGGACTGGCATGTCACTGTCTTGGAAGTTGTGCCCTAAATGCTCATTCCACCAAGGCTGGTTAATTTGTTCTGTGGGAAGGTTGTAAATGAGCAGCTGGTGGGCTCCCCTGAGGTTCTAGACATGAGTCACTCACCTTTGTATCTTCTGTGATGCACACAAAAAAGGCAGGAGAGAGGTGGCTGCAAGGGGCTGAGCTGGGTCTTTTCTAAAAATACTGGATTAAATTATTGAAATTTGATAGACTAGAAGGAGAAACAGGATTATCTATTGCATTTCAATTCTGTAGTTGAATAGGTGCAAAGATAGATGGCTTGTTACTTCACCACAGTGTATTTTGTGGAGGGAGCAGGTGTATTGTCTTGTCAATTCTTGCCTGCTGAGACTTGCATCTTCATTTCACATGTGTTATTAAAAATAAAATAAAATAAAATAAAATAAAATAAAATAAAATAAAATAAAATAAAATAAAATAAGCCCTGACTTGCACCTCAAGCTTGAGTTTCATTCATTTGTTCAAATACCAAATCAAGACAGTTACCTCACCATGAAATAGAAAATCTGACTAAATACGTCACAAATTTGTGCAAACGTCAGCTGGATAAATGCTTCATGTGTATTAATAAGATTTAGAAGAGAAGATTTTAGGCAGTCTGAAAAACACACCCACCTAGTTCTGTATTGTAATTTATTGGCAGGACACCTTGTGAAAACTAGGTGTCACATTGACAGAGTTCCTTATTGGCAGCATCTAATTATCTAACATATATTATTACTTATCATGTTTTTTCTTTCTTCTCCCCTGGTGAGTAAATGCTTATCAATTACAAGGAAGTGGGTGGAGTTAGGGCGGGACAAAGGGTGGAAATCACCTTATCATTGAAAGTATCAGTAGTGTCAGTCTTCAGTGAGCAACAGCCTTTACTCCTAGAGACAGCTTTAGCTCTTAAAATGTGTAATTTTTATTTGCCTCTGTCTCTTGAAGCTTGCTGGATTCTCCACTACAGATGAGCATATATTCTCAGAAAGGCAGCTGGTTGGCATTTTGGAGGAGCAAACATGGAAGAAAATAGAGAAGGCCATGGCTTTGCAGAAGGCAAGATTTTGTCTGTCTGGATGATTTTGTTTGTGGCATTGGTTTTGTTGCCCTCGATGTTTCGAGTGTCACTGGGGATTTCTCATTTCTATGTGAAAATTGTAATTAAAATGTTAGAGGTAAGTTGAGAAGTGGGTTCAAAAGGTATGTGTTTGCTACAGGACATGTTTAATAAAAAAATAAAAATCTGTACATTTGATAGAAATGCCATAAAAGTAAGCAGAAAAAAATCCATTGACTTGGATGTGTTGTTTGCAGCTTTACTTTTTGTGATAATCATTTGAAGGGTGTCTTTAATGCTATCTAGTTATGTGCTGGTTTATAATCTGCTACTGGTTTGAAGTTTCTCAGGGTTAAAGTAGAGATTCCATGATATTTTCTTCTAGTTCATGCTGGTTAGAATGCTTCATGCAAGTAGAATACTCATGGCAAGTCAAGTGTAAAGAAAAAGATCTTTTAGTTTATGGGAGCTGGTAAGTAATAAAAACATGACTTTTAGATGTATATAACTTTGAGTGGTTTTATTTGGATTGTTTTAATTGCATGAGATGAATATTCCAGGTAGCACTGATTCTTTGTGTTTGCCTCTTCCACGTGTAAATCTGATCTGGGGGATCTGGAAGTTACAAGTTCTGCTGTACAAGACTTAAAGGAATCTGTGTGCAGCCTTCTAAAAGTGTAATTTTTCTAGAGATAAGCAGATTATAGCTAAGATCCTGATCCTGCTTCCATCAGTAAAAGGTTTCTGGGGCTTTTAATAAGACAGAATAACATTTACTTTTTCAATTTTGACTTTTGATATCCATCATTAGCCAGAAGTAGGTGCTGTGAATTCATCCTATTGAACAGTGAAGCATTTCCATTTTCCAGTAGATTAACTTTGTGCTTCTGGCATAAACCTGCTTTCTGTGAATATACTTTCTAGTTGTGGCAGAAAACATGTAACTATTATTGTTGCTATTATTATTAAGCTGTTGGAGTTATCTGTTTTGCAGTAGAGCATGTCTGTAACAGTGTGATACAGTTACTATCATGACCCTCTTACCAGTCCAATTCTGTCTTTTATTCTTCTTATAGTTCTCTTTTTTTGTTGTTGTTTGGGGGTTTTTTGTTTGTTTGTTTGTTTTATTTGTTTTAATACCAATTAAGAGCTCTTGGGCAGTATCTGTCTTCAGCTGTATGAACATCATTTAGCATAGTGCACGTGATTGCAACAATTAGGGATTACTTACTTTGTTCAGATACTGATGTCAGTGGGCAATGACTGCCTTCGGTGGCTGTATGCAATATTGGCCTTTATATGTGAAACATTTTAATCAACCAGTGGTATGCTAATTAAATTCTTATTCGTACCCTAATTAAGAGCTACTCTCACATCAAACGTGTCTTTGGACAGCTTTGCTGCTGCAGTTGGTGGGCATCAAAATAATTTCTGTATTTTTTTCCCCTTGCATTTCCCAACTTCAAGAGACATTTGACCCACTCAGTGTGTGTTTTATGTAGGAAGGCACTTCTCTTTCATAAAGCACATTAAGTGTTTTTCTCTCTATAGTTTTCATAACAGTCTATGAGCATGATGATTCTGTGCTCACAATGTGGAGGATTGATGTGTTGAAAAATAGATAAGTTAATTGTCATGTGATCAGCCTTTTGTGCCTAGTTCCCTGTTGCCACAGCAGCTAATAACACAAACAGCACAGCTCCATGCACTGATGTTTAGGCTGGCTCATTTTGTTCTTTAGTTCAAAGTTGTTCCCTAATTGGCCTGTGGGCAAAAAAAGGAGTTTCCTCTGTTTTCATCTTACAATTAATTCCGACAGTCTTCTTTGAAGTATTGTCAAATGCTTCTCATTGTGCCACAAGAGTAACTAAGAGCTATCTTAGTGGGAAATGGGAGGGAGAAAGGATGGAGGGAAACTTAGGGTCCCTTTGCTTGTGTTGTGGCTGCCCGCTGGGCTCTTTGGAAGAAAGGGTAGGACTGGGAGATGCTGGGTTAAAGCTTGAGCATGGAATTTCTGGGCCTATTCTTGTAGTCCTGGGCCTCATCCACCAGAGTACTGCCAAAATTTCAGCTTGGGGTAAGTCAGCTTTAAAGCAGGCTTGTTTGAGGTATGAACAACCTGATATTGAAAGCCTGGAGAAGTGTTGACTGGTTTCTAGCTGTGGTGTTGTCTTCCTGTCATATTGCTAATGGGATAATGCACCGAGACCATCCGTGGTTCCTGTTGTCATCTGGAATAGTGAAACACGGTGCCTTCCCGGATAGGTGAGCTGGAAATGCTGAAGATGCTTGGTCATGTATTAACACACTACTGACTATATAGAAGTGCCAAACAACTGGGTGATGCTTCAGCAAAAATCCAACCTTGAGCGCTATGACTGGTCTCTCCATTGTGTTGCATTTGATTTAGTCTGTTATGTAGACCAGCAAAATTAATAGAAAACTTCTCATCCAAGAACACTTTGTATCAGTTTCTTACAGCTGAGCAGAGCGAAAGCGTGTTTTATTTTCCTCTGTGTTTGGCAACTTGAGAAAAATAGAAGAGTGGAGAATGAAATCAAGGGCTTCAAAGTCAAAAATTATTTTTTAAAGTTGTGTTTTGCAAGAAAGCCCATCTGTAGACCTTACTGAATTTGTTGGGAACAAAAAAGGTGTTTTAGATTAAAACTCAAGTTTTCAGATCTATTACTAAGCAATGAGTAATGGTAGCATATGATGAGATAAGTCACTTTGATTTCTTGACTTTGCAGAAGTGTTTTAGCACTGTGAATGGTGATTGGATCAAATGGAAAACATGTAATCATGTATGGAAATAATTTTTACCCTCTGCTGTTTTTCTGTCAAGGAATCTAGATACTTGCTATTTTAGAAAGAAAGTAAATCGTTTTATAAAAGTAAGATTCTAGGTTTGAAAACTCGGAGTGACTGTTTTTGTCTGCAGGTGCTTTTTGTGGTTGGTTTTTTTTGGTTTTTTTTGGGGGGGGCAGTTTGAGGACATGTGGATAATATAATAGCAAAAGATCTCCAATACAGTAGTTTCTCAACTGCATATCTGTTAGCTCATAATTATTATTATTGCCCTTAATTGATCCTTCAAATATTTCTGGAAATGGTAAAGGTGAATGTGGTTTGGGTTTTTAGGGTTGTTCTTTCACATATGCTTGTAAACATTTATTTGTAAATAATGTCTTTTCTCTGAGCTTTGTCCATACTGGGGTTTGTTAGAGATGAGAGTAGTAACAAAGCTGGGACATTATTCCAGCTGTTGCAAAAGAAAATGCATTTGTGAGGAGGAAATCTGCACCATGCTCTCACAGCCCTGTGAAGAGTCAAAAAAACATGTTAAACAGCTGCAGCTCTACTTGCCAAGAAATATTCTGGAATTTTCTGAGATCTGAACTTCTGTGTGAAATTGGAGCATTGTTGCTTCTTGAGAAGAAGAAATTACCCAGCTAAAAATTGGGAGTAGCTTTTGAATTGAGAGCTCACTTGTACACGGAGGTAGCACATATGCTGTAAACTCCTACTGGAGTATGGCAGATGTTGCAGACACTTCAGCTGGTGAAAAATTGCACTGCTGTGCTTTTAAATACATGGTTATCCTTAGCTGGCCTCTCCATCAAAACCCAAACAAAGTATACCTGTGCTTTTGTCCCAAACAAACCTTTCTCAACCCATTTCGTCAGCCCTTACAGAGCAGCTGGGAGATTTATGAGTCCTTTTCACAATTTGAGGGTGGACAGTCAAATCCTCTCAGACACATTGTTTGATCTGGGTTCATGTTTGTGATGGACAAGGGGAAATGAGGCCAGGCAAAAAGCACTGTTGGATGACGAGGTCATGAGTGCTTGATCTTAGATGGTGATTTCAGTTTGTTCTGAAAACCTACCAGCCTTCTCTTTGCCATTGTAGTGGAAGACTTCACATAGAAGAATTGCCCCAAAGCCTTTGTCACACTTGAGGAAAAGATTGAGAAAAGTTTGTGTAATGAGTGATTAGAAAAACCTTTTGTGAGAAGAGGTAGTAAAATATAGGAAGAGAGGCAAAACTGAATTACTAGATAGTATGGAAAAATGGAGTACTGAGCTGTACTTAAAGGAGAAAAGGGAGGAAAAACCCTGCAAAAAATGAGACTGAAATGAACTGAAATGACTAAACAGAAAATGAGGCAAGAAATGAACATTCCACTTGTATTTCATGTCCTGTCCTGTGAAGACAGTAATTAATATAATGAAGTATTGGGCACCCTCATTTTGTTTAGAATGTAATTACAGGAGCTCAAACAAATGGATTGTTGGAGTTAAGCTGTCGAGTCTTCAGTATTCCAGCTGGGATCAACCGTTGGATGTTTGGACTCTTTGTGTCCTCATCACTTCAGAAATGGGAGTGAGGAAAGCACAACACCTGAGTTCTCATTCAGTCAGCAAATGTAGGAATGAAGTTGCTCCATTTAATACTTTAATTCTGTGTTAGTTGCAACATCTGTGGTTTTTTTGTAAGGTATTTAAAACATCCTTTCATTACTGTTTTGCAACAAAGACCAGCGTGACAGCTCTGTCTCAATACTGTGCTATACAAAGGTGATCATGAAGCCTTATTTCATTTTTGAAAACAAATGATACATACAGATGCTACTGAATGCAGAACAACACAGTAGCTACTCCATAGTTAATTAGTCCAGAGTTTGACCCAGACAGATGGCTTTGACAAGTGTCAATTCAATGGCTTGACTGAAAGCACAAGACCTGGATGACTGTTCAGCTATATTCCCTCCTCGTTGCTTGTGCTTCAGCCTCCCATGCCAAGCCACGAGTTAGGAGAATTTTGTGTCCCACACTGGTTTGTGGAAAAATATTGCCTTTTCCTTGCTCACACACTCTGCCCAAAGCTTTCCCACGGTAAACCTCAGTTCTTGTAGTAGAAGAGAAAATGGATAATTGTTCCTTAAGCACCTGCTCTATGTCAGTCCAGGCTTTGTAGAGATCTGTCTTAACCCATCTCAGCCAGCTCTTTCCCAAGCTAATGAGCCCTGTGTAACTCTTCAGACTTTGAAAACTCTTCCTCATCTTCCTTGGCCACTGCCTTTGTAGCTTTGACTATTTAGTTACAGTCTGCCACTTTTGCCTCACTCTTTATCTGTGCTAGGAGACAAGATTTTATAATTTACTAGTAAGCTTTATAAATTTTTGTTGGTTTTGACTTGTCTTGCTCATTTAGATTAGCTAACATGTATTTTTGGAGTCGGCTTGGTCCGTGATTATCACCCTTTTTCTATCAGGGAATCAAAAGCCAGCCTCCTGGAGCTGTTCCAAATCCTTCAGGACAGTATGAGCAAGCTCATTTCTGGCAGTGCTAACCAGGTGATAGATGCTTTTTTATGTAGGAGGACAACGATAGGCAAGATAAGGGTGGTAGACAGGAGACAGAAAAGCAGAGACTAAGGCAGAAGGCTTTATTTGTCAGTCTCAGTAATTTTTATGTTTTTTCCTCCCTCATGCCATGCAACTATCCTAAAGGATGTTGGGGAAGGGATGAGGACCAGCAGTATTTTGTAAAGAGGTTAAATTTGCCACATCTGCCTTTACTCTCTTTTGCAACATTCCTGTACCTGTTCTGTATGTTCTTTCATTTCTCAGTGTGTGGGCTGCTGTTTTCATGACATCCCCTGGCTCCACAATTCTGAATGACTCTCCA
This sequence comes from Dicrurus megarhynchus, assembly GCA_013399195.1. Classification (NCBI taxonomy): domain Eukaryota; kingdom Metazoa; phylum Chordata; class Aves; order Passeriformes; family Dicruridae; genus Dicrurus; species Dicrurus megarhynchus. The sequence continues at coordinate 161,291 of VXAD01003452.1, forward strand.
TGTGTTGCAAAAGATTGAGAGAGATGATGTACCTGTTGACCTTTTCAGGAGAATAATTGGGAAGTATAGACAAGGTGAAGGTCTGTGGTGTAGGTTTTTTAATTTCTTTTTTGGGGGGGTTGTTTGCTTTATGGCGTTACCAAAAACGGTTTGCATGGAGTTTAAAATACCACATCAAAGCCTATTCTGCTTTCACTTTTTTCTTTTCTTTTATGATGACTGGTAAAAAAAAGAGGTCAGCTAAGATTAACTAAAATATCCTAATTATGTCATGGCAAAGTGTTCATTTTGTTCCTGAATTAACTTTAATAGCTACAGAAAGAGCTGGTAGAGAGCATGCAAAACTTAAGGGTGGCAAAAAGCTGGTTGGTGTTTGCACATGTGACATGTTGTAATGCATGAAGACTATTTGAGATCAGCTTTGTAGTGACTGGTGTGGCTGCACAAGTCAGTTAGAGGGAGATACACTGTTTAGCAAGAGTTTATATGAAGCAAATGGATTATCCTTGTCTCTTGCAGATGGGAACCCTTAACAGCAGGTGAAGACAAACTGAGTGGGTCACTAGGCCTTTAATAATGAGCAGAGCCTATGCTCAAGCATCCTGTGCCCTTTTTTGGGGCAGGTACCTTGACATAAATACGGGCAGATTTAGTACTTAGAGAGCTACTGTTTATATGTCTATGTATGTGTGATGAAAACATTCAAAACTAGGAAAAGTTAAAAAGTTAGGCATATTTTTATATTTGATTTTGCTAATGGAGAGTTTTATGATGCTCTACACAAGGAAGAGAAACTTGGTTTAGCTCAAAAAGGTGAATACAGAGAAGGGTGAAACTCATTATCAAAGCTGCTACCTTCTGAAATACTATCGATACAAAATGTTGCCACCTCTGTTTTCTGTCAACAGAGACCACTTGAATGCCCTCAAAATGAGGTAATCTCTTTTATTCTTTCAAATCCATTTTTTAGATCTATTTTTCTGGCATGTCTCTAAGGTCAGTGATACTATTTTGCATAATCCTATTGCCTGAAGCTAACTGGAGAAGAGAGAGTTTTGGGCACATTGGATCTCTTAGAGTCTCTTAGGTAGCTCAGTAACTTGTTGGACTCCCAGAAAAAAACAACTGCCTGTGTCCTGAAAAGCGGTTTGAGCCAAACAATTTTTCCTGGAAATGGCAAAAGGTAGTCTATGTAACAAATGAAACAGGAGACGTGCAGGACAACCTTCAGGCTGAATTTGAGAAATGAAAATCTTAGACCTGGCAGGGGTAAAAGAAAATTCACCTGAGGTAATTGCAGAATGTCTGGAAATGATGAAAACCATCAACATCTACTTTTCTTGTTTTGGGAACAGTGGGCTACCCTGCAGATTGAGGAGGGAGTAAAAAAGCAGAAGGCGCTGGCACTTGAAAATTTAATCTCCACTGGTAAGATCTCTGGATGAAGCACTATTTATCTTGTAAAAAGGCAACTATTTAACAATCTTACTTAGAAAGGAGTTTGATGGGCAAATATCTGTTGAAGCTACAAACCTACAAAAGCATGTTATAAACAAGAGAATCTCTGAATGATTGAGTCTTGTGAATAAAAGGAGTTAGATGCTAATGTGGGTATAGAAAGACATTGCTGATAAGCCTGTGGGAAGCTGTCCCTGTTTTCATAAGTATTTTGTGCTTTCTGGCTCCATCAGCTCTCTCATTACAGGATTGGGAGGAATGAGTGTTCTTTGTTCTTGACATGGCTCTGCATGGTTATCTTTTGCTTCTTGTAACTCCTAGCATGCAAAAAATCCAGGGTCTCTCAAGCAGAAGAGTTACAACATCCCATGGATCACAGTTACAATTTGCACTCTTCTCTAGGCATGAAGATAAAATCCAAATAAATTCTCCCCCAGCTATTTTTCCTTTCTTATTCAACCAAAGGGGAGGGGGTTAAGTTTTCATAGTAATCCTTTACTTGTAGTGCCAATTTTAGTCATTAGTCACGTAGGCTGCTTGGTTTGTCAGCTAATAATTTTCTGGTCTGATGATTTCTTGGGTGTTAAAGGTTTTACTGAAGTGCAGATGGAGGCAAGTTTTGTGATTCTGATCAGGGGGAAGTAGGCTGATCCAGATAAATTAAGTGTATTTTTATAATGCATATTTAATGTCATCCAATACACCCCCTCAAAAAAAGAAAAAAAGGTGGGGGGGCAAACAAAAAAGCCAAGTGTTAGCTGGTATGAATCAAGACAACTTTAGTCACTGTAACCAGCCAGATAAGAATCTGGTCTCAGAGTGACCTCAGCAAACATCTGAGACTTGCTGTGTGGCTGTCCTCTGGGGTATAATTTTACAAATAGCAGAGCATGAATGTGCTGTCACACAATGACACACTGTGCAGAATTATTCCTGCACAATGTGTCTGTGTCATGCTGTGTATGTCTGGGGGGGAAATCTAGGCACTTTCAAGTTTCTTGGTAGTGAACTGACTCTTAAAGAAGAAGGGATGGGGAAAATAGAAGGTTCAAGAAAAAAAATGCCGGAGGAAGGTGTTTGTTACAGCTGGGAAACATAAAAATAATCATCAGCAGCCAGAACAACAAGCATACAAACACTGCCTGAATTTGAGTCAGGGCACCAGGAGGGATCTTCTGTCTTGGCCATGTCTTGGTGACATTTCTAGGTGTTCCTATGTTGTTTGGTAATTGACAATGAAGTAGGTGTTGTGCTCAAGATTTTATTTGCAGCTTGAGCTGAATCCTTTTCTCCTTCCTCAGCAATTTAGTGGGGGGGTTATATGGTGTAGGATTAGAGAAGTGACTTGTGGAATGAACTGTCAGTACATAAATGATGCATTGCAATGCCATTATGATGCTTGAGTAGGAGGAGAGCTATTTCTAAAAAGCACATGTATTTTACTCTCTTTGGAATCCATATTGTTCGTTTCACCGTGTGGAAGGAAGGCTCATTTCCTCATGCAGGAATCATCCAGAGAGATGAGACCCCCATGGAAGAGGAGGTTGCTGGCCAGTGCCGAGGATGCTTCAGCCTTGCTGATGTCATGTACTTCTCCAAGAAGGGCTGTGAGGCAGTTGCGGAAGATGAAGTCACTCAACGGTTCTCCTCCGAGGAGCTGCTGTCCTGGAATCTCCTCAGCAGAACCAATGCCAACCTGCACCATGCCAGCTGGAAACTGGCTGCTGTGTGGGTCGCTGGCATCCTACTTCGGTATTGCCTCCTGCTGCCTTTCCGGTGAGCCAGACAGAGTTGGTTGGGATCCTTTTTCATGGTACTTTCTACAGGAGTTGTGAAATACTATGTTATTGGCTGGTGTAGGAAGGAGAACCTGACATGACCTTTCCAAGAAGCCATCTAAACTCAAATATCCCTTAAAAAAAGTAAATTTCCCATGTTCCATATGTTTTATTAGTAATTGATTTGTTTTTAAAATCCAGCAAAGCTAGTTAGCTAGTGATTTGTTGCTAGTTGGATGCTATTAATGCTGCAAGGAAGCATTGTGAAGTGGATCAATGGGCCACATAAAAATACGTTCTTGCTTACTCCTCCAGTTTTGCTTCTTGGAGTTTAATTAAGATTATTTTACTTTGTAGCATCTGCTTGTCTGTTTTCAGCATCCTGTTGCTGGTGTTGGCCACTACAATAGTGGGACAGTTTCCAAATGGCAGGTAGGTGTTTGCTGAGGGCTCTTTCAATTTCTTCTGTATTTCTTTAAGCATTTGAAGTAGTAGTTGGAACACTCTGCTTGAGTCCAGAGGATTGATGTGTACTATCATGGGGTGACTTTTTCTCTGCTGTAAATTTACAGAGTGCTGTGAGAGTGAGTTTTTTTGGCAATGGCATCTGAAAGCAGACATGCCGCATGAGCCTTAGGATGGTCTTTGTAGTAACAGCAGCTGGGGATAATTCAGAGAGTTTATTTTGCTTTGTCCTGTGTATGACTCCATAGAACTGGGAATGTCTCTATGGCTTCATTTCTTTTAGAGTTAAAGGCTGGCTGAGCAACCAGGTCCAGATGGTATGTGCCACCTTAGGTGTCCGATGTCTGAGTGGCCTTGTTCATTTCCACAACAGGTGAGTGACGCCACCCTGCCCTTGTTAGTCTGGAATTTGTTTCTTGCAGTATTTAACGTCTCAAGTTTTGGAGCAGGATTCTCATTCCATTACTGCCTGGATACTTGGTGATGGTACAATTTGATCTAAAAAGCTGTTTGGATCGTCCAGACTCTGTCAGGATGTTCACAAGCCTTACTCTGTTTCCTGTTGTGTATTGGCAGGGTGTGTGTAGGTGAAGTAGTACTGCCTTCAGACACTTAGATATTTTTCAGTGTTTGCCACCTGATGGGGCCTGAAGTCTGGAGAATAAACATTAATTACTTTTATGGTTGTCATTGCAGGGAAAACAAACCACAGAAAGGAGGCATCTGTGTAGCCAACCACACATCTCCACTGGATGTCCTAATCCTGGCCAGTGATGGATGCTATTCCTTGGTATGAACAAGACAGTTGGTAAATATCTGTAATGTTGAGATGCCCATAGATGTAGTGTTGGGTAAGAGGATAAACTTCCTGCTGGAAAGATTGGGATTTGACAGCATCCAAACTCACATTCTGGACTGCAAAACTCCAGATGCAGACAGGTGTGTGCACAATTATGACCAATGGCATTGGTATAATTTTCCAATAAGCTTAGAAATGGTTGCATCTGTGTTTAGAATTTAATCATTTAAGTGTGTGTGTATGTGTTTGCTTTGTAACAAGTTTCTTTTGGGCTTACAGGTTGGCCAGGTACATGGAGGGCTTATGGGACTTATTCAAAAATCCTGCATGCAAACCTCTCAGCATGTCTTGTTTGAGCGCTCGGAAATGAAAGACCGTCACCTGGTGAGGAAAAAGTAAGGTAGTGAGGTGTTTACTTCATTGTCTGGTCAGGTCTGGTAATTTGTCATCAGTGTTGTCATTTTTTTGTCATCAGTTGTCTTTTTTTTTTTTTTTTTTTTTTGGTGATAAATGATGTTTTGGTTTTGTTCTTTAATGCAGATGGAGAGGAGCTCCATGCTCTTGAGTTGTAGGAAAAACAGTTGTCTTGCAAAATGACAGATTTTGGTGTCAGTAACCTGCTTAGTGGTGATAGTTGTGGTTTTAAGTGATGCAGCAACTGTAGCAAGATAGTGACCTGTCACTTAACTAAATGTGGAGAATCATTAGATGGACATAAAACTGATGTTGTGAACCTAGAAGGCATGAAAACTAGAACTTTGGAATATATTTCAGCCTAAAGAAAAGTTTGACTGCATTCATAGTTGGAATCTGGGAAGTAATTTTCACACGCTTCTTTGGTTAAAATGGTAAAATGAAACTCCATACAGCTTTGTAGAAAATCTACTTTTTTAATTAGCAAGAGATATTTAGATAAAGGCATGAAACCATCACATATTCCAGCTGAGGCAACTGACTGGCAAAGGGCAATTGGGCAAGGGCTTTACTGGTCCTGTGTGAGAGATAATGGATATCTAGATTCTTGGACAAACACAAATATGAAGTATACACTGAAATTTGGTTTTCTCTCCACAGAATTAGAGAACACATTGCAGATAAGGCCAAGTTACCCATTTTAATTTTCCCAGAAGGTAGGAAACAACTGTATTGATTTTATTGCTCTTCTCACTTCTTGCCATTGAATGCAGTTTATTATATCCAGTCTTTACAAGTGAAGTATTTGGTTTTAGTTTGTAGAATTAATTAGCTCTTGTGAGATATTAAAAGTCAGGTTCTAGTATTTTACAACAGTTTTATGACATTTTATTTGCTTTAGCATATAACATAATGAAAACATACTCTGGGATTATGTTCCAGAACTAAAGCTTACTTTCTCCTTTAGCAACTAAGTCTCCTTAAGACAGTTTAGGATTCATCTCCTGATACTTTTCTCAGAGTGGATTAAGCCCTTAATCTGTTTTAATTATGACCAGGTACCTGCATTAACAACACATCAGTAATGATGTTTAAGAAGGGAAGCTTTGAGGTAGGAGGAACCATCTATCCAGTGGCAATCAAGGTACTGTAACTGCAGTTTTCCAAACTTGGAAGGATTGTTTGCAAAAGCTTCTCATGTCAGAGAAGCTGTTCATGTGTAAGCCTTGAAAAGGGGTATGTTTGGTGTGAAAAAAGTACTGAATAAGCCCTGAGACAGAAACATTTTTTGGTTTTAAGCAGTATGGGAAACATGTCATTTCTGCCCTAGGCTCCTGGCTCTTGTGTGCTTTGGGGATAAAGGCAGTTTTCTTGGCACTTCCAAGTCTTTCTGAGTACCTTTAGCCGGGTCACTCTAGATCTGGAAACATAGTTACTTCTTCTGGAACTATAAGGTTGCCCGAAGTTGTTAAAACTGATGTGAGCATTTTCAAAGAAACCTTTTTAGTCAGCATATCGGTAGATGACAAGTTTTTACCTTTCGAATAAATCTTTTGCTATAGTTGTGTTTCAACAGGTCTGTCATAGTTTAGTGTCCTGCATTGCTTGTAAAAGTTAACTGTTAGAAACTTGTAATAAATGCTGGAACTTTACTCTGAATTTGCTGATACTTTCAGGAGGTGTGATTAGATTTGCCCCTTATTTAATAAGTTGAATTATGACTTCATGGCTGAAAAAAAAAAGCAGCTGATGTGATTTAAACTAAGGCAGCTTATTCTTCTTGTCTTCCAGTATGACCCCCGCTTTGGAGATGCCTTCTGGAACAGCACAAAGCATTCCACGATGACCTATGCTTTCAATGTGTTGACCAGCTGGGCTATTGTCTGCAATGTGTGGTACCTGCCACCTATGGTCAAAGAGGTTCTTATGCTTTTGTATGTTTTGAAAGTGAAAAGTCTGGAAGGATGTCTGTGTTACTGCACAAGGTGTTTGTGAATCTTTGTTGATAACTTAATGGACAAAGAACAGGGAGCAACGCTATAGTCTTAATTTTAAGTGAGCATGGATTTATGTGGGATGCTCTGCCTCAGGCCTGTGTGTTGTTTGAGATTGCCCCAGAAACCCTCCCATTTAGTTCTTTTTGGCACCACATAGTGGCAAACCAGGATCAGCTGGAACTGCCTGCAGGTCACATTCAGCTTATGGGTCTGGCATAAACCCCAGTGCCTGCTGTCTGACAAAACCTATCTCTTTAGGTGAGACACAGAGAAAATGTCTATGTTGTAAAGCAATTAATGAATGTATTTTTTCAGGAAGAAGAAGATGCTGTTCACTTTGCTGACAGAGTCAAGGCTGTCATTGCTGCTCAGGCAGGAATGTCTGTGCTTCCTTGGTAAGAAGCAACACCTCTGGAATTGGGTTTAAAGCATATTTAGGTGTTCTGTATTCTGAATCATTAGCGTGGAATCCTTTAAAACTTGCTTTGTTTCTACTGTAGTCCATCACCCTTACCGACTCTGATTCAGAAAATATTACTTTATTACTTGAATAATTCCATTAGAATAATAAGAATAATACAGTAGGTAGAGAGAAACAGAGCTGACAGGTGGATCTAGACAGGAGGCAGTATTAGGTGAAAATTAATTGCTTTCCTGTCAAATGCTGAGTTAAAAGAAGGACATTGTTGTGTGGTAAGTCTTGGCAGTATAAATCACTTAGCATTGTCTTACAAAAGTCAACATTAAGAGTGGAAACTGCTTTGACTACATAGTCTAAATATAGTAATGTTTTTCTGCCTTGACCCTGAAGTAAGTTTAAAGCTGTGTCTTTTCTGTACCTTTCAGGGACGGGGGACTGAAAAGGAAAAAGGTCAAAGAGTCTTTCAAGGAAGAGCAACAGAAAAAATATTGTCAGATAGTAATAGAAAATGGATCTGTGGGAAATGGAAATGTTCATTAAATGCTATTTATTTTATATCATTTTTCCATGACTTATCTCTACCAGAAAATAGACTGGTTTTATATTAAACCCAACATGTTTTCCTTCTGTCCCTGTAAGATATTTTGCATGTGACACAGCAGGGAAACCATAAAGAGATATCCTTATTTAAAGCAAAATACTATAATTTATAAATAGAAAAACATAAAATATGCTAATAAAATTCTCCCCGAGGCTGAAAAGAATCTACAATAAAGTTAATTATGGTCATTAAAATACAATTTAAAAATATTTGCAATACCTTGAGGACTTAAATGGTTACTCATAATAAAACACCTCTGTACTCCTAGACTCTCTCAGGGACTTGGACTAGCAGTATTCCTGTGAGCCACAGTAACCATGTTGCTCTAGATAGATCTCCTGATGTCAGAAGACATGAAGCAGTTCACCAAAAATATGTTTTCTGAATTGCATGTTGGAGAGGAAGTGTTGGATGTCAGAGGGAAAAAGCAGATGCTGACTTTCTCCTCCATGTCACAAGACCAGGGATGGCGTTGTAGAAAGTTTTCTGCTGTGATGAAGAGCAGAACAGTGTCCAGGGCAGCATGTCCCTGATGCCTGGGTGTGTGAAGCTGAGATAAATTAGTCCCAGCCAAGCATGGTGTCACAGAAAATATACTGTGTTTTTAAGTTATATCTTGTGGTTTTGTTAGATCCCTCTCTGTGTCTGTTTGTATGCATTACACAAATTAAAGAAAACCTGTGATGTGACATCCACTGTCCTCTGTTGCGGTTATTTCTGGATAGCCACCTGCTTGTGTTACCACTGGATGCGAAGGCTGAGGATTCAGCCTCTGACAAGCCCATCTTCCTGGAACAGAGCAAGTGCACTTAAGGAGTATGCAATGGGAATATTTCCATCTCTTATAGTATTTATTGGTATAAAATATTTGCTCTCCTGGTAAGTAGCTCCCACATGGAAAGATCTGGCTTCTTTAACAATCTGAATGTTCCTAATGAAACACACACAAATAGGTCCTGTTTTGGCCAAGGTGCTCTTAACACAGACATTGGTAAGAACAGTTAATACGACAGTAGCCTACTGGCTGAAGTCTCAGAAAAGACAGAGGATCAGTCTTGGTGAGCACAAATACATCCTGCAGAGGGACAGATGCACAGATACAACTCTGCCCAGCCCTGGAGAGTCTAAAAAAACTATATCCAGGGGAAGGGCTAACAGAAGTGATAATTGCCCTGAGGCTGCATGGCACAGAGGTAGCACAGAACTGAGCTCTCCTCTTCTGTGGCTAGGCCTGGTATTGCTAGAGGTATGTGAATTCCTTGGGTGGATCAGTCAGTCTAAGTGTTGGTGTCATGGGTAAGCAGTAGGAGAATCTGCCCTTTTGCACAGCTTTTAGCCACCCAGGCAGGGAGAGTGCCAGGAGTAAGGAAAATTGCCTCAGGCTCTCCTGCTATGGAACAGATCTACTTGCTCCCAGCTGTAATAAGATGTGCTTCCATGGCTGTTTAAGCTATTGATTTATTTTCTAGGTATAAAAATATGAAGAAATGTGTTTGAAAAACCTGATAACTCTCAAATGTCTTCAGAGTGCCAGAGTTTAAAACTGGGAGATTTTCCTTCTGTGTGGCTGATTTCTGGGAGTTGCCAACAGTGACTGCAATAAGACAAGTGTTGAGATCATCCTTCCCACACTACTGTGTGCTTTCTTCCTGCTCAGAAGTAAAATGGGAGGCTGAACAGGCAAAAAGAGGGGCCAGACATGGGAAAATATGGGGAGATAAAGAACAACTGTTGGAAGAGAATTTTTCTGCTTCTGTAAGAAATTAGGAGATTGATGTGCTGTTTTTTCCTGTCCTGCAACACTTCTCCAGCTCATCAAGAGGGGCCTTGGAATGTGTGATCCTCATTATGGTTATGACTCTAAGTTGTGTAAAAGTAAAGCTCAGACCTCTGAATGTATGAGTATTATATGTCATCTGTGAAAGGATGGTGGGATTGTCAGTCTTGGCAAAAGAAGCTGAAAACTCTGTGAAGTGGGTCCTTACATACAGAATGGGGAAATGTAAAGCAAGTGATGAACCCACAAACTTGTCAATGACAAGTGAAGTGTGCTTTGTTAGCTGCTGGTAAAAATGCCAATCTGACTTGAACTAGAGACTACTTTGCCTTGCCCTGCTTTGAAGAAGTGTTTCTGATTTTTGCTGTTATTTTCTCTACCCACCTTCCACCTCCTCCTTTCTTTTCTCTTGAAATGCAAATGAAGTACAAAATATATCAGCAGAGGCCTTGGCAATTGCTTTTACCTGAAATTGTATACTGCCCTTAGACTGCCAAGGTTATGGAGGAATTGATAATTATCCAAAAGGTCTCCACAGATAGGTGTGTTTTCCTTCTCCGCCAGGAGGGCATGGTAACAGTAAAAAGAACATGTTCTTATGACAACACGTGAGTGGGAAGCTGCCAAACAGCTTATTTTTCTCAATCAAGGATCTTGCACGCACGTTACTCCTCCTCTTTGCTTATCTTTCACTGGTCGTGCAGGAACCAGGCTTCTAAACTACTAGAGCTCCTCTTTTTTACCATGTACCTTTGCAGGATCAAATGCAGCATGGTCTCATGCTCATTTGTGCCAAATGATAGGCTGAAATGGAAGCAAGTGGAGTACTTGGGTGGATCAGGCAATCAATGCCTCCAAAAAAAGCCAATCAAGCAAAAAAAAAAAAAATTTAAGAATCTGTCAGTGTAAGTAATGTGGTTTTTTGGTTTGTTTTGTTTTGCTTTGGGTTTTTTTTATTTTTTTAAAAATTTATTTACCTGATAGCTGTGCAAACAACATAGACAAAATGTATCATCATCTTGGACAAGCTTGTGAGCTCTGTCTTCTTCCAGAGCACAAATTTCCTCTATTGTTCACCATTTAATGTATTTGCCCTTCTGCTCCTTAATCAAGGAGCCTTGTTCTTTGAATTGACTGGATGACCTCATCTCCAAATTAAATATGATACAGCGAATCTGTGCAGGGAAGACCTACATTGTAAAACATAGCCTTGCTTTGTAATTTGGTGCTGCTGGCTGGCACCTATGTATGAAGCATGGAAGGGATGCTACCTGTTGCTGTGGCACTAATGCATCAGCACACTGAAACAAACCACAGCGGTCCCAGGTGCATTCATCTTGAACTTGAGCTGCCTAAGGAAATGAGCCACGAGTTGAAAATAAATGTAGGTTGGAACGAATGAATAAAATAACTCCCTCTTGCTATGTGGGCAAGGCAGAGAACAAAAATATCTGCTGCTTCTAACTCTTGAAGCCATCACTGTTTGAAGAGCTGTGTGGATGGAAAACCAGATATATTTTAAAAACTCCTCCTTTATGTCCTTAATGAAACTCAGGCAGTGTGCTAATTTTTATAATAATCTTTCCCTGTAACATACCTGCATGTTAAGACTGATTGATAGAGCTAAAGTCCTTTATTCCCTTGGCTCCAAATGTCTTTTTCTACCGCAGTGTCTTACATTCGAGAACATTTAAATGCTCATCTCTGACTTTTCCCCGCTGGTTGGCTGTTTAAGGTGCGCTCCCGTGACTGCACCGCTGAGCGTTAGAAGAGATGTGCAAAGGGGGCCATCTGCTGGCGTCCAGTCAGTGGTAGCAAACCGCCTTGCACAGCCTGCTCTCCCATTGCCAGGAAACCATGAAAACGTAGAAATAACGTTGCATACCCCAAACATCGGATTTTTGAACATCCGTCATGGTTTACTACCAGCAAAACTTGTGCTTGCTTGAAGTTTCAGCAGCCTGTGCTGTGTGGGGTTACTGCAGGCCATCTCTTCCCTGTCACAAACCAACATAAGAACTACATCTGTCCTTTAGTTCATTCAAAATCAGGTAGGGGTCTAACACCTGAGCTTTTTTTTTTTTTTTTTAATTTTAAAATTCAATAGAGGTGACAAACCTGGGATGATCCTGGAGGCAGTACAAAATTTGCATTTGCTGGGATGAGTGTCTTCAGTACCTTGATGCTGTTTGATCTTGATCTGGGGCTGAGGATGCTTTTAGAATAAGTTTTCAGGATAATGCATTTCCTTGAGCTGTAGTGAAAACTACAAACTGTTAGTGCTGAATTTAACAACCCAATGTTTCACTCAAACTCTTCCATGTGCAGCTTGCCCTGAACAAAACCAAGAAAAGCAGCCTGGGCAGCTCCTCACTCTAAGGAACATATTTTGATTACATGTGCAGTCTGGGGCCTGATTTCAGGCAGACCAATGGAGGTTGGTCACAGGTGTCACAGATGAGACCTCTGAAGTTTCTGGCCTCTTTGTGGGATCTGTTTTTGGAAATGTTTCTGCTGAGGTGCTGTTCAGACTCTTTTGAGCAGGTTTCCCAGCTGTGGCACAGATTGTGGAGATGACCTGTGAGGAGTTCACAGGTTCATTTGGTATTGGAAAAGGAGGCTTGGAAGTTAGTGGACATCCAGCAGACAGAGACCTTCCTGGATCTTTGTTTTTTTTCTTGTTTTGTTGCACAGACAGGCAGGACCTTAGCTTTGTAGCTATTTCTCCTCTCCCCTCCTTGTCTATTTATTATTCTATTTAAGGATGGCTCCTCAATTAGTGTACCAGACTCCTCTGTGAGCAGAGTTCATCGTGATCAATTGTCATCAAGGCTTGCATTTAGTACATCCAATCAATGCTATTCTATATAATGGCTGTGGTATTGACTGACTTCTAATTTTACAGTATGTTGAGCCCTGTTGAACTCTTTTAATATGATAATTGCTTTACTAATCAGTAGTCATGATTTGTGTGCTGTTGTGGATTATTGACATCAGTTGATATCCCCTGGTATTTCTGTTTGACGGTATGAAAGATGCATGTAGTGAAAGAGGTGGAATATCTAAACTGTGGATATTAATCAGAGTAATACTGGGAAAAGTACTATATCCTTGCATATCAAACTTTTAGGAAGTACGTTATTAAATAATTTGGAAGGGTGTATTTCTTTATATAAGGGATAGTTATTAATAACTATGTTTTAAGTTTATACAGACATCTGTTAAACAGCTTGTTTTGTAAGCCTTCACTAGTTCATACATTAAATACTGCATTTATCAATTATATAATAGATAATTTTTTCTAAAATGCTCATCATATATGGCTATGGGCAGTCTTCTTTTCCCATATAATTTGTAACTTTAAATAAGATATATATACATGCATTCAATGAAATAATAATTGAAGCATGTTGTACTTCTAATGACCACTCTGTCTTATTAATATGATTTTCTGAAATCCACCTACAAGGGATTAGAAGAAGAGAGATCAATATAAAAATTACATTCTTGTTAGGTTTGAGCTGAGGCTGATTTTTATCCAGATGCTGTCTTAAGACATTTGGGCTTTTAAGTTATTCTTTGGACGTTGCAGAGTCCGTGTGACACGGGGATCTGGTGGGTCCATCGAGCTCAAGGATTACACTGCACGGCAGGACCAGGAGGTGGCACCCCTGTATGTGTGTCTAAGCTGCCATAAGGACTAGAACCTTACTAATGCTCTTCTGGGAAGTGCAAGCTTTCATATCACTCAAGAAAAAAACCCCAAGATGCAAAGGTAAATTAATTTACCAGCTATCAGCATGTTTTGTCCTTCCTTAAAATCCTGGCATGAAGAGGAAAAAGACAGTTTCTTCTTAAGTGGTTAATTTAGTTACCCTGGAAGTTTCAGTCATTAAAGTGGTCATGGAGTTCTGGAATAATACTGAACATATTTTTTTCCTTCACTGTTTTCTCTGTCCAAATGCAATAGAAATCCAGGCTGCCAGGTCATGGTGGATAGCCAAAGGAGGTGACATCCTTCTGGCCTGCTCCTTGTATTGATGTCACAAATTCTAGTATATCTGCTGGGCTGGTTGGTTTTAATTGCAGCTGGACTGATGAATTACTAGAAACCTAAATTTCTAAATTATGGAAATTAAATTGTTTGAGGTGGGGCATGCCTGGGTGCTGTGTTCCTGAAGTGCACGGAGCTTATAAGTCCTCGTTCTTGCTGGAGACAACACACAAGGCTGCAGCTCTGTCAGTGCACACTGCCAGGCTCAAAGGCTGAGTGGAAGCCAAACTACTTCTATTTATTTTCAGTGTAATAAGAATTGGAAGTCATGACAGCAGACAGTAAAATTCCACTCAGGATACAAAGTGAAGCTGAAAACATCTGACTCCTTGTATAAAAGGTATCAATTTTTACAGTGAGTTATGGTGAATACAGTGGTAGAGAGAAAGCATGACCTGCCTGCAGCCAGAAGACAGACGAGAGAGTGCAGAATTCCCCCGAGTGGTTTGCTGGCTACCTGCCATTCCTCAGCAGCACAAGATAAAAGGGAGAACTAGGATAACCACCCCGACCCTATTTACTTCCAATAAAGCACAGATATTTACATGAGATGAAACTGTTTGATATTCTCAAGCTGCCCAGCTCCAGTGACAGGAGACAAATGAAATGCTACTTTTTATTAGATCTGACCTACCAGAAGCCAATAACACATGCAATAACTTAGCAAAGGGAGACTGGGACTGCCACATGAAGTCCAGGCTCTCTTCCCAGGTTGGTTTAAAAAGATTTCCCCCATCCTGGAAAACAAGTTTGCAGCCATGTTCCATACCACCAAAACCTGAAAGGAGCTGATAATTAGAGGGGATAAAATAAGTGTGGCCAAACAAACAAACAAAAAAACCTCAACAAAAAAATTTAGGAAAGCATTGTGGTAAGACTGATCCTTTTCCTCTGTCTTTGATTCAATCCAACCCCCATTTAAATCATGTGCTACATCACATAGTCCTGTTTATTTGGACAATAAATGTATTCTTGCTACAGACATAAAAATACATTCTTGCTAGTATTAATGGGACAAAAATTAAGAATCTCGGAAACTTCTCACAAAGTTAAAGAAAAAAAAACCAACAAAACTTTTTGTATCCATTTGGAGCACCTGATTTAGCTAAACTTGAAGTGTATCACTTCAACCAAAGCTTTTTTGGTATGCATTGTACTTCGTGAAATAAATTGAAAAATAAAGATATATGAAAATATTTTCTTCCAAGTATAGGGACTTGGAAGGAAAGGAACATCTCATGGGATGTTTTTTTCTGGAAAATACTCCATTAGAAACATGACTAACTGAAACCTTTCTACATAAAATAGGCCTTGAAAAAATGAAAGCATGGAAAATTGTTAGAACTGGCACTCTTTGTATATCTTCAATAGAATCACGCTATCTTACCCATAATGAAAGAATGGTCTAAGTGCTTGAACAAAAAAATTCCTCCTCTCAGGAGAACAGGCTCACTGGTAAAAGTGAGGCAGAGAAATTCTATGTCTTTACAGCCTACAGTACAAACAAATAAAATGTAACGATGTAATTAATTTGAAATGAAATTATCAGTAGATAGGTGATCAGTGGTTTATAACAGCTTTATCTTTAAAAGGCAAAGGCCACTTGGTAAAGAGAGCAAGTTGGTTTCTTGTTTTTTTTAAATAAGACAACAGTTTTTGCAGTGAACAGCCAGCTATTCTTTGCTGGGAGTGCAAGATCTGTGCAAAGGCTGAACTTCAGCACAGTCATGACAGGACTTTGCCAGCACCTCTGTCACCAGGAGGCTGTTAGATGAGCAGGCATGTTTTGTCCCTGCTGTTCCAGGCAGAGAAGGTGGTTTTTGAAGCAACTCAATAACAGGATTGATTTTTTTTCTTCCCATTTAACATTAATGGCTTTGTGAATTATTGATGCAAGCATGGAGGGGAAGCCTGGATGCAATAAATAGGAGTTTGTGTTTACGTGCGAGTCTTGCCTCTGTCCTGGTCCTGTTCAGCTCACACAGGATGGCTGCCTGTGCCTAAAACTGCCTCCTGTCATGATACATTTTCACAGTGTTTTTTCCCTGCTGCTGTGTAGTAAGAGCAGGAGTCAAACCAGCCACCCTCCCCTGCTCTTAAAACACAAATGTTGGTAGAGACTGCTCCTTCCTACTCTTTGTTTATGGAGCCTGAGGACAGTGCCAGCAGGTCCAATAGCCAGGCTATTGCAGCAAAAAAAAGCAATGCCTTAGTTTGTGATGAATATTACAAGGAGAGGTCTCCAGAACCTTCTTTTGTTGCTCCAGGTACCCCGACGGATCTCAGCCCTCTAAGACTCAGGAATTTGCCACATGCCATCAAATTTGACAAACGCTGTGCCATTTCACTAAAGCAGAGGTTAACAAACACATGGACTAAATAAAATTATTTTCAGTTTTCAAGGTTTATTTTCTCAACAAACACACAAGGCAATTTTGCCTTGCACGGGATTATCTATGTTGCAATTCTTGCTTCAGATGGCAATTCTAGATGAAGGTGCTGAAACATCAGGGAGACACAAAGCTGTATCACCCATTGCTATGAACACTGTACTGTTTTCCTCAGGACACAGACAGCATCCACTGTTGCTACTTGGGCCACATCTGTTCTTTGGATGAAGACTTTTGTTGCTTAATGCCAGATGAAAACAAACCAATAAAGCCTTTGGTCTCTGCCATTTGCACCCAGATAAAAATTCACAGCAAGTATTAAAAAACCTGTATCCCTTTCTGCTTGGGAAGCAACAGACAAAATACAAAATTAAAATATGTTACCCATGGGCTTGTTATAAATATCAGCCAGTTTGGAAAGTAATGTACTTTTGATTCGTTTCTGTTCTGGGCTTTGGGCACTTTTAATTGACTTGGATCCGTAATATTTTAAAAATCACTTGTAGTGCAAATAGTAAGGACTCTTTATTATCATGTGTATGGCACTGACAGGTTATTGCCTTCATCCTAACTGGGCCTTTTGGGCATGAGCATAACTAAACACAAGAATGAAGACGCTGAGGTGCTGTTTGGCAATGTCAAATCTAGCTGGACCATTGTGGTGGTTGTGTCTAGAGGCTTCATCTGGGATCATCCTGCCTCTGCCTTAGAGAAATTATTTAACCAGATGAGGCAAAGAGTAGGAGGAGAGACACCAGAGCAAAAAATAGGAGCCAGAAAGCAACACTCTCATCCATATGACTCTCATGGAAACAGTTCTTTAGGCCTTGGACTCTAATTCAGGTTTCTCACTTGGCTCTCAGATACATTTCTGATCTCTTGAATATGGAGAGGCAAAGCAAACATCCCATTTCTATGAAGCAGTTATGAAAGATACATGCAGTAAATATGCTGACTGCCTTTTTCTTGGAAGAGGATGTTATTCCCTTTCCCCGGGATGCTTTGTCAAGGCTGCCATCCTTCTCCAGCCTTTTTCTGCTAACACCGCTTTCTTGGTATGGATTGCGTCACGCCAAGTGCTGTAGGACTGCTGTGCACAGGCCCGGGCAGGCAAACCCTCCTCTAGCCACTTGCCACGAAGTTTCCTTTCTCTTGGAGTGGGCCTAATGCCGGGATGGGGGCTGGACCCTCAGTGAATCCCTCTTCCCAGCTCAAGGCACGAGACAACACAGGCGGACAGTGCAGACCTTGCCCCTTTTCCCTTCTTTAGCTGTCCTTGTCCTCTTTGATATTCACAGACCCAGGAGCTTTCCCCAGTTTTCCTTTTCTCCTTTGCTCCCCGAGCTGCTCTTTCCGGGCTCCCTACGGCTTTCCAGCCCACTCTCCTGCCCCGAGGCACTCGGCTCGCCGCGGCAGCGCCCCTGCGCTCCCGCCCGCACGCGTTGGAGCCGTTTCTCCCCGCAGCAGGAGCTTTCCGTGCCGCCCGCTANGGCAGGTGGGCGCCGTGTGGTTGGCGGTGGTGCTCGGGCTCATCGTGCTGCCCTCGGCGCTGGGCATCTCGCTGGGCATCTCCGAGGCCTATATGTGGGTGCTGGTGAAGACGCTGGAGGTAGGCGGGGGCTCCAGGGGGAGGAGGGGGTGTCCCTGCCGCCGCGTCCCCTGCGGGGCTGGGCCTCGCTCGCTTCCCCAGGGCCGAGGGGAGCTGGGCACGGCTCCCTCCGGCTGGGGGGTGTGCGGGGGCGGATATCCCCGACAAGCGTCTGTCCGCTCCGGTCCCATCTGTCTTCTCCTGTAGAGGGGAGCGGCTGGGTCACGTCCTGCCTGGCATTGCTTGGCTGTAGCTTCGGGTTTAAAGCCCTTGGGCAAAACTGGCGATCTGTGTTAATTTTGTGGTTGTGTAGGCTCTGGAGTGCCCTCCCAACCCACAGGAGAGCGGAATAAACCTTGTTACCTAAGGCTGTACCATGGCCTGGGCGAGGCTGTCGCTGCTCGGTGGCAGCTGTGCCCCACCTGGGGAAATGATGCTGGGTCATGCTCTAGGAGGGAGTAAAGGTCTGGAGTCTGCGACGGCAAGTGCCAGGAGTGCTGCTGCTCAGACATGCGGACTCCCATCCAAGTTGAGCATGTCCAGCACCTCAGTTGCCATCTGCCCCTAAATTCTCCGTGATAGCCAGTTTCTCGCAGAGGAACTGCTTTCTGCATGGGGCATATTTAATATGTGTGTGAAAACCCTCCTTCTGAAGCTCATGGTAGTGGTGAGGAAGAGTGTTTTTAAATTGCTGCTGGACGTGATCAGATTTAAATATTTACTACGCTTTTTCCATGGAGGAGGGGCACTCAAACCAAGGAAACAGCTGTAAGGAGGAAAAGTGAAATGACTCACAGCACAGTCAGTGGCCATGCAATATACATCAGTGTGTGAATGTGGAAAGTAGTCTAATTTCATCTTGTTCTTCGAAGTTTTCAGGCAAGCCTTGTTCATGTACTTTAGTGCCTGGCTAAAAAAATCCCGCCTGTTAAATCAGCGTCTGTTAAATGCATCTTAAGTCAAAATGTTTTAAGGCTTTTGGGTGAGAATGAATCAGCTCGAAGTACTTTTTGGGACTGTGAATGGTATCAGGATAACTCTTAAGGGGAGAAGATGCAGCTGTTAGTGGAAAAAAGATTTTGAATAGCAGAAGCTGAGGAGGTAAAGATCACCGTGGCCTGAGGGAGCAATCCAGATGGCCTAGTGAGATAGTCTTGTTTGGATAACTTGCCTTCACCTGTGAATAACCACAATTTGCATTCTTTTTTCGTAGATCATTAATCATTATTTTTTAGTGTCATCAAATGTTGCAACAAGAGGTGACTCAAAATGTTTCGGGCAAAGTTATGGAGAAGTATCTGACGGATATCGACGATGGCTAATTGCGAGAGCTCTCCTGTTGCCTAAGGGAGGAAATAATGACTTTTCTTGAGAGCTGCCATTACTTTTGCATGAAATACTTTCTGGAATTGCATGCCACTCAATATATTAAAAATTATAATAATACAGAATTATACTGGACATAGAGGTGTTATAAAATATTGTAAATATAAGAAAAGCCAATGAAAAATTGCAAAGCGTTCTGAGGAAAAGAGTCAGCTAAGTTGGACTTGCTGTGGGAAAGTGAAGGAGCTCAATCCACCCAGGTATTCTGCTTATCTCACCGTGGCCTTGCTTTGCCCGTGAAATCTTTGTCCTCAGAATACTTGCATGGGGATAATCCCTGAAAGGAAGTGGTTTGTTGTGGGATGTCTCCTCTTCCTTGGCTCACAGGTCTGTCTTGGTTAGAAGCCTGACAGAGGCTGATTGTCTGCCAGCCAGGTCCAAGCAGCGCCTGCAAGAGCACCTGGAGATATGTGATGTTGCCAAAATCACATTAACAGTGAAATGTGCTGCTAGCTGGGTGTCTCTGAGACTTCCTGAGATGTTGAATTGGGTGTACATGTTTTCTCCTGAGATGAGTTTTCTGGCTCTGTGAAGTCACAGGATGCTGCAGTTTGTGATGGCTGAGACCTTTTCCAGCAGTGTTAACTTAATAGCTTCCTGAAGCCTCCTCTTCCGCTCCCAGCCCTGAATCTCCCCAGGTCTTTTCCCGTTTCCCAGGAGGAGGGTGGGCTCTTGGACCTGCAGAGTGTTCAGTCAGGATGCTGCTGCTTTTGTTGCCTCTTTAATGGGCCAGATTACAGGAACTGTCTGCAGAGTGGTGGCTGTTTGTGCATCCTAGCTGATACCGAGTTGCTCCCTGGCTTTGCCTGTTTGTATCCCACACATTGGCATAGTGGAAGGACACAGTGACTGTGGTTTGTTTCCTACATGGCCTGTGTTGTCAGGTAACAACGAGTGCTTTATTAAAGTTAATCTGTTTTGAGGGTCCAAGTCTGTCCATAGTTCAGGGACAGTTCTACAGTTTGTTGTGATACCTCTTCAGGTTACATCAGATAAAACAAAACATCCAAGAATGGGTCTGTGGTGTTCAGTTGTTGTGTAGGCTGTGGGATGGAGCAAGTTGAAGATGATGGGGGGCTTGTGCTTGAATTTCTTCCTGCCAATTAAAAAAACAATACTTTTCTGCTTGTTTCAGGAGGGCAGAAGCTTGTTCCCAGTGCTGCAAGCATGCTCCGAGACAAGGGAGGGGAAAGCTCCTTTTAGGAACAAAGTGTTTTTGTACTTTGACCATCTGACATTTCTGATAAGGGACATCAGTTGGTGCACAATAGCTTTTTCTCTCTGCTGAGCTGCCTCAGCAAGCACATGCTGCTAAGCAAAATGCAGCATGTACAGATGAGGATGTGCTGCTGTTGGGTTGCATTTGACCCTTAAGTACTGCACTAGGGATTACCAGTTTTATATGGAGTATATCGATGTATTTTTTCCTATGTGATTGTATTTTTTTCCATGCGATAAGGGGAAACAGTGTAGAAAGTTGTGCTAAAAAAGTACAGCAGGCAGACCGCTCGCTATTAGAAAGCCTGCTTCCCCCATCATGTGGGTATTCCTGAAAGTACATTATCTTGCTTCTGAATTACCTTACCGAACTCAGCAAACTTTTGGGAGATTGCTCATTTCTGCCTGTGGCTTTCCTTTCAGTGTTAATAGAAGGGTTTCTGGCACCATGTTAGTATGGTCTTTTTAAACGTGGCAGTACAGCTGCAAAAATATCTCCAGCAGCTGTTTGCCCCTATGAGGAGCTAGTCTGGACTAGTCACCTGCCATCCTGATGCTTGTGAAATCACTTGCCACAGAAGTATTCCCGACTGCTGAAATGCTGGGGACTGCCTCTTGCAGTCATCACGGCATGCTGCATTTCTCTCTGTTTGTTTTTCAACATCAACAGATAGCTTCCAATTTTAAATTTAGTGCGTCTTTACCTCTTGGTCTAATTTTTGCTGTGTCTTAATCCATTGCCTCTTATGAACTCTTAATATGATTTGCAGCTGTTGAGGCCCCTGCAAACATGCCATTGGAGTTGTCTTGCCAAGCACTGGAGAATCCAGCCTTTCAGAAAGTCCTTTGACTTTCATTGAGGCCCATAGAGCAGCCACTGTCACAGAGAATCAGTTTCTCTATTTCCATCAGATTGTAGAAGATCTGGAGGACTGGTTTGGACTGGGTGTCTATATATTTGGCAGTAGCTATGAACCCCCAGAGTGATGATCTCTGCTTGATGGATTGCAGCTCACCTTGTTAAATACTTTGGGGTTTTTTTTTCCAGTCTGCTGGGGTTTTTTTTTTGAGGTGTGCCTTGCTGCCTGAGACAGTAGAGTTGTCAGCAACACTTTGTACAGACTGCCCTGCTCGCCCTTTCTAATGGGAAACATTTCCTGTGTTTTTTTAAGCTGTGCAGTGTATAATACTTGTGAATTACTAAGAAACAAGAAAGCCTGAGGGAAGTGAGGTCTTTAGGTCACATTTGTGTCAGGAAACAAACAACCTGGCTATTAACTAACATCACATTATTGTCTACTTCTGGACTAGTGGTTTGTTGATGACTGCAAGCACTTTAAATGCACTCCCCTCCCCAGTTTCTCGAGGCTCTTTGTGGGGGCTTGCAGTGAGCGGAGAGGGCGCTTCTTGTGTGGTTGGTTTTGCTGGCTGTAATGCACAGCAGATGCTGCACTTGTAGGTGTTTTCCACATCCTGTAAATGATCTGATACCTTATTGTGCTGCCTGCTGGGAATGTACTTTTGCTAGACAAGATTGTAATATTATTTTTAAGTTAAGCCCAAGTTCCTTGTATTGCAGATGACCTTGGAAATATGAATGGACCTCGATGTGAGGAAAAAAGGACCTCTCAGTGCCTCTGGTCAAACTGGAGAGCGTGGCTGTGCAGGGCAGGTGGGATGGACTGTTACTCTTGTCTTAGGTATGCCAGGCTGCAGCTTCTTCCCATGAGTCACCATCAGGATTGTGTGTGGTGCCGGGTATGAGGGTGGGGAAGGGAAAAGGAGAAGTAAGCTGATAAATAGATGAATCATTGTGGGCTTTGACTGCTGCTTGTGTAACTCACTGGCTTCGGCAGCAAGCTTTGCTGACTAATGTCATTGCACAGAGTCAGTGAAGGCCTCTGTCTGTGTAATTGGTCTCCTTCAAGGACTGCTGGGCAGAGGAGAGTCCGAGAGCTCTGAAAGCTGCCAGCTCAGATGGTAATGAGAAGCATGTCTTGGAGACATGCCTGATGTGGATGATGCACCCTTGTTTACAGGGCTCAGACTGACTTTCGGAGTAGGATTTTAGCAAATTTTGTGCAGAATCTTGAAATAAATCCCTGGCCTGTATTAACGTAGACCCCAGTCCTTTGAAGGCCTTTATGTATGTTTACCACAGATTTAAAAATCAGGAGTTCTTGCACATCAGTAAGTTTGGCAGAGCTGGGGGTTGCCCTCTGCTATGGTTGCATCAGTAACTAATGCACCATATTCCAGATCAACAGCTCTTATCTGAAACTGCTTTCAATTTTACAACATATGAGCACTGTTAATAAGCAAATGCTGTTAAAAAAATAACAGCAGCTGTATTCAGAACTTGCCTTGAAGTAAGAGTTTGTGAAGCTGCTGTAAAAGAAGCTGCTTGGCATTCCTTTTGCTGATGCCATTGGTGTTATCCTGTAAAGCTGGACTCTTTATTGCTCTTTGGATACCTGTCCACCAGGAAGGACTTGCTATGCAATTCCTGTGTGCAGAAAGATTTGGGAAGGTCCTTGGAGGCAGTGCCAAGGGTGTCCCATCAGAATGAGAAGTGCATGGGAAGTGAGAAAGGACCTTTTGCCCTCACTCGGAAATGATTGCTCCTCTTGGTGGTGGTGGTGTTCTTGCCTCGCACGAAACAACCCAATAACTGGCATGCAGATCTTGCTGTGTTAAACAAGGGGGCATTGTGTGGGAGGTGCTCTGCAATCTTTCTGTTGTTATTGAGGTTTGGAGAGATTCCAAGGAGGAGTGCTCACCTAAACTAGCACATAAACTGTTGGCTCTGATCTGGCGGTGCCTTTAAAAGAGGAACACCAGTTGTCTGTCTCCGTATGACTGCAGATTTGACTCATCTCTCCCTTCTGAAAAATTGTCAAACATTGTGAAGTCAGAGGTGATGTAAAGGTGGTAAATGGGGTGAAAGGCTAAGCCCCATTTCTTAGGGGAGCAGGGCAACACTCTGAAGTGTTCCTAATGACTTGATTTCTGATCCCAGCAAAGAATGTCTAGATGTGATTTCATGAAACAACATGTTAGGCTTGACTTTGGAGATAGACCTCAGAGGCAAAAATTACACATTATTTACGAGAGGTACCGAAAGCCCTTCCTAACTCCAGATAAAATAGTTGCCAAATAGACAACTATCTCTCTCAAGCACCACAGAGGTCCTCTCTGTGTGGCAGTTGCTTAGTGATGCATAAGTGAAATTGATCTTTTGGCCATTTTGGTTTTTTATTAAGGTGCTGATAAATTAGAGGCCTTTTCTAGGAGGGGAAAGAGGGAGAATTTTTCAGGGCAAAGTTAATGTTTTCCTTGCCTGGTAAAGTGTGGTATCTTCAGATCCTGTGTTGTGTGATTAAAGCATCCAAGCTACTTTCTTGTCAGCACTTAGGATACTAAAGTTTCAAAATCAGACTTGTGGTGATGTCCGTAGTTCTGGGATCATGCTGTTTTCTAACCTTACATTTTCAGTCCAGTGGGTAGCCCCACTGCAGAACTATTTTTAATCTGTTTGGGAGCCTGGTGTTTTATGCTTATTCTCCAAAGCTGCTTCAAGAATCCCTCCTCAAAACATAGGTCTGCACCAAGGTTCTTGGGACTGCCAGCTCAGCACCAGCTGGGACAAGCCACTTAGATTTGTGTCAGTGTTACTGACAGATCCAAAAGACTTGCCAGTCTGCTTTTTGCTCATTTCCTGAGTAGAACGGAGGTTATGGCTTATAATTGTTTCATGCTTTGATCTCTAATACACAAACACATTATTTTCCCCTCTGTGGGATGGGTCAGCTCACATTGTGATATCTCTTTGTAGCATAAAGTTGTCTTTCAGCATAGAAACCAGATGAAACAGCGATGGATGGCACATATCCCTGGCTAGCAGGAAGGGAAATTACTCACATTACTGCGGGTGGTGTCTCTTTTGTTTCCCAGCCTGGATATAAACAAGCTTTTCACTTGATCAAAATTGAGATTCTGGCTTTGATGGTAGTGCCTTTAATTCAGGTGCCTAAGAATACGTGAAAGAATTAGATGTTAAATAAAAATTTCTCATTTCTTGTTCCTTGGTTGCTGGAACATGCATAGTTTTTGGAAATACGATGGATTGAGGTAAGAAGAAAGCTGGCATAGAGAACTTAAGAAATGTTTGCTGTGGCATCTGGTAGGTGTGGGTCCTTAGGAATGCCCAAATGCTCCTGACCAAGAGAGAGAGCTGGTCTCATCATTGCCTATTTTATTAAGTGTGCTTAAATCCCCTGAGAGACCTGGCATGGAATGTAAAACTGCCTCAGCCATTGACTTGTGACAAGTCAGCTGTCCCCTGGAACACTCTGTGCAACCTTTGTACACGATGCCACGCCGGTGTCAGGCTCGTGGCAGTGCTCCCATCCCCTGCAAAGGCACGGGTAGAAAGCAAAGGGAACTGTCCTCTCCAGCCTTTCTCTTTGCCACTGTTTCTCCATCCCCCAGGTGGGCTGCACCTTTCTGGAGTTAGATGGACCTGAGGAGCAAAGGTCAGACCGCTTAGGAAGAAGGAATGTGCTTTTCTGAATAGGGCTGATAAATGCATCTGAGCAGTAGAAACTGACTTGAGTTACATGACCCTGCAGTTTCTCTGCTTTGGGAAGATTCCACTGGCTCCTGTGCATAGCAAAATGTCAAAAGATACTGCAGTACAGGAGGGTGTTGCAAACTTCTGGGCATTACAAACGTATGTCTCAATAATCTATGTCGTCATGGTTTGTGCTGAGGATCAGGCCTTGATACAGTCTAGCATGAACCCATAACTGCAGGATTTCTGTAGCAAGAGCTTTCTGAAGGGAGTGTTGCATGCTCTTTCTGAGCACCAAACAAAGTGTTCTTCCAGGTTTTGTTTACCGCTTTGAGAGGATTGAAAGAGGAAAACTTATTTTTTCTGCTAGTGTGTATGGCTGAGACCATTAGCCAAATATGCTCTTGTTCTTCTATGTGCTAAGTGACTGAGCTGTTTGTGGAGATTTTAATTCGTTGAATGCAGTGGTTCAAGTCTGGTCAGAAATGATTGTGTAAATGTATTTGCTGGTCCCGCTGCACCCCCAAATCCATTTCATAGACAAAATGTAAAATGGCAGTGCTGTGAATGGGTTCTTCCTTGAACAGTGTTTTGGTTTGGTATTTCCCAGAACTTTTATGGTCACAGTACCACTAAGAATGATGTGTAGCCAGAAAGTTACTGAAAGGACTTGAGTACTACAGAAAGTACTGTGTTATTTCTACAGTTAAAATTAATTCCTGGAAGAGCTATTGCCTTAGCAGCAGCAGAACTGAGAAAATGAGTGGCTGTATTGGCAGGGTAGGTTGTGATTCAGCAAAACCTGATACAGTAAGCAGTACTGGCTCATACTGGGAAGTTATTTGGTGGAGATAATGCCATGAGTCGGGATGCTGACCTTTCAAAAGGGAGCTGCATCTCCATATGTCCCACAGCTCGTTTGGAGGGGAAAGGTGGAAAATGGGTGGTTTAACGTGGGGCTGGGTCCTTCCTGTGCAGACCAAGCATCATCTGTATGCTCTTAAAAAATATGCCTTTGATACTGATGAAGCTAGTATGATTGGAACAGGATAATATCCTGATCTCTTGATACGAGCTCATTTCTACCAGGTCACCTGTCTGTCTTGAAAATGCCCATTATAATGGTGTTCCTAGAAATAGAAAGGAGTCTTGTGGAGGAGGAATTGATGTGGGTAATGAGTAACCACCCAGTCAGCCGTTATTGATTGAGCTTTCCATCCCTTAACAAAGCTGCAATGTAGGGAAAGGAAGGATTCAGGCCAAAAGGGCTACTCTGACATCACGAGCTTTGAGGTGGAAAAAGGTTTATAATTGTTAACCCAGTAAAAATGAAGCCTGAGATAGAGGGCTATATAAAAGCTTTCTGGAACTGTGTCAGATGGAGGTCAAGAAAGCCTTCTGTCCTGAGAACAGGTTAAACTGGCTCCAGCCTCATCAGGGCTGGAGATGAGAGGAAGTCTCCTGACTCTGATGTGGTTCTGCCAGAGGCTTTTGCAGGAACCAAGGCAGCTGGGAAGCTTTGACACTCATTGGAGAGCAGAGCTTACTTTATTCCCTATTTCAATCTCATTCTCTCGGACCACCCACTGGAAAAGAGCAGGTTAGCCCCAGTGAGCTGGCAGCCCTTCCCAAGGGCAGGGGAAGGGGCTCTCTATAGCTCACCCTAAAGCTGGTGATTTGGCCTGTTTTTCTGCTGCTCAGAGCTTCAAAGTGAGAGCTGAGAGAGTTGGGGCTGTTCAGCCTGAAGAAGAGAAGGCAACTGGAACACATTGCCCAGAAAAGCTGTACACCTGGAGGTGTTCAAGACCAGGCTGGATGGGGCTCTGAGCAACCTGATCTGGTTGAAGGTGTTCCTGTCCATGGCAGGGGGTTGGGACTAGGTGACCTCTAAGATCCCTTCCAACCCAAACCATTCTATGATTCTATGAAGATGCCAAGAAACGAGCAGTTGCACAGTCAAGGGAAATGTCTGGTTTGTTCAGCTTGGCAAATTCTTGGGTGCAATCCTTTTTGGATTGAGTCTGAATTTAGTTGAAACTTCCCATGACTGCGAAGGCTGGTTTTGGTTTTTAGTGAAATCAGCTATGTGCAGGCTTCAGTTTCACTTGAACCCAGTTAGGACTTTTGTGGTTTTTTGTTTCAGTATGATGAAACTACTCTGAAAGAAGACAGGGTTGTGATGTGTCTATCAGCTTTGTGAACACGTACTGTGTGTCCTGTGTCTAGCTCAGCTCCTGGGGCTTTCCATGCAGCCTGGACTCAGTGGCTGCTGTGCCAGTAGCAAGGCTGACAGAGGCCGTTCAGGCTCTTGGTGGCTGTGTATCTGAACAGGAACTGAAGCAGCTGTGGAGTGCTGAGTTGGCTCTCTGAAGACTGAAAGCAGAGTTAGGAAGTACTGACTAGCACTGAGTGTTGGTTTGGTTTGTTTTTTTTAATTACTATGAATTACTCTGGGTTTCTTCATAAGAACTGTGTATGGGTTTGGGTTTGTGGACACATCTGAGGAAGGTGAGTGATGATTACCTGGCGAAGATACTATTTGAAAATCACAACATGTCTTTGACTAACTGTTGGTTTTTTGGTGACTTTTTTCCTTAAGTGAATACTGCATTTGTGAAATTAATGTTTTCTTTCTGTTCAACAGTGGGCCACTATCCGGTTACAAAAAGGTGTCAAAAAGCCGCAGCCACAGATGCCACAGACTCCTACTGCTAATGGTGAGAGCTTGGGGTAAAGTCACATTGATAAGACTAATGTTCTAATGTTGGAGTACTGAGGCCTTCCCAAATGAAGCAGTTAGACGTGTGCATGAGAGAACTGGAAAAGAGGTGGGGTATTACACGCTCACTGAAAGTCATGGTTTGTCCTCAGGCAGCTGCTCACTCACTGCCCCAGCGGGATCAGGAGAGAATCACAAAGGGTAAAAGTCTGAAAACCCGTGGGCTGAGATAAAGAGAGTTTAACAGGGAAAGCGAAAGCCACACACACAAGCAAAGTGAAACAAGGAATTAATTCACTGCTTCCCATGGGCAGGCAGGTGTTCCGCCATCTCCAGGAGAGCAGGGCCCCATCACGATGAATTATTTTAACATGTCATCACTCCAAATGTCCTGCTTTCCTCCTTCTTCCTCCCACTTTATATCCTGAGCCTGATGCCATATGATCTGGAAGATCCTTTTGGTCACTTTGGGTTACTTGTCCAGGCTGTGTCTCCTCCCACCCTCCCAAGCACCCCCAAGTTCCTCACCAGCCTAGCTGTACACAAAAAACAGGAAAGCCCCTGTCTCTGTAAATCCTGCTCAGCAATAACAAAAACATCTCTGTGTTCTGCGCAAATCCAAAACATAGCCCAATAGCAGCCACTGTGAATAAAATTAACTCTATCCCAGTGAAAATCAGCACACTTGTATATCTAATTGTTTTGAAATATTACTGGCTAGCAAACAGTTTCTGCAGAATAAAATGCTGCTTCTACTGGCTTGTACTGAGTAGTTGAAAAATTAGGGCATGAGGAAATGAAGGGTATGAAACAACATGAAGTTTAACAAAACAAAGTAGAGCTGAAGATGGAGACTCTTCTCAGCTGATGGAAATTTTCAAGTTTAAATATGAGATTGATTTTCATCTTGAAATTTGTCTTTACCCTGCTGCCTACAGGGTTGCTGGCCAGCTATCTCAGTGCTAACAGCATTAGAGTGCACTTAAATATTCTCTGAAGAGATTTGAGTGTTTGTTGGACAGCACTTTTGTTTCCCAAGCTCAGTGCTTTTTCTGTGGTAGGACTGCAAGTTGAAAGTGTGTGGTGGACTACTTGGCTTTTTTTCAGTCTGCTGCTATTGACCTTTTACCCTCTGGAGTTAATATCAGTGTTTGCCAAACTTCTTACACTCACTATCTGTAGAAAGACAGCTGAAAAGTTGCTTCATATTTCTTCCTTTAGCCCAATTTTGAAATTAGTTCTTTTACTGTATCTTAACCCAGACTGTGTGTGAGTCATGGTAGGCTGTAGTAGGTCAGAGTTGGCTTTAAGACTTTGGAGCTGCGAGAGAAGTCTGAGTTTGCCCAGGAAACAGGAGAAGGCTGAACAAGACATTGCAGCCAGCACTTGGTTTCCTCCTGGTTCCTGAATGCTTCAGTACTGCTATCCAATTGCTCGGTTTTGACAGCATTTGGCAGCAGTGTGAGCATTTTCTGTGTGCTCCATCCTTAGGCAACACAGCTGGAAGCAGGCCCAGCTTGCCAGTTAGCAGACAAGTCAGTTGTTACCTGAGCCTATGGATTAGCTCATGTGAACATGATCCAGTAATGGGGACTGAACTGCCAAACTGGGTGTGTGCGTTTCGGCTCCAAAGGGATATCCTTATCAATGCTGCGAACACTGGGATCTCACTGTCTGCGGGCCAGGCATGGAACATCCATGGCAGCAGATGCAACTGTCAGCACCTGTGGTAATAAATGGTACTGCACAGCAGCTCTGAAAACAGGTTACCTTGTTTACAAGGTGCCTTGTTTAATTGCTGACTTTCAAGTGGCTGAGAAAAAGTACATCCTGTATCGCTCACCAGTGTCCTGAAAGTTGTGAAGTTTTTTGGGAGGAAAGGGGGAAAGGCAAGGTTAGCAGTCCTTTCAGACAATGTCACTGCCATGTTGTCTGCTTCCCAGGTTGTCAGTGATGCAGGAAGATATGCTTTTTCTCCCTGTAAGGCTGACAGTGCCCCATCACATCACGGGCTAGTGAGAGTGCAAGAGACCCTACTGTGCTGCTTTAGCTGCACAGTAGGAGTTGTCGTCTTCCTAGACATCTGATCATTCTTACACAGTTATTTCTTCTCTAATAAAAAGACATCAAGGGAGAGAGGTCCTAGCTAGTAGGTTGCTCTATGAGCTATCTTTCAAAAAAAAAAAGCAAATAGCTTCAAGTAGCTATTTCCCCTGTGTGCAACTGAGGGGTGTGTAGTGTTAATATGTGCTGTAGTTCAGAACCTGCACTAAATTGAATGTACTCCACTGCCTGGAGGAGCATTAGAGATAGTAAAAATGGCCTGAGGTAATTCATACAGATGATTGCATGCAGGCTACGTTCAAGCAGTCTTATGGATGGGGATACACAATCACAATGGTAGCCTGAAGCCCTGTATAATGTCCTTTGTATATCTGAAATAAAAAGTTAAAACTTTTCCCCACTGGAGGTGGCTCTTTCTGCAGGAAGCTGGAGTGTTAACTGTTCCTTACTTGAGAAAGTATGGGGAGACATGAGGTCTGCAGTGCCAAGCTGTGCTCCATATCTTGCTTTTGGGAATTTTTTAAGCATAGGAGTAACTGACTTGTGATTAAGAGTTCCTGGGTGTGGACGTAAATACTTGAGGGCCAGGGCAGGTGTAGGTCCTGAGGTGACAGGACATGAGCAGACAGAGAGACCCAATTGCATTACACAATATTTACTGAGGGAGGAGAAACTCCTGCTGATAATGAATTACAGAGTAGTTGATTAAAACAGGGTAAAGGTAAATGTTTATGTGTGTGTACACCTATGTGTAAGTGCTGAAAGGACATGTGTATCACCTCTTATGTCTTTCCTGACCACCCAGCCATCACTAGGAGGTGGGTCAGGATAGGAAGGAGGACTGCGGGTGTATGTGCAAGGGCAAGTTTTCCTGTTCCCTGGCAGAGCAAAAATGGTCCTCCCCAAACACTTTGAAATTGTGTTCCTCAGTAAAAAAAAAAATAGACAAAAAGACAAGTGGACACGATTGAGGAGACACCACCTTTCTCTGCAGTACCAAATCCAGTGTGCTTTACATCTCTTGGCAGAAAGGGCAGCCAGTGCCCCTCTGTTGGTGGTGTGATAATGAATAGTTTCAAGGGAAATGGTGGCTTTTGTGGTTATGTGGGGAATTATGTGGTGCTGTCGCTTCAAGGTCCCTCTCTGTTAAAGGGCAGTGTGTGCTGGACTCAGTGATAGCTCTTGGCTGAGTAGGTACTTGGAGGGTAGATGTCTATCTCACTACAGCTGAATAACCAGCTCTCAGCTCTGTATGGGTGCTGACTGTGTTGCTTCAAGGTGGTGGGTTTAAAGAAGACAAAAATGCTAGTAAGAGTTTTGAAAATTACATCCACTAAAAGAAAATCTTATGTAAATAATGTTAGTAGTATCTACTTACTACATAAGTAGATACTACTGAGGAGCTAATTCCTAGATGTTACTAAGTAGATACTACTAAGTAGATCTACTGACTATGTAAGTAGATAGTGTCAAATTTGAGCCTGGTATAATTAGTTGACTGGAGTATGTCAGCTTGAAGGCTTGGGGCTTGCGCTGTAATGCTGAGAAAAACAGCGACTGTGGCTGTTTTTTGGTTGAGAGTAATGTTTGCTGTACTCCTGTGAAGTGCTGTCTTTGGCAAGCTCATCTCTGCCTATGGCCAAGGGATTAAAGGCCATTAATTGTGACTTGTGATTACAAGAAGGCTAAGTACATCACCAGAGCTGCGTGTGTTTAATTCTGTTCGTAATGCCTTCATGTGCTGCTGAGATCTTGGCTCGGAGTAGCTGTCCCAAGGTTGCAGGGTGGCTGGTGCATGCGGTGTCATGTGACAAGGACAGCACAGGCTGATGAGGCAAGACATTGCAGCCCTGCTATCTCAGCTTGCTAGCAGTGTGATAAACTCAAACCCTGGGCTGGGTTCAGCTGAGAAGCTGGAGCCAGATGGGCCAGCTGCTTGACTGGTGCTGAATAAGGGGGAAGGATAAGGGCTGGATAAGGAGATATTCCCAGCTCTGGGAACTGGAGAGAAGGGTGGTACTTGTGTGATGGGTGCTGGAGCGTTCCCCTGGTTTCAACCTGTCTCCAGCAGCACAGAGCAGACAGGTTGGACTGACTGGCCTACAATCCTGGATGTTTCACAGTTTGGAGATTTTCCAAGTGCAAGAAAAATTGAATCAAAAACTAGAGCTCTAATTTGGGTTTAGTGTATGACAGAAGCATAGTCCGTTTTGGTAAATGTTTGACGTGATGCATGCCTGTATAATTTAGATCCTGAAGGGCATGTGGCTTTTTGGGTGTACCATATTAATGGTTTATGTTTGTAGGCTTGTGATAGGATGATGCAGTGCGGTGGCCTGCTGGTACAATTGGAAGTTGTGGCTGCCAGGTTCAAAGCTGAAGGTGCCAATAGGTTTTGTTGCAGTGTTGTTCTTCTTCAGTGCTTACCTCAGTGATTTGTGGGACTTGTATCTTGGAGCTTCCTGTGTATGCTACAGTGCGATATGAAGATTTTCCATATCACTTGTAATTTAAATGTTACAATTATTGGCACAGGAAATTTATTGAGAGATTTTCTGCTGGCAAGACTTCATTGGGAGGCAGGTTTCCTACAAAAACATCCTACAATGTGAAAAGTTCCTAGTAGCTTGAAGAAGTTGGGTGCTATGTCCTTTCCCATTTTTATGTCAGCGTGCAAGCACAGAGACTATGCAATTTATCAGAGGGTGTCTGACAGAGTGGCAGCCTGAACTTGGACCTCTGTAATCCAAGTTGAGTGTCCCAGAGGATGGTTGTTCTGGTTAACTGTTACTCTAGATTTCTTTGGTCATCAGTTTCTGGAGCCAGACTTGCTTACCAGCAAGAAACTACTTGATCTTTGTTGAGCTTACACAATTTGTCCTTGCCTTTGAAAGCTCTAATGAGAAATTGGTGCTTATCACACCATAAGCTTAAAAAAAGACAACGGTAGGGGAAGGAGAATACTTGCTGTTTGCACTGCAGTTCTGAACTCTCCAGGTTTCTCTCCAGGTGTGATGTAGTCAGAGTTCAACTAAAACAGTTGTTAGTGCTGAACTAAACCAAGGCTCCTCTAGGCACAACTTTCTTTGACATGGTGTTTTGAAGGGCTTTTCTTTGATTTTAAGTAAAAAAAAAATAGTGTGGTGTGCCTGTACTTACAGAAAATATTTGTGCTGTGAAGGCAGGGAGGTGTGTTTGGTTCAAAGCTAATCCATGGGGCTTTGGCTGTGTTGTGGCTGTGGGACACCAGAATGTCAGGCAAGAGATGGGCTTAGGGGATAGGGAAGCTTTCATCAAGGAGATTGAATGCCCTTAAATACACAGAGCACAGAAGGGAATGGAAAGGCCAAAGTCTCAGTTGATTTCTTCTGAAAGCATAAGAGAGTCTTGGATAAAGTTTGAGTTGAGAACATGCCAGATGGTGGGAAGGAAAAGAGCCTTCTTGCTTTGTGTTCAGTAGGTAACAGAACTTGATATAATTGCTGCTCAAGGTGTTGGTGTGAGGAAGGGGAGCTGGAACTGGCCTCCTGCAGGGTATGCGGTGTTCAACTGCACAGCTTCTCTTCCTGTCCTAGGAGGGGGTCTGACAGTAGATTTGTCTCCTTGAGTAATGCAGAGTGACAAATGGTGTGGAGGGTGACTGTTAGTTCACAGAATTATTTTCTCATGTGGTTACCTTTTCCTTCCTAAGGTATCATTGAAAGGGATGAAACGCCAATGGAGAAAGAAATTGCCCGTCTGCATCGAGCAGACTTCGAATTCTCCCACATTTTCTACTTCTGCAGAAAAGGGTTTGAGGCCATTGTGGAAGATGAAGTCACTCAACGATTTTCCTCAGAAGAGCTGCTCTCCTGGAATCTGCTCACAAGGACTAATGTCAACTTCCATTACATCAGCCTGAGGCTGACTGTGGTGTGGGTCATTGGGGTGATAGTACGGTACTGCTTCCTGCTGCCCCTACGGTAAGCTCTGGTGCTGAGGGGTTTTGTCAGTCTGGGAATGGGTAAATTTCTGTTTTCTTGGTAAATGTCATCTCAGCTTTCTTTAACCCAAAAGCAGCCTCGGCAGATACAGAAGATTAACCTGCTTAAAGGCTCCTTTCAGGTTAAGAAGCCCTTCAGAATACTTTTATCTTGCCCATTCACTGTGGAGAGTAGCGTAGGGCTAGTGGTCATCTTTTTCACAAATGCTTCCCCTAAGTCATGTATTGGCAAAATAAATATAAGGTGGGCAAGCTCTAATCTCCCTGACACTGTGTGCATGGGAGTATCTGGATCTGCTGCCTTTGCTACACCATGACTTTAAGCACTAGGTCGGGAATTGCTGGGTTAGAGAACTGCATGTGTCAAGTATCTGAGGAGTAATTGAATTTCTGCAATCCCTTTCCATTTTAAAGGGGCAAAGTGTTATTACAATGAGCAAAGCTACTTATTTTGGTTTAATGTCTGCTTTGTCTGTAGCTTTACCCTCGCTGCCATCGGGATTACGTCAATGATTGTAGGAACAACAGTGGTGGGACAGCTGCCAAATGGCAGGTAGGTGCTGTGTGTGAGGGATGAACTCGCTAAGTTGCATCAGTGAAAACAGCTGAAGATGAGTGAACAGATTTTTACCTATAGCAGACTACTGATAGTTCACTCCACCCACAAATTTGTGGACCTTGTTTTTAGTGGGATTTTGAGTTTGGGCCGAGGTTGGGTTCTTGTCAGTCTTGGCACTGAGGCTGATGTTTTCTGATGGGTTCCTCCTGCTGCCATGAGATACTCAAACTGGGCATTGTAGGGTATGTAATAGGGTTGGGATGAAAAATACCCAGCAAAGAGAGGACAGCCTTGCCTAACAAAGTGTTATCACAGGTATGACATATCTTGGCTGAGCTGCTGTAGCAAGTGAGTGGTAGAGCTGGGAATATCCCTCTGTGCTCCAGAATACCAGGAAAATTTCAGCTCTGAGTTGCATTGAGTAGGCTGGAGAATATTGCATGTGTGTCTAGTTGCTTTCCAGGATGCTTCAGATGTCTGATTTCTTTCAGTGTGAAAAACTACCTGAGTGAAGTGGTTCACCTCACGTGCTCCCGCATCCTCGTCAGAGCTCTGTCTGGTACTATCCATTACCATAACAAGTGAGTGAGCAAAAGTGTGTCTATGCTTATATGTGTGTCAGCATCCCATTGGAAATGGGGACTTCTCTCCTGAGCTGCAAGTTGATGTAATGCCAGAGGCTGACTCACCTGACAGCTTCGTGGATCTGTTGTGTGTGTAATGTGGTGCTTAGTGCACTAGCAGTCTAACCAAAAAATATGTAATTGCAGGGAAAACAGACCTCAGAAGGGAGGAATTTGTGTTGCCAACCACACATCACCGATAGATGCGATCATTTTGACAAACGATGGATGCTATGCAATGGTATGAGGAGATCTAAGGTGACCACAGCAGAGGGACCAGGAGAGGGAAAGATTGTGGGGTGTTGCTTGTAGACTTCAGTACGTAACTTTCACAGCAGAGATGTTCACTTGAGCACTGGTCAGTGGGGAAAAAAGTGTAAATTGTGTTGAAATTGGTCTATATTGTGGGGAAGTTGTCCTGGGAGTGTCAATGCCAGGCTCTTCATCTGGTGAAGTACTTGAGATAGGTTTCCGTCTGAGTGTCTGGATCCTCTCAAGTGAATGCATTTTAACGGTTCTGTGGTCACTGCTCAATCCTGGTTTGCAGCCTCCCAGTGCATTTGGGTTTGTTGGATTTTTTTTGAGGGGTGGAGAGGAGGAAGTTCTGCCCTTCAGGTGTCTCAGATACTGATGTGCCTTGCTGGGCTTGCAGGTGGGCCAGGTTCACGGTGGGCTGATGGGCGTTATCCAGCGAGCCACGGTCAAGGCCTGTCCTCACGTCTGGTTCGAGCGCTCTGAGATCAAGGACCGCCATCTAGTGACAAAAAGGTGAGGTGTGTGCTGGGCTGCCTCCCTGGAGAGGCATCGGGCAATCAAAGACCCGGATGAGGGGATTTGGGAGCGAGTTGTAGGGATGGTGTGCGGCACACTGCATCACGACCTGAATGTGCTTGCTTGTGTGGGCTTCGGTGCAGTACACTGTGGTCAAAATGTCAGGTTCCCAGGTCACCAGGGAAGGCTTGAAAACGTTTATACTGGGTGTCATGGTTCAGACCAAAGGTTCTGGTAAGGTCTGGATTGCAGACTGTCACAAAGCATCTCAACTGGGAAGCCATCAGCATAATAACTAATGTCTGATGAATTCAGGTATGCATTTTGGAAGGATGTGAAGATACTTAAATTCTGGTACTTTCTGTTGAAGAGAAATACTGATGATAAAATGGGCTTTCTGTGACAAAAACTGTCTCAGTTTCACTGGAAATTGTGAGCCACTAGAAATAAAAAGCTTTATTTGGGTGAGAGGCAAAATGTCTTGTTATAAGAACAAGCTGTGTACAAAAGTGGTGTTCTGCAGAATGTCACCAAAAGCATACCCATGAATACTGTAGTACAGGGATAAAAATTCTTCCTAATTTGTAGAGAACTTCTTAGGTTAATTTTGACAGGTTAACTCCTTCACTGGCTTATTGGCCTCTGCACAGCAGGACAGCTTTGCCATGTTATCCAAGTGTTATTCAAATAGTGTGAGCTGTAGGCATTTAGGAGTCCCCTTTTTAAGAAATCTTCTGTTAAGTACGCAGAGTCTGGATGGACCCCACTGCATGAATAATTTTTTTTCTTATGTAGGCAATTTCTTGAAGGTTGAGTTGATCAGAGTTATATGGCATATAACTCTGTAATGGCATAGTAATGGCATAAAATTGTTGGCTTCTCAGACAGTCATTAGTAAAATAATGTGGAGGAAAGAAAACAGGATGTTGCCTCAGTGTAATGCTCCAGGGGCCTAAGGGATGGCTGGCACAAAGCTTCAGTTTCTGTAGAAAAGAAAAGCAAGTACAAATTAGTGTCTAGTGTCTAGAAACCAAAAGGCTTTGGTTTCAAACATATGTAATACATAAAGATATTTTTAATGCACCTGCCTGGGGAAAGAAGAGTGGAAAGGAGCTGTTTTTTAAACTTTCCTTCTGCTTCCACAGACTCAGGGAACACGTGGCAGATAAAAGCAAGCTCCCGATCTTAATTTTTCCAGAAGGTAAGAAGCTGAACTACTTATCTCCATTCAGTGTAGATGTCATCCCTGTTCTCTTTTCATGGCTTCTGCTGCTCAAATCTATCTTCACCTCTGGCTTCAACTTCGTTAGGCCATTCCTGTTTTTCATCTTTAATATAAGATGAATATATATGAAGACAACACAATACTGTCCCTGGATGTTGCTTCTCCTGGCAGAAGCTGTAGGCAGAAGAACGGGAAGATTGCTTATTTTGCCCTGAGACTATCAATTCAGTGTCCTACAGATTTAACCTCAGCGTTGTGCTTTTTGTCTTGCACACCTTCTGGCTTCATTCAGGGAGTCAGTCACAAGACAAAGGATAAAAGTAAGCAGGGGAGAGATGCTTAAATCACTGAGCAGCAAATGCAGACCCTTTATGGGTAAGACCTGTTATGTTGGTGTTGTACTGAAGTGGATGTGTGAAGCAATGACTTTATCTTCTGGACAGGTACCTGCATAAACAATACATCCGTGATGATGTTCAAGAAGGGGAGCTTTGAAATAGGAGGGACAATCTATCCTGTTGCAATCAAAGTAAGTGGAAATAGCTGGCTGCTGAATTTCAGAGTTTGGGATGGTCAGAGGGGCAGGAAGCTGTCTCAATACAGCTGCTATTGAAAGCACAATAGCTCAGGCAATTGGGTGCGTGCTGTGGATGGTTCCTGGGGTGTAAGTGGCTGAAATTAAAGTGAAGTTCTTTGACCTATGGAGCCTGGCTGGTAGGCCTTGATGGGGTCAGTTTCTTCCTCCAGAAAGCTGGAAGGAAGAGAAATCCAGCTAGTCCTTCCTGGAGCTGAAGGGAAGTGTCCTGTTCACAGCAGACTTAACTCTTCCAGCTGTTCAGGCAAATGGGTGGTATCTGCTGCTGGTTCTGCCACATAATCCCAGGTCTGAGAGGCTGTGATGGTCTGGGAGAAGGCTTAATCATTTGTTTTTTGTGATCCTTTGCAGTATGATCCTCAGTTTGGAGATGCCTTCTGGAACAGCAGCAAATACAACATCGTGAGCTATCTGCTGCGAATAATGACCAGCTGGGCCATTGTTTGCAACGTGTGGTACTTGCCACCAATGGTTAGAAAGGTAATCCAGCATCTGGTTGATTGCTGTTTAAGAACTTGACTGTGTCTGCAAGTGCGTTTTTACTCTTTTTTTTCCCCCTAAAACCTCTACCCACCCCATGTCTCCAAATCCAAGTTTTCTACTGCATTTTTGCCAGTGCTGGCTGATGTATAATTAGACTCGGCTTTTCCTGATGCAGCTTGGTGCTGTCAGCAGTGCATCAAGTATGCAAAGGATAGCAGTAAATGCTGTTCACAGTAGCAATAGTGTTAATGTGCCATCTTGTTGAAGCAAAATTTTCTCCTAGTTTCAACACTCTAGGAGAAAAATGAGTTATTATCACATGGGAACATCAGATTGTGATGTTGGCATGATAAGGGATGGATTGTTTGCCAGTGAGCTAATTTGATGAGGCAGCAGATAAAAAACATTATGAAAGTCTGCTTCAATTGACTTCTCTCTGCTTTGATTATGTTGAATTTATGACCCATGAAGGAAGATGAAGATGCTGTTCAGTTTGCCAACAGAGTGAGGTCAGCCATTGCTCGCCAAGGAGGACTGACTGAACTCCCCTGGTGAGTGATGACATCCTTGTTAGAATTCATGGACTATTTGTGGTTAGTTTGACTGAGAGGTGCTTTCCCTCCTTAGCTTTGTGACAGATAACATTCAACAGCACTTTATTCCACTCAGGGAAAACAATGGAGTAACTCCACGTGCACATATGTCAAAGTAAAAATTAAGATGTATAAAGTCTTTAGCGCATGTAGCATGCAGTGAGTTTCATATAAAGGTTTGATGCTTTTGAAGAAGGTCCACTCAAATTTCTCATGTTGAGACTTCTGCTGTGCTTAAGTAGCAGAAGTGAAGTTACTTGACAAATCTGATGAACAACAGACTAGAGCAGAAAGCCTCAAGCTTTGTTTTGGCTTTCTCATGTAAGTAGCAGGATAATGCCTAGATTTCATATGACACAGACTTGAGAGCAAAATTCAGGTGAAAGGAATGGGCAAATAGATTTAACTATGAGACCCAGCTCTGGATAATATCAGGCAAGATACGAGTGTAGTGTTGCAGAAGATTGGCTGCCTCTGCAGTCTGGGGAAGTAGCATCCCAGATTGCCAGAGATTTCTATTGTAGATACAGCCTTCTCTCAACCTGAATAGGCTGCTTTAATGGGCTGAATTTAAAATTTGGGCTGCATAAGCATTGTGGCTTAAGGTAAAGGTTTTAATAAGTGTGCTTAAAATTGGATGTTGTAGAAGTTCTGAAGAAAAGCCTTTAATGATAGTAATTTAGATTAAAACTCTACAGTTGATTAAGATAGTTATTGTAATGCACAGTTTGATAGCAACAGCTATAACAGTCCTGATGGTTTACTGTTCCCTCTTGCTCCGTTCCAGGGATGGAGGTCTGAAACGAGCGAAAGTCAAAGATACATTCAAAGAAGAACAGCAGAAAAACTATAGCAAGATGCTAGTGAGAAATGGATCAATAGAAAGCTTGTCTGCAGGAACTGAGTCAGACTGAATGGTGGTTCTTGAAAACTAACTTTGCACAACCAGCCTTAGCAGGAATAATGTGGTTTTTATAATAAAAAAAGAAAAAAACCTGGCAAAAAATAGAGCAAGAAAACAAAATCCTTCATTGCGTGTATGCATATTCTCTGTGTGCCAGGTGCAGAGCCTGCCAAGGGCAGTGTCTGTGTTCCTCCCTGTTCACTCTTTCACTCTCCTGCCCCTCTCCATCTTCGCATGGTGATGCACTGCAGCTCCTGGTATTCCCAAGCTGAAAGCCTGCAGAGTTAGAAGATGAAAGAAAACACCCCAATTTTTCTGTGTTTGTAAGGACGAAGGGTGAACAGATGCTGTCAGGACACTGGTTGTGAAGATACCTCTTGTTCATGGTACTTTAAAGGTTTAAACATAACACAGTTTTGTCTTTTTATTTTTTCCTGTTGCTTACAGACTTTTTGTTGTAGATGACTTAAATAACATGTTTTAGGATGTTGTCAGGACTGTAAGATTGACTCTTTTGTTAGCTTGCACCTGGATGTGCAAGGAGGGAATAGAAGCGAGGGCTGCAGAGACCCTACAAGATGGGAAAGGAGCTGCCCTGCCAAAAGGAGAGATCATGGACCATGAGGAATTTGGTGGCCTTATAACATGGTATTGCCTTTGAGAACTGTTGCCTGAGGGAAGATAAGGGGCAGGTCCTCAATTTCCCTGTCCACTGCTGTTGTTGAAATTGCTTTCTTGAGGTTTGGAGCTGCAAAGGTAAGGTACAGTAAAGGTTGGATAATGTAGGCTATGACAGATGAATTTTTGTGGATTGTCAAGAGTACCCATTTGCAAAAATTATTGCTTTCAGCTTGAAGTTCTCAAGAGAGCTAGTCCAGCAACATATTTTGTGTTCTCTGGGCCAGCAATAGCTATCACAACTATAAACATAGGATTCATAACTCAGCTGTGATACGAGAGATGGCATGTCCAAATCTGCAGTGTATTGCTGTCTGAATGTAACGAGAAATAAATTCTATATTTCTAATGGGTCTTGTGTGGCATTACTACTGTTCTCTAAATGTATTAGACAGTTAAACAGTTACACTTCCCGAGAACTCAACGGTGGGATTATGGAAACTTCAGTCTCTGACATAAAGGAGCAATTGTAGTTGAGTTCTACAGATTTCTAACCTGGCTTTCTTTCCTTTTTTATCCTCTCCTTGGACTTTAAGTCACATAGATGGCTTGGTGTTTATCTTTTCTAGAAATAGGAGTGACTCATCATGCAGGCTCATCTTGAAATTACAACATGAAGTCATATCAGGGAGACTCAATTAATGAATCTGTAATTAACTGGAAAACAACTGAACTTCTGATTTTTTAACAGAGTTCATTTTTAAGTAGTCTTTTCCTTTCAGAAAAGAGAAATTAAATTTAATGTTGAAAAGAAATTACTGTTCTATAAATCAAAATTTAAAAATCTTGTTAGAACATAGTCTCCTAGAGAAAGAGTTCCTGTTTCCCATTACGCACTTACACAAGGACAAATACATAGGGAAGTGCTTTCAGGTTTAGCTTGGCAGGCCTTTAAGAAGGAAATTGTTTATGTTAAAAGGGTTACAGTGGTAAGACAAGTGAGACACAGCAAAGGCTTTTTGCTTAGGGTGAACCTAGTTTAACTGTGGTCTGAGTTATGTTATTACTGTTAAGATGAACTGGTCATGCAAGCTTTGGGTTAATTAATGTGTTTGTCATAATTTATGGGTATTAGCTGTGAGCATGAGCTTTCCTGGATTGCACTCACACTAGGAAGTTTTGTAAGGACAACTTTTTTAAAAACATGCATACACACATAAAATACAGTTTAGGTAACACATTTAAAAATCTACTCTGTAAATATTGAGATATGTATATATCTATAAAATATTTCTTTTAAGGTGTAGATTGTGCTGTATTTCTCTGTAGACGGAACAAGAATTGTTTTGGTTGAAGGTTTAAATATACCATTCCTAAGAGAACCTTCACAGTTTATGGGCCCTTTGCTTTCTTCCTGCTCTTGGACTTGATCATCAGGAACTGAACGGCAGTGGTGTTTTGACTGTACTCTCTGGGATGCTCTGTTAGGTGCATGTGTTTACAGCAACAGGATTTTGAGCTTTGGCAAAAGTGCCCAAGGCTGCGGTTTGCTTCTTGTTTAGGGCAAAACCGAATTTTAAGGCAAAAAGCCCTGCTAAATTGAAGGATAATGACAAGGTAATACAATGACACTGTAATGAAATGTTGTCTGACAAGCAAAATGGAATTCTGTGACTTAATTATAAGTAGTCTCCACTGAGCTGTTTTTTAACAAAGTCTGCCTTATTTTGGAGAGAATTTATCAAGGAATTGTGTAGATTTAGCTATATGAGTGGCACTAGCCATGAGAAGAGGCATCATGCTGTCAGTTCTTAATTGAGAATATGCAGGTGACTGAATAAGCTGAGGTTTCTTGAACCTGCAGCAGCTTGTACATCTTCATGAAGCAGAAAGTCCTGTGTGTTCTTTGACTCTTGGTGGGTTTTTGGTGTTGTATCTCCAGACTTCTCACTTAGCTCTGAAAATGTATTCAGAGAGGCTGTATGGGCAGTGGTGATAGCTAATAGGTGGTTCAGGACTGTGTCCCAGATTTGTTACAGATGTGAGATCCACATTCTTAGGGTGGTTTAATTTTTACTTTGGAGAAGTATATTTACAGGGCAGCGATGTACACCGTGATGACTAATAGCAGAAGGCCTGTGCATAGAAGGTGTGACTTGACTCAGTGTCAGTTAGGCTACTCTCTACTGCCTTTGGAAAGCTTTTTGTACATTTTTTCCTTTTCCCACGAGAGACCTGGGAGATGTTACAGCTCTGTTGGGTTGAATGAGTAGAGATAGCTCAAGAAATCAGTGGTTGAACTGAAAGTTCTAGTTCCTAGTGCTGGACATTGATTCTTATTTTAGGACCTAAGTACATATTTTTGTTTAGATTGAAAGACCTTTGAGTTTAGAGAAGGGTTGGCCCCTTTCAGGCTCTGATGAAACTCTACAGTCATTGGACAGGTAGGTGGTTTTAAAGATGGTGATGGAATCCAATTCAAATGTTAATAATTATTTTTCTGCTGCTGAAATATATTATTTCTACCTTGAGCACAGTGGGTATAGCCAAGGGTTCCCTTTGTATCCCCTTAAGCTGCTCTGCCTCTAATACATTAAACTTATCCAGGCTGTCACTCTATAGACAGCTCCTAATTGACATGAAGGAGGCTAATGAGAAAAAAACCCAACTGAGAGTCCTGGGAAACTTGTTACAAAAATCTCAGTGTTGACTCTGGAAGCTCCTGGGCCAATCCTGAGATTTAAGGTACTTAAAAATGTCCTTGTCCTCCCCATTACTGAACAGATTGATAAAAAGGTTTCTAGTTAATGTTTAGGTCTTCCCCCAGTATTTATCTGGTCTTACTTGCAGGAGACTTCAAGCGTCAGATTGGCAAATGTGATGTATTTGTGCTCTTCCTCATTCTCAGGAATTGGACAGTCCTGATATTATCCAGGCTGCAAATTCTTGCTTGAGGAATGGAAATGATTTCAGACAGTACTGAGTTATTTAAGGAAAGGGCCAAGGAAAACCCTAAGAGGCATAACTAAGATGAAAGCAGGCTTTGGCTGTGAAGCCTTCTCCAAGGTATTAGTACTAATGCTCTGGAAGGAGCTTCCTAATTCTGATTTTTTTTGTGGATGGTGGACATAAAGTAGCTGTTGGATAAACAAAAATATTTACTAGTACTAGCACTAAGGAAGCCTGGTTTTATATGCAATTGTGCCTCAACTGAGACTGCACGCTCTAATTGAAGCTGTGGTGCAATACAGTGTTACCACAGAATGGTTTGGGTTGGAAGGGACCTTTAAAGGCCATCTAGTCCAACCCCCTGCAGTGAACAGGGACATCTTCAACTAGACCCCATTGCTCAGAGCCCTGTCCAACCTGACCTCAAATATTTCCAGGGATGGGGCCTCTGCCACCTTTCTGGGCAACCTGTGTCAGCATTTTGCTACCCTCACTGTATAAAAATTCATCCCTTTATCTAGTCTAAATCTACCTTTTAGTTTAAAACCATTACCCCTTGCCCTTACCCTGCTAAAAGGTCTGTCCCCCATATTTCATGTAAGCCTCCTACAGATACTGAAAGACCACCACAGAGTCTCCCTGGGCCCACTTCCCAGCTTGTCCAGGTTCCTCTGGATGTATCCTGTCCTTCAGGTATGTCAACAGCACCACTCAGCTTGGTGTCTTCTGCAAATGTGCTGAGAGAGCACTAGATCTCAGTATGTAATGGATGAAGTTAATACTGGTCCCAGTACATCCCTCTGAGGGACACCACTGGAGCATGATGTAGGCCAGTATGTGCTGCAGAACAGAGCTTGACTCAGCCCTGTGTGAGGATATGCAGCTGGACTAGAGAGCTGCTAAAAGTCTTGGGGATTTTTAATATTTACTTGTGTGATGAACTGGCTGCTCAGGCCTAACAGTGAGGGTGAATTCTTTGGTTTTGTCACAGACGTGTTTTTGGGCACTGCTGTGCCTGAAGCATGTGTCCGTGCAATTACCAATCCTGGTTTGTTCCTATCAAAAAAGGTTTTTTGTTTCTCTGAAATGAACATAAAAACAGAACTGTGACCTCGAGAGTCGAGATACAGACTCCAATAATTGTTCACTGTCTCCATCTTTTTATTAAATTTTTCTGGGGCTCTTTTTTGCTGGATAAGATCCATACAAATGAAATACAAGCAGAGTCAGTAAATAGTAATGAAAAGGTAAATTCATTTTGCAAAGAAGCCAGTGCATATAAGACATCATCTGGAATAATGATGATTTTTTTTTTTTTTTTTGCACAGATCACAAAGCTATTACAGTCTTTTAAAATTAATATCTGGCTTTTAGGCTCTGTAATGGTTTGTGTGACCTCTTCTTACTCTTTGGCTAATAAGAAAAATTATATTGTTTTTAAATACAAGACAGACATAAGGCATGATAATTGTATTGATAAGGC
The DNA here is from genome assembly GCA_013399195.1 of Dicrurus megarhynchus. Classification (NCBI taxonomy): domain Eukaryota; kingdom Metazoa; phylum Chordata; class Aves; order Passeriformes; family Dicruridae; genus Dicrurus; species Dicrurus megarhynchus. Next base: position 205,778 of record VXAD01003452.1, read on the forward strand.
TGATATTTCTGTTAAATAGCATGGAATGTGTTTGCAGTGTTTGGCTCAGTTTTTCAGCTTGTGGCCACCTTTGGGGCAGGGAGGTATGGATTTGTATCTGAGCTTCAGCAGCGCTGCCCTGTGGCTCAGTGAGGAGGCACAGGGAAATCTCCATGCCAGCTTCCCACCTCTGTTCTTAGGCCAGGCATGGCACAGGGCTGGAAACTTGGCTGGACTGTGGCCAGGCTGCAATTTGTGCATCTCTGTGGTGGGAAGGGCCACTCATCCTGGACCTAGCTCACTGAAATCCAGGACCTTTCCAGCTCCCCCAGTGGCAGTGATGCTGTTGTGTCCTTGTGCTATGGTAGTGTGCAGTTCACAGGCTGGACTGTATCCAGTTTTGTCTCACACACCAGATGATGTTCTGTGCCCACAGCATGTCTTGGGAGACCTAATTTGTAGGGATTTTAATTTCAAAGAGAGCCTGAGAGCTGAATAACCTTTAACTTCTGTGAATTGCTCTGTCACCTGATGGCTTGACACTATTCCACCAGCGTAAACTTGGTTCATTTTACTGGAGTCATGTCAGTTCTTAAGGAATCAAGGAACGGTCTGCGTTGGACGGGACCTTAAAGATCATCTCATTTCATCCCCTCTGCCATAGGCAGGGATACTTTCCTCTAGACCAGGCTGCTCAAAGCCCCATCCAACCTGGCCTTTAACACTTCCAGGGATGAGGTATCCGTCCAGCATGAGGAATGGATCTCCGGAGTGAGGTTTTTAGCTATACCTTAAATACATGTCCTGTCTTAGTGTTTTGAGCTTTTAATTCCAGAGTTGTCTCATGTAAGAGCAAGTTGCACAGAAGTCCAAAGGAAATTTTCTTTGGAACCTTGAGGCCATCACCTTAATCCAGCCACATTGTAGGAAAGAAATTTCTTTGTCAAGCAGTACCATCTATCAGCTCATGACTGCAGGAAGGTTTAGTGGGTTTTGTGGCGGGTTTTTCTGTTGTTTTGGGTAGTGAAGAGGGCTTTGGGGAGATGTGGCATTGAGCTAGGATGGGAGCAGGGAACTTGTGCCTTTTACAGTTATGTCTTCCTTGATGCTCTTGGAGTTTTCAAGTGAAGGGCATTCCCAGCAGAGCACTTCCACCCTCGGTGTGGGGCCCTGTGTCTGTGTCAGGCTAGGCAGGCCAAAACTTACTGCCTCTGAAGTGACTTGTTGGCATAAGTCAGAGCTGTACTGGGCAGCAGCAGGTTTTTGTGTGTGCTTTGCTCATCAGGACTTTCCATCTTTCTGTATTTTATGTCGTGCGTTTGTTGTAACCTAATTTTTATTTTGTTTTTTAATGTTATCTGGCTGTGCAATTCCATGCCTGGTGTTTAAGAAAGGCACCAGTCTTTTCACTGAAGGATGATGTCTGTGTGTACTTCCAGCTTTGATTGTCTCATATTGCTCGCACGTGGGCTCTTTCTACCTGCATTCCCACACGGTAGCAAGTCACTGTCTCCTGCAATTAGTTACAAAGAAGAATGATGAGATTGGCCCTGTGTTCTCCTCACTTCATCCTGGGATAATGGATTAGTCCAGATGCTTGACAGCATTGCATAAAGTGAGCGTGATGGAGTGTAAGCCTGTGTGGGGACAGCTCTCACACAAAACAACCCTGGCATGGCATACTCTAATTTCCTTCCTCATGCTTCATCTTGTGCAGCGGTTCCACTTAATTATTGCACTGTGGAAGTCAGCTGCCCGGGCAGGGATTAATCCTTTCCAACAATTGCAATCAAACTTCCACTTGTGCACTCGACTCCTAATGCTGGGTTCGTGCTCAGCGAAAGGGATGGGAATTCAGAAGCATGAGCTCTTGAGAGCAGCAGAAATTTCTTCCTTGTCTCGCTCTATAATAATAGTGACACTACTTGTTGGGGAGGGAGAGGAATGGCTTTGGGTAAAAGTTAAACATGTTCGAGGTTTTGGGGAGGAGTTGGGGGGTGAGGGAGAGTATTTAGGCTTTTAGGGTTGTTAAGTGCCTGGTAGGTAGGTTAAGTGCCATTAATTAAATGCTGTTTGGCATGCCTGAAAAACTTGTGCCTTTAATCTTCAGGTGCCAAAAGATCTTCTGAAATTGTCCCTGATATCTTGAGAAAGGTGATGCCCAAATGTAAATCTTCAGTCCTAAGAATTTCAGAAGTAGCATGGGCTTGGTCTAGCTCTGTGAAACTAGAGATAACACAGGAATTAAGAAGACACAACTGGGCAGGGGTGCAGCTATGGCTTTAGAAATAACTTGCTGAAACCAAACTGTGTCCTTAGTTTGTACTCACCTCAGTATCTTTTGGAGCTGTGCAGGGTGGTCTTATGACCATCCCTTCATGCTCCAAAGGGACAAAATCTTTGCTTGTATTCAAGCTTGATATGTTGTCCTTGGACTTCTGAATGTCTACTGGTCAGGATTCAGCTGTGCTCCCACTTCTGTCAGTACAGGGTTTTTTGCTGTGTTTCCAAGGAGCTCAAAATAAACCTTGAGGATGGCAGGAGTGTTTGTGTGGCATCCCCATTCCTCCCTTGAAATTATATGCACTCATTTAGGTCCTCAAGAAAACTCCTGGGAAGTTGATCATCAGGGCTATCTCAGGACTTCTATTTCCTGTAGACATGCTGATTTCTGGTCCTGAAGTTATTTGAGCCGGATGTTTGCTGCTGTATTTGCAGAGGTTTCCAAAGCACAGTGAGAGGGCTGCAGTGGTTTGCCAAAAGGGCGAAGGCTTGTCCTAAGGGCTAAGACAGAGTTAACTTCTACCCAGGGTGGCATCACGTTACTAATGGTGTAAAAGTTTAAGGTTAGATGTGTGTGTGTGCTCACTTGCAAGTACTGACCAGCCTTAGTTAATCACTGCTGTAGATGCCATCTTCAATATCCAAAACTGACGCACTTTGAGACTTTCTTTTAGTCACTGTTATCATTCAGACCTTGTTTCTCTAATGGGCTCTCCATGAGGTGTGGGTGTTACAGTCCTCACTGATGCAGCACCAGGAACTGGCAACTTTAGGGTTATTGCTACTCTCACTCCAGGCTTTACTTTAGGACCAAGTAAGACCATTGGCCCCCTCCTGGTGGAAACACACTAGCTTCTCACATAGAGTTTGAGTTTGATCTGGCTAAGTCACAGTAAGCTTGTACTATAGAAATCCAGTTTCAGAAACCAGCCAAGTCCAGGCTTAGTGTCAAAAAGATAAAAATTCTTTACTTGAGTCTGTACTGTCCAGCTTTGCAAAGTTGAAGTGGCTTAACAATTCAGGACCTTCTGGATTAACCTTTGCTTGAAGCAGCTTTACTTGCTTGCCTTGCCACATCACCAACTGAAATTAAATTGCAAAAAGATGGAATCCGTAAATGGGGCCACTACTGAGGCTTGCATGATGTTGCATTTTAGCCCTCTCTACTACTTGTGAGGAAGGAAACCCTAAGTATGTTGCTCCTGCCAGTTTTTCCAGCTTGTTGCTGTCCTTGGGATTTTTCCATCAGTAAGGCGGGCTTCCTCTTCTTGTCTGCTGTTTTGTTCTGGCTGTGGAACATCTTTTCCTGTAGGCTTAAGGAAGAGAGAGATCAGTAACAGATAAAGAATCAGATTGCTTGTATATGTCACCGTGGTCCTGCAGGAAGATGGACTCTGCAGGGAGTAAAACTGAGCCATTAAGAAGGTTGCTGTTTGAATTGGTTGTGGCCCAGAGAGAAAGCAGTAGAAATACATCCCAGGATGCGACAGGAGAAGTGCTGTCTCGAGAATGCCCTTGATAGCCCTGAAGTTTTTTTCCTGGGCATGTGATGGCAATTCCAGCAGACCTCTTTACAGCTTACAGAATTCCCTTACTGCAGTGTCTCAAGCAGTCCTCTAGTTGTGTGCATTTGTGCATGCATGCTGAAGTAAAAGTGGGTATTTCACACTGTTCTCTTAGCAGAAATGTAAAATAAACTCTTAAGGGTACCGTGTCAAGGAGGCTGTTATGCTATGAAGCATCATGTTACTTTGCACAAGGGTTTGCTCGTGGTTTTCAGAACTGTCTGAAGAGGGTGCTTTTTATTGCATGTAGCTGCTTATGAAGTAATGAACAATTTTGTTTCCTCACTTTTTTGCTGTAGAGATTTCAGTTCTAATGCTTTCTCTTCCTGAAGTTAGAGTTGTACAGTATTTAAATAGGAAGATTTTTTTTTTTTAAAATGGCAAAAATGCTAATGTTTGGATTTAGCTTGGAAATCAGTGTTAACTAATATGCAGAGAGAGTGAGGATCAACAGTGTTTGGAGCACTTGAAATCCCAGGTTTGGCTCCTCACATCTCTTGGGTAGGTGTGTCAAGATTTAAAAATAGAAATGGTTTGTCTTCCACCCTTTATGTGTAGCATAATCATGTTCCTTTTCAAGGTGCTTCAGAAAAGCCCCCTTTGGCTATAATATGACCAACATAAAAATAACAATATGAGAAAAAATGAACAAACACAAACCCAAAGCTCCCGACCACACACAGCCCAAAAACCTGGGATATGCTGTGACACTGAGGTTTCAGCACCAGAAACAAAACTAGAGGCACCCTGTTCTTGCAGCAGATGCATATTTAATCTGAAATCCTTCTGTAGTTGCTGCTGTGTAGTTTGCCCCAAGCCCTGGCAGCACTGCCAAGTGTGGCAGTAAATTAAGTATTGAGTCATAATTTTTAGGTAGCCAGTGGAAAAATGAAGCTGTCTGTCAAAGCTGGCTCTGAGGCCAAGGGTGGAGTCCCACTATATGGGCAGAAAGCCACTGTGAGGGGGCTTTTGGCCAAAAATGTCCTTGGGCTGTAGCCAGAAACCTGGGAAGCTCAGTCCCTGCAGGTGGCTCCTTGAAAGGAATAATCTTGTCTGTTGTGAGCAAGTGATGGGGAAATTGGTCAGGACGAGCAGCACTCGGGAAGGCCAGATCTTTTGGGTGCATGAAATTGGATCTCGCGCTCTGGCAGGCACTTGCCCGGTGCCTGAATCCTGCAAGGATGTGTGCACAGTCGCTATCAGCACTCTCAGTGCTCCCGTGGGCCTGGGGTGGCACTGGGAGGAACAAGAGGTTGAACACAAAGCAGTTCATGCTACAGTAGCCTTGTGTCTCCACACAGCTATGGACCATGTATTGCATGCAGGAAAATTTTGGCAAACTTTTCCTTTGCATTTTGAATTTTCACAGGGAAGAGGAGAAAGCCTCCTGAAATGCTATGGTTTTGGTGGGGGCTAGAGCTCAGGTTAGAGTGGTGGCAGGGTGGATGTGTACTACAGCCTTATGTTGGCAGCCAGAATTCTGTTCTGGAGACCCAGAGCTCTCAGCTGCCGTTTGAGAGGGCGAGATGTTTGATTGATGGCACTTGGATGAAATCCTTTCCTTTCAGTATCATTATTACTAATTTTAAATTATATCATTATTATATGCTTCTTTAAGTGCCCTTTCCTCTCGGTGTAAGGTGATGAAAGGTAGGTAGGCTGTTTTCTGCAGCTTTGCACGAACCTTTTTGTGTAAATAATGCTGCATCTGCTGTCTGAGACACACTGGTGGGCTTTCTGCACCTGAAATTCCGGGACTGGAGGCTGCTGAAGAACCGCTGTTCGGCACAGTTGGTCTCTGCTACGTTTGCATCCCCCTGCAAAGGAGCTGTGAGGAGCTGGTGTATCACAGCACAGGCAGCTAGGTGCCAGCACCAGCTCATGTTTGGTTTGCCTGACGCGTGTGCTCCCCGGCAGTGCCCAGAGCAAGAGCAGCTCAGCTCCGCGGGGCACTATTTGCATACTCTAACGAGATGGGCTATAATTGGCCTTCATTGATTTTGTTTTCATTGAGCTAAAATAGAGTCAGAGCTTCTTAGGCAAGAAGAGCTGATTGATTTGTGGTAGGATTCAGGACTATTCAGTTGAAGGAATAATTAATTATGTTCTTATTTAGTAATTGTCAGGCTCTAAGTTTACTCTTACCTTTCAAGTAGACACTGCTAAATTTGCTCTCTAGACTCTGTCTCTCCTTTTAAAAGCTGGACTAAGGTGCCAACATGCTGAAGACAGTTCACAGGAAATACTCAAGTCGTTTCCTCCTCTATCCTTTCATTACCACTTCTTTATCTCCCTGCACTATCTCCCTGCTTATCCATATGCATGACATCCTTCTTTCCGGGTCTTAATTGATCAGCTCCATTCTCCGGCAATTTTCTTTTAAACAATTCCAAGAAAACACCTTTTTAACCAAAAGTTGGAAAATAAAGGAAAAAAATAATTGCTTACTTGAGAAAATTCGAATGGTAACATACTGTTAAGATTTTTAAGATTTGTTGGGGTTTTTTTTGTTCTAACTCAAGCTCTTGCTGCAAAGAAATGTTTTCTTGTGTTGAACAAATACACCCGCGAAGCTCAGGAGCTGGGGGTGTTGACTGTATGCTGTTTAACACTCAGAAACTTGAATCACTGGATATGTGTGTGAGTGATGGTCTTGCTCAGAGTGGAAACTTGTCCTTCCTTGTGCTCTTCTTAGGAAGTATCCATTTAATTAAACATTAGCCCTGTGTGAGCAGACAGTGCTCTGTGGCAGAGGCAGATTTTATGAGCTGTTTCTGTAGAGTTGAAAGCAAGGTTATGATGGCCACATACAGCAAGGTTAGCATTGGCACACATGTAACAAAGATGATGTTTAGTATATTTTCTCCCCTTCTTATCTTGTGCTCGCAGCATAACGTGGTGGCAACGATTGCTAGTGGTTTTTAAGTGGTGGGTCTTATTACAAATATAATGTTAAATGCTAATGAATTGAGTCCAGGTGGTTTCTGTGCTGCTGCCAGGAATGCAGTGCTCAGTAAATACCTTGCACCGAGCAAGTGAATGACAAAGGAACTCCCTGGGCAAACAACAGCCAAATGCAAGGGATCATTCTTTGTAACAAATTAGTTCTTAAATAGAAGGGTCTTCCACCAACTTCACCGGATGAAAACTCCTGGCTCAATGAGGGCACTGGAGTGGACACAATTGCCAATAATAAGTAAGACGCAGCCCCTGCGCGGCCTCAAGTCCTTTGCGGTATGTGAGTTTGTAGGGGTGGGAAAACCAGAAGAGAAAATTACTGAAGAAGTAATAGGGGGAGAGGTTGATGGCTTTAAGTAAGGGGACAACTCCAGCGGCACCACAGCTATTTTGTCTGAAACAAACATGGGCTTCATCGTTCAGATAGAGAAGGGGCCTCTCAGTTTGAAGATGTTCAGAGGGATGCAGTTTGCTCTGGGGATGTTGCCTCTTTGCATGAGAGTTGGTGGAAAAACTAGGGAAACTTCCATGGAAGACCTGCAAAATTCCTTTTCTAATGTGCTTTGCAGGAAAGAATTGAATTTGGAAGGAATTTAGCAAAAATGCTATGTGAGAAATCAGCTGTGTTAAGATTTTTTTCCTTTCTTCCGCTTTAATTTCCAAGGAAAAGCAGGAGAAACACTGTTATATGCAGAAAAATCTTCAAAAATCTTCTTCTTAGTCATCAGTTTCCTACCAAAAAAAAAAAAAAAGACAGAAGGGAAGTCCTGAGATTTTGGTTTTGGAGGTTTTTTTTCCATTTTGGACAAAAGGTGGGATTTGTTTTGTTTTGTTCTTTTTTGTTTAAATGGGAGATCTCTTATTTAGAAAAGCTGCAGCAGATTTCTTTGGCAAATATCATTCCTCCTCATTTACTTTTCCCAGATGTGAGCAAACTTCTTTAGTCCTACTGCATGGAAGGAGCTCTGACAGAGAAGGAGAGAAAGGCAAGCTTCTTAAATCCACCAGATGTCTGGGTGGATTTTGAATGCCATTCTGCTTCTGAAAAGTTTCCCAAACTGTGGCAAAGTCACAGCCAGGTAATAACTGCATAGGATCTGGGGCACTCAGTAGCTGTGTAAGCTCACCTGGACCCTGCTGGGCTGAGCAGCAATCTCTGGATATGAAGTAAACCCCTTTTCCAAGCCCTACTCTCTCTGCAGATCTCTGAGCTGAAAACATCTTCTTTCCTTGCTTGCTGTCTCACTTTTTGGTTAAATCAGCTTTTTCCACTCATGGATTACACATACTCACCCCCCACCACTGGCCTGGCCCCAGTGCCTGCCTTGCCCTGGCGTGACGGGTCCCAGACCCTCCAGCTGTTTTGTGGCCTGTGCAGCAACTTCCACGTTGGAAACTGTGCTTTGACTGGGCAACAAGGTTATGTGGGAGGCTGTGGAGCTAGGAGACAGAAAGAAAAGATGTTTAGGGGGTAAATGAGGCAGGAAAAACAGCTGTGTGATCTTACAGGGGCAAATCAAAGTCTGTGCAGACCAGCACGTTCCTTTGAATTGGACACTCCCATTACATCATCTAAGTTGTTCTCTTTTTGGCAGTCACTTTTCTCTAAATAATGCTTTATGTTACTCTGGATGGTCTTATTTTGGGAGCTTAAAGTCACAGGCTCCACCATTTCTGTAGAGATGTTTTTTCTTTTCTCTTTGCCTCTGACTTGTTTTAAGGAGCAGAGAGGCACTGAATTACCTTTTTTCCCATGCAGAACCTTCCTCTGTAAAGTTGAGATGCTTCGTGGTAAAACACCTTTTTGCTAAAAAAGTGAATGGGTGCACCACAGCACAAGACAATTAGCACCACTTTGTGTCTGAGTGCTTTCTAGTGAGGAATTAACTCACGGGTGCCTCCTGGGATTTCCGTGATTTGTGCTGCCATCTTGCTATTTGTCCTGGGTCAGAGTTCACCGATCATTTCAGAGCAGGGAAGGCAGGAGCTGGGGTATTTTGCACATGCACTTCCTAGGCTTTCATTCGCCAGGAGCCTGAAGGCTCCTGCCTCGTTCAGTTTACTGAAGGCAGCTTTCTTCCCTGCACATGCATGTCTTGGGTTGGATTCTTATGTATTTCTGCCTTCGGACAGAGGTAGCACTTAGTGCAGACCAGAGTGTTTGTAAAGGCTGCCTGGTTTTGCCCAGGCTGTGAAATGAACCTGAATTCCAAGTGCTCAGTACAACTTTTTCCTTTGCTTTCAGTGAAAGCACTGATTAAACGTGTGTTTACAGGCCTCTGAAACTTCATGTAGTTAAGGTGGACCAGAGTTTCAAAGACTTGTCATTTTTACTGGACTGATTGCCTTGGAAATTGAAGAATTTTCTGTGCTGATATGCTCTGGGTCATGAATGATCAGCTTAGAAGGAGATGAGTACCTTGGGGGTTGTCAGGATTATTGGACTGCCTACCCTGGAGCTCCAGCTATTGCATTGTGAAGATAATGAATGATTAATTGATCTCATACTTTGTACTTAACTTAATTGGTAGCAGTGCTTTGGATGCACTGGCTGCTGTAGAAACTTAGAAGATAAACCCATTCTGAGTCAAAAATGAAAAGAAAAAAAGTGAAAGGGTACAGGACAAGGAACAGAAAAAACACCTCACTGGCCCACATAGTTGTGGGCAAAAGAGGAGTAAAGGGAAGAGTTGGGAAAGGGGACTACAGCAGGAGTCCCCCCAGCTGGGAAGATGTGGAAACTCCCCCTGTCCTGAGAGAAGAGCTTGCATTGCATCCTTCTCCCTTACTGGCTGAGACCTACTTTTTTTTTCCTTTCAGGGAAATGCAGAACTCTGTTAAATGTCTGAGGTTTCCCTCTCACATGATATCTCTGTACCAGCCTCTGTCTAAAAAGAGGCTGACCCTGGTGTCTTTCCTGGGTATCTGCTCCTTTACCAATGAATCTATTGCAGCAAGCTGCAGCACCAAGGGCTTGTTACTGCTGTTGTGTTATTTCCTCTTCCAGGCACTCCTGCTCAGGTGTTCTGTGTCCTTGGTGGATTATTAAACTCTGTACTCTTGTGTTTCAAGGGGCGAGCTGCAGAAGTGGGTATTAAAAGCAGCAGTCAGCCACAGTGAGTCCATGTTAGACATGGAGTTGTTTCCTGTTGTTGTCGCCTTTGTCTGTGTAACCAGTAAATCCCTATTTTCTGCCCCTGTTGTGTGGGTATGTAAAATAACTTGCCAGGTCTAAAGGGAGCACTGGCAGCTGTGCAGCTCTAATCTTGTGTGCAGCAAGGGAGAGTCACAATCACATTTTGTCTAACAGTCTGCCAGAAACCATCTCACATTCATTTCACAAAGTGGAAGGAAAAAGCTCTGCAATTCCTTCCGTAAACCAGGGAACAAGCTGTAGAGCTGCATTGTCTTCCTTCCTTCCTGATGGAACAAGAAGGGTTCCTATAGTGACTTGCATCAGAATAAGACACTGGAATTTAGGTTTTATGGGCTGTTCAACCATCCTCTGGCCAGGTGAAACTTCATCTTGATGGAGATGGGAGTAGTGACGGTTAGAATTGTTTCTCTTGTGGAAACTTCTCACTAGTTTGAAAAAAAGCTGAAGTAAATCCGGTAAAATTGCATTTGAAAATGAAAACATGGACATTACATTGTGGAGAAACGGTTTGAAGGGTGGAGCATGAACTTGCCAATACTTCTGCAGCAATATTTGTGACCAGGACACTGACTTGGGCAAAAATCCCTGGAGCAAAGAAGTACAGCTTTCAGCTAGATTTGGAAAAGGACAGACATCTGTCATTAGTGGCCCAGAGATGTGAAAGCCTGTCAGTGGGAAATTAAGACAGTTTTGCAATGTGCTCTTTCTGCTACTGCAACTTAGAAATAATTGCCAATATAAGAGTGGAAAGCAATACAAACGAGTATGTTATGGTGTGAGCAAATAGAGGTTATGTTAATCTTGGTAAGAAGAACCCATGTATGTTGACAATGATCAAATTAAACTGCTCATTAATAATCACCATAAGTATTATTGATCTCTACGGCACTTCCCACCCAGATGCTCAAAAATGTTTTATGAATCTTTGAAAATCACAGCAAGACAGGGTGAGAAATTTTGTGTAGCATAGGCAGTAGTGGTGGAGGGGTGGAAATTAAATCTGGGGTCATAATGATTTGAAAAATTTTGGTGAACAAAGCTGAGTTGTCCTGAGAAGAACTAAAATTCCTTGACTTGACCTGATGCACGAAGCCACATGTTCAGTGGCACTGCTGTAAGGGGGCTCTGCTCTGGGTTACCTGCAGTTGGAGAACTGCAGCAAAACTTAGTAGCTCTGTACACTGCTTGTGCTGCTAAGGAGCAACTTCTTCTCTATGCTGACTTTGACGTGCGAGATGCACTCAGAAGATAACAAATATTGTATATTTCACAGCAATAATGTGTGAAAAATCTTTTAGGTTGGTTTTCTAATTTGTTTCTACTTCAATTAACTTTTTTAACTGCATGTCATGTCTCATAAAATGATGAACGCTTTCCAATTTATTGAAACAGTGGTTCTATAAAAGAACAATATGCTTGAGCAACTCTTTGTACTGATACATCATCATCAACCTTAGTAATGAGTGGGAGAGAGATAGGGCTGGGTTTGGCTCCATTGAAAACATTTGTAGATTTTATCTGGAACAGATTTTATTAAAATTGCAACAAACTTTATACAGCCCAATATATGCTTCATTAAGGGAACATTACCTTACAATTATGATTAATTAGATTAAACTTATGAAAGTGTGTTATTTGTTCAAATCAAAAGGGTGGCAGGGAAGAATGATGGATGATGAAAGAGTGTGATAAATGAAGAAAGCAGCTGAACTAAATTGAATGTGTATTCATCCGTTTTCACTTCATAACTAATGATAAATTGAGCATGTCACATTTAACAATACATGTCTGAGCTTAAGCACAGTCCCAGCTCCTGTAGTCTAATGTCTTTTGTCAGGTAGCTGCATTCAGGGGACGTGATATTTGGTTTGGAGAAATCTACGCAGTTCATTATCTATCTGTCCCTGCAGCTAAAATCACAAATGAAGGCTCCTGCTCTCCCTTGAAATGAAATCACGGAAGTCTCAATTAGGATAGAGTTGTCTAGGAGGCAGAATCTGACTGTGAAGTGTTAATTTGACTGGAAAAGCAAGTGATGTATTGAAAATTGTGTGTTGTTGACAAGAATACATTTTGGGATAATTGCAAACTCGAACAAGCCTGTGAGGTCAGAGTCTAACTCACAGGCTCAGGCACTCGTTGTGCAGCCACATGAGAAAGATGCCATTCAGCACCAGCTGAAATGTCTGAATTTGGCCTGAAAGACTTGGGGAGTTTGTATGGGCAGTGCCTGGCTGCCTTGGGATGGTTTGCAGGCTTCTCAACTCATACCATATTTTTTGATGATCAGCCTTTCCAAGGGCATTCAGCAGTTCTGGTTGTACCTTTGATTATAAGAGATGTGAAGCAGGATGACAGGAACAGGTGTGTACAGGCGGGAGGATCTTAATTTTGTCATCATCAAAGCCAAAAAGGAAAACATTTTGATCTGGGATCTCTTAAATCTTTAGTCAACATTTCATACCAAAAATGTAGTTCTGGCTGGCTTTGTTGTTCCATTCCTGGTCCAAAATTATTCACACATATTAGGCCTAACTGAGTAATGATGGGTTGAGCTGCTGAACCACACCATGGATGAATTTTGAGCATGAGATGTTTAGCATTTCCAGGAATAGTTCAGCTGTGATCCCACAGATCCTTGAGTGCTGTAGACCAGAGAGTGAGAAAAGGTTGTTGTGTAGTTTTAAGGAGTAACAGGAAGCAACTGCAGCAGAGCTGAATGCATGAAGTAATAGATATGGACCTCCAAAACTGAAATTGAGGGGAGTCCTGCATCTCCTAAGAACATTGGGCATAAAGGAATGTCCTGTAAACAGATAATGAATAAAACTGGGTAGCTAAGCGTGGGCATAAGTGTCATGTACAGGGATAGGGAGTAGGGAAGGGACAGTCTCCTGCATTCTTCAGGTGATAAGGAGAGGATTGCTTTAGCTACTTTAGTTTGCTTTAGCTGCTTTAGAGCAGTATCAGACACCCCTTTTGCTCCCGGTGCTGTTCCTCAAATGTTCTCTGTCCCTCTCTTGCAATCAAGTCTCTTGACATGACAGCTGCACTCGCTGTCCCTTGAGAGGAGCACTCTGTGGAGTTTCAGTGATATTTTTGAGCTTCTAAGTCAGGAGCGGGCCAAACTTTGTTCTTGTACAGTACTGCCTGTAAGGATATTAAACAGGTTTTGGACAATTAAAGTAATTTAAGAAAGTTAGTGATATTTAACTTTGCCAGCGTCTCTAAATTTAATGACAGGAGGAAAGGAGTTTGTGTGTAAAAGTTAAGGAAACAAACGAGACTGAAATAAAGGGAAGAAAACTGTAATGTTAAACTTTCCAACCAGTTTTGGTAATGACATTGTTCCCCTGTCCTGTGAAGTCCTGGCTTCACGTGTCTGAACACTTTGTGCTTATGCGGCAGACATCACACCTGGATGGGATGGATGTGAGGGGACTTCTGTGAAGTTGTCTCTGCTTTTCCTCTATCTGTTTCTCAGGAATGCTGTAAAATGTTTGTCTATTTGACTGAGGAATGCAATTGAGAATTTCTTGGTGTGTAAAGAAGTAATTTATTTACACCTGTAACCACCACCTATAAAACCAGAACCTGTTTTCATGGAACTATTGAAAGCTTATCCTTTGGGAAGGCTGTGATAACACATGGCAGAGCACTGGATCCAGCAGTGAGGTTATTAGGAGTAGGATTCTGTCTAAGTGACGGAATTTGTAGTGAAATTTGGTCTGCAGTTCCATTTTACACTTAGTGGCAAGGAAAGTGCAATGTAATGGAAGTCCCATGAAAATCAGCAGTTTTATTTATCCCTCATGCCATGAAAGTGGTTTGGTGGGGTGTTTTTTTATGTCACAGACACACAAAGAGCTAGCTTTGTGCTTGTCTCTGTGCTGTTGTTAGTAATGATTCTCAGGAAATAGCTTACAGTTGCCACAGAGATATTTCTGACTCTGACCTGGTTGTGTGAGGTGGGTTTTTTTGAGAAATGGCCTGTGCTGTGAAGATAAGACCCTATGACCTGGGAGTAAGTGGACCATTGGGACTGTTTTAGCAATCTGAAGCTTCAGTCTCTCAATACCTGATTGTTATGGTGAGGCTAAATTTGGGTGAGAACGGAGGGTGTGGAGTGCTGGGCTTCTCTTTGGAATGTTTCCACAGGCTCTTTGGGAAGAGGACAATGCACTTAATGCATCTCTGCACTGCCACCAACGCAAGCCCCTTCCCTGCGAGCTCTGCCTAAGCTGCTGCATTCTTTTGTAGAAAACAGTGAGTTGGCTGAGTAAGGTGGGAAGGACTCTTCTGGAGGAAAAGCTGCAGATGGTTCAGCTCCTTTGAGATCACTCTTTCCATGTGCCTCAATTTTGGTAGCCCAGTTGGAGACTTCCCGAAGGGAGATGGCTCTGAGTACTTTCTGGACTTCAGATTTCTGCAAGGCTTTTTGGTGTGAGCTCCTATAAGACAGAGGTACTGGAAGTGACTCCCTTCTTTATCTTTAAAAAGGTATTTAGGCCACCCTTCCCCCATGGCTGAGTAGAAGGCCCAGAGGAGACAGGGGTGTAGGAATCATTAAAGTGAAATGTGAGTCATGTTCATTAAAGGCAAGCTAGCAGAATGTCTTATATTAGTGGCTGCATAATGATTAGAGCTTCCTGTAATAATGATGATGGCGATTCTACTATATGAATTGAACATTCATTCTAAGTTAATTCACATCCTTTTAACTAATAAGTTATTTAAGGGAACAAGAAAAAAAAAAAAGGAACCCTTTTTAGCTCATAATTTGAATAGACTGATCAGAAGAATGCTGAAATAGCAACTCTTCCTCTGTGCTGGGGAGATTCAGACACTAATCTTTGTCTCATTTTTTTAGTTGTATTTATTTATTCATAGTTCATTACATCTCTGCTAAATACTAGACCTAACACCCACTGGGGATTATCTATGTCTTCACTAACAATATGTTCCTAGTCAAAATGGCGATAAAGAACTTTATTTTGGTGTAAAATTATTTGAAGAAAACTTCACTTTTATTTTTTTTTCTTCTGAGACATGTCAGGGAGATGAATGATTCACTGTTTGCCTTACAAAATATCAATTTTTGAGCAAGAAATCATGGTCTACAAATATTTTTCATCAGGAAAAAAATAAAAAGGGGAAAGAATTATTTACTGTATGTAGGACATAAAAAATCAGTATAGCAAGGTGAAAAGGAGGGCAAAAGTTTTAGTTTAAATATTGAAGGAAAACTCTGACGGTGGCAGCCATGGCTTTGCAGTAGTCTCTTGACAAGGAGGAAAAACTCTTAAAGCTGTTTAAAGATAGCCTGGGAGATAGAATAGCATACAGAGCCCCAGGAGAGTGGAAGATGGATACGAGAAGCTAATTGGTCTTTTGTACTTGCAACTTTGGTCATTCTGAGGATCTGGGCCCACTGGCAAGTTAAGGACTTCAGAAGTTGTGTTCCATTGATGTCAACTTCTGCATGCCTGCGAATTCACTTGAACAAGTTGACACCTTTGAGTTAGTAAGGTGGATTTTCTCATTGTTTTATTCATTACTCTTGCCTGGCAGTCAGAATAGGAATGTCCAAGAAAAGTTTTGGCATAGTTAGGTACAGAATGCTTCAGAGTTCTAGTTGTGAGCCCTGCTTAGAAGTAACAACTGTATTCTTACCATGATTTCCCTCCTGATCAAAGGATTACATTTATTAAACTACTTGTTTTGCCATACATTTTGAGATTAAACTAGTCAAAATTTCAGCTCTGTACACTATAAAAACTTAAAGGAATCCCACATTGTGTAAACTGAGAGGTTCAAAGTTAAATTCAGATTAGTATAATTTGGATGAGCCTGGAAGATACACTCTGATGCCTTGGTGCATTCGAGTTTGTTCAGCTGAGTTCCAGCATTTAATGGCCTTTACAACTTAGCTTGTGCAGAACTGCAAACAGGTACATTTGGAATAACTTGTCAGAATTTTCTCTTTAGGCTGTGCTCTTGTTGCTGACACAGTCTGATCTGCAAAGCCTGCAGAGCTGTCTTTATTTGTGTCATGGCAGGTATCTGCTTCCTTGTAAACAGTTCACAATGAATATTTGGTTATTTGAGATGTAAGTCAAATTGGTTTGGAGAATGCTTCTCTTTGGATGCTGTAGCAGATTCTGGAGGAGAGCAGCTGTGACAGGAGTCTGGCTGCTGCTGGGTCTGCCTGGGAGGGCGTGGGTGGAGGGAGCTGTCCAGCCATGTTTTCTATATGAATCTTGCAGGGGTGATTCTTAATGTTTCTTTAGCCTTCCTTCAGATGAGAGCTTTTCTGCTTTCTGCTCCAGGACTACAAGAAGATCCTTACTGCAGTCAAAGGGGCTCTAGAATAGCAGTGCTGAATTCCAGCCCAGATCAGGCTTAGATAATCTTTTAATAAAACAGCAAGTCCTAACTACCTTAGTTAAACTAGGCTGAAACACCAGCACCTTACATCTGATGCTGCAGATGAACATTCTCACTTCAGGGTACAACTAACTTGAAATTATCTCCATAATATGGCCTTCTCCTCATCCATATCCCTAAGAAAAGGTCAGTTGAAATTCCTCATAGGTGTCACAGAATCATTTAAGTTGGAAAAAATCTCTAAGGTTGTGGAGTCCAACCTTTGATCACCACCTTGTCAACTAGACCGTGGCACTGAGTGCCACATCCAGACTTGAGCACCTCCAGGGATGGTGACTCTACCAGCTCCCTGGGCAGCCCATTCCAATGTTTAACAACCCTTTCTGTAAAGAAATTCCTCCTGATGTCCAACTTGAATCTCCTCTGGGAGACAAAGCCTTGAGGCTATGTCCTACTAGTTGCCTAGTAGGGAGAAGAGGTTGACCCCCACCTTGCTACAACCTCATTTCAGGGAGTTGTAGAGAGTGATGAGATCCCCCCTCAGCCTCCTTTTCTCCAGGTTAAACATCCCCACCTCCCTCAGGTTCAACTCACAGGATTTGTGCTCCAGAACCTTCACCAAAGTTAGTAAGTAAACAAATGTTGTTTTCTTTAGGGCTTGAAAATACACTGCTAATCACTCGTGGAGAGAGAGGCCTTTGAAAGAGAAATATTTTTTTCCCCTCTTAAAATAGCTTTTGTTCTTTTAGCTTGCTTCCCAAAACTGAGCTGTTCCCAGGCTCTGTCTTCTCCTTAGTTCCCCCTGCACAACATCTAACACACAGAAATAGTTCTGGTAAGGTGCTAACTTGGGTAGTTTCTGAATGTCTCTGATCATCTCAGTGGTTTGTGTATGCTTGGACACGGTCTGGAAGACACCAAATGTCACACCAAAGATTCAGCGTGGTTAATAATCTTGACCTGAAATCTGAAAGACTTCTATGGATCTGTTGGTGAGTGTTGGAGCCTAAATTCTGCTGGATGAAATACAGAAGTCTGGCAGTTCACTGTGCAGTTTTATACTTCTTGGTAGGCTTAACTCTTCCGATTTTAAGCCATATTGCCTCCCTCAGAAGAGTTTGTGTGCTTTCCTCCTCTTCACTGGTGACACTTTCCAAACAGATTTATGTACCACGACACAGGTATTGAAGGATGCTGGTTGTTCTAACCCAAAACATATATGAAGTAGAATATGTGACAAGGCCCACTGTGCCTTATCTAGTGCTTGCATGTTGCAATGGAATTCAGCTGGATGTTAAGGAAGTGAATCAATAGTCAGGATGATAATGGTCAAAAAAAGGATGTTCACAGATAATAATTACTGATCTTTTGGCCTTATTTTTTTGCCAGCAAATATAATGTTCTGATGAAGTTATAATTTAATTAACTTCATCTTAACAGTATCCAAAAGCCTCTACTTTGGAGGAATCAGTCATGCCCTGTCATCTGTCTACAGCGATGTTACCACTGTTCTTGTTTGCTGTAATCTTCCTGTGTTGACTGTGAAAATTGCATCTGGCTTTAATATGAAATTCATGAAGGTCTCTGCTTTTGAGCAACTGTCAAAACAGCTTCTTATACTTCAACCTGAACATTCATGTATTTACATTTAGCTTTGCGGAGAACCACTGGGAAATAAAGGATTTTCTCCTCCCTCTCCTCTTACTTTCCTCCTTCAACTGCCTTTCCCAGGGCTCTCCTTTACTTTCTCCTCCCTTTCATAACCTCATCTAGATACCTATTAGCTCTCTGTTTCAATAACACTGCTCTGGCTTCCACGAAAGTGCTTTTTAATGTAGGAGCCATAACACCAGGGTCACTTTCTGAGTAACATTTTATGGGATTGATTAAACTTTAACACCATAACTGTTGACTTTATAGGCCAAGGAAGAGACACTGAGTGCTAAGCTCTGGATAATTTGTGCTTCACAATTTTTTAAAATCAGCTGGAGATAGGCTTTAATGTGTTTGATGAAGCAACCCTTTTTTTTTTCTCCAGTGTGTCCTATTTTAAAAGACCCACAACATTTAACATACAGTCTTTAACACTAATGAAGTAAAGTTATAGTAAATAACCATATACATGTAGAAAAAGGTATTTAGCTCCATGGGAAGAATATGAAAAGATTTAATTTGCTCTTTCCTTGGCTCCAAATGGGAACACCTCCTGTTTTTTGTTTTTGCTAGAAAGTGAATGAATGGTTGTTCTTGGCTGAGAGTTGATGTTGCAGAAACATGTTGTTCCTTCTCACTGCAGGTTCTCTCCTTGCAGTGACTTTGGTAGGACAGAAAACAATGGGGGTTTGCTAAATTAACAGAAAACCCTCATCTCTCCTTAAATTGCTTCTTTCAGTGCGGGCAGTGTTTGGTGCTGAGAAATTGCTGGACAGTGGTGCCCCTCAATGTGTTCCAAGAAAGAAGAAGAGTATGAAGGAGTGCTTGATGGATGAATGTGACTGCAGGTACAGTTCCCAAGCTGGTTTCAGTCTCACATGATTTTAGGCAGGCCATCTGTAATCCCCTCATTGCCTCACCTGCTCAGTGGCTAACAGAGCACTTATCTGCCAGGGTTTCCCTGTTCTTCTCTGCCTGTGGGAAACTCCTCTGGCTGGAGCTGACACACTGCTCCTAATTACTGTTCATAATTAATGTGCGTTTGCCCATCCAAAAGGAAGAACAGTTGTACTTTCTTGTGGAGCCTGAGGAGTTAAATCTAATGCATGACTGAACTCGGATGGGAGGACACAGGTTCAGTTTCACCCTGCATGAGCAACTCGAGTGCAGATTCCCTGGAGGCCCTGGGGATATATCCAGGCTGCCGGGATATGGTGCAGCTTATGGGACTGGGGCTTCCCTGCACATTTTTGCTCTGTCAGAGCAAACTAGGGCAGGGATGTTGGATAATGGTCTATTACGAGCATGAACTTCCACTGGGGTTTCTGGACCTCAGATAATAAATGATAGTTAAGAGCCCATCACAAATCCCTGGAAGTATTCAGCCTGTGTTATGGTGAAACCCAGTTGTTTTCAAGGTGACAGAGACCTTCCCAGTCGGAAAGGATGGCTTGGTGTGGCCAGGGAGTGCAGTTATGGCCCAGCATCAGCAGATTTCCTGATGAAGTCACAGTAAGATTGCTATTTTAGAAAATCAATAGCATGGTTAATTGTCTTGTGCTAACATTTCTTGGGAAGGGTAACTGTACAGCTTAAAAAAGAGCCAAAATTTAAAAGCCTTGTGGCTTACCATTTCAGTTGAAACATTTTTAAATTGAAAGCCAAATCATGCTTATAATGCTAACTTTCATAAAAGGGTTCACATATCTGAACACCTCTTGAGACTCAAGGGAGTCATGTGGAGGGTTCTGTGTCTCCTCTGAATGCAGAAGACATTTGGGCTCCTAGGAAGGCAAAGACCCTGAGAGCTGCTGGGAGCAGCTGGAGAGCTCAGGGTGGGTTATTGCCAAGGAAGGCCAATTTCCCCATGAGCCCATCACATGCTGCTCCTGTGTCTGGGCTGCTGCCAGTAGCACTGACCAACATCTACCTTAGTGCCCCTCATTGGAGATGGGTGGTATTGGGAAGGGGCAGGGATAGTGCTGAGTTTAGGGCAGCTCTCTAGAGCTGCTTGAAACTGCTAATTGATCAAAAGCACAATTACACTGCTGAGGAGGATTGGATACTACAAGTGATGCGTAAGAGGAAGAGGCAGCCTCTGGCTCAGGAGATCCCTGAAACATTGATTGCTGGAAACTGGGAATAATATCCAAGAGAACAAATGCTTTGCCTTGTTCTTAGCAGGTTCCTGCGGAGTCTGCCACTTGTGGCTGGCAGAGATAAGTCCAGTACTAAATGGTCCTTGAGTCTGTTCGCAGTGCTCATAAAACCCATTTGTCACCTTATAACTAAAACGGTTTGCTATGAGCCTTCAGGCAGCTCCATAGCTCACAAAACAAAGATTGTTGCTTTTTTCCTGTGGATGGGCTGAATCTAGGAAAGTCCAGATTGCTTGTGGGAACTGAGAGGGGCCTTGGTCAGATGTCTTTTCCTTTCCACACTGATGAGTCAACCTGTATTTTCTCCTTAAGTCAAAATATTTCTTAAATGATTTCTCACTAGCTGTTATCTTCTCTCTCTGAATCCATACAGGGTTTGTTACTTGCAATTCCCCTTCAGTATTTTCTCTGCTCTTGAGTCTCATGTCCTTCAGCATGTGCCACTTTAGCTGATCGCTGAAGTCTCAAGAGGGTCTGGCAGGCACTGTTGCTGTTTTCCAATCTTGCCAACTGTAATATTTCTTCCAGGCAAGGTCCCTCATAATTCAAGAGAGGTCAGTCAGGACCCAGGAGCTGAACCTGTTCTTTCCAACAAATCGGCAGTGGGATTGAAAGAATTTATGCAAAACATCAAAATTATTTTGCTGTTTCCTGTATTGGGCATAGGTCTGACAGCATTGTTGAGTTTTTCTGTTCTGCAGCGAACAGTAAAAAGTGTAGGATCCATTAAGGATCAGCACAGGCCTCCTTCTTCCTAGATGTGGGCCTTGAGTCAGTCCCCCTACTGCACAGGAAACAGAAGAATGGAGCTAAACCCAAACATTTCATGCAACAATTTATCACAAACCTGTTTGTTCTTCACTGGAGTCGCTTACCACCACTCAGCTGCTGACAGCCCTCCCTCTCACTCTGGGAATTTAGTTTTTCTTTTAGACCATATTTAATTGCATGCTCAGACAAAAGCAAAAGGTGGGGAGTCTGTCTCTTACTGTGTGTTTGGCATTTTTTAGAGACTCTCAGAAAAGAGAGGGAGGTATTTTTCTTATAGCAAGCTGTACTTTCAGAATCAGGTAGTGTAAAAAAAAGTCCACCTACCTGCTGTGGCGTTTTGTTGAAACTCAAGCTGTTACAGACTTGCCCGCATGTATTTTGGTATCACTTAACTTTGTGAAGGGTTTGAGATCTGACTCCTGGTCCAAGTCTGAATTTCTGCTTCGGGCACTCATGTTGTAATGAGGTGTATCGTCAGGAGAGAAGCACAAAACAGAGGATTTGAACCCTCAGGGAGAGCTTGTCTCCACAGAAATGCTATGGGAAAAAAACCAGCTGAGTGGTTAAAGGTACAATGCTAAAACTGATCAGTAAAATCAGTCTGTGGACACCCTGAGGCAAACAAAAAGATGAAAAAGACAAAACTTGCAATGTGGGTGCTTCAGTCTGCCTGGAACCAAATCTGCTCTAGTGGGGCAGCTCTTTCTTCAGTGCTGTGTTTCATCTAGTATTTTACTGCCTGTATGCCTTTGTAAATAGTCTATCCTTAAAGCCTAAGATAACATATTTTCTAATTCTCACTCCAAAATACTTTTGTTGTGCAGATTGTTAAATTAATATGCTTTAGAAATCGAGTCAACACAATTTTGCTGAAAATTTGAATGTAGACATATTCAGATTTAGCTCTCAGATTTTGAAAGTCTTTCTACACATAACATCCTACTCTAAAAACAGTTTCTTTTACCCTAAAATAAGTCAGAAGCAGTGGTAGTAACTCAGAAATGGGAATTGGACCCACTGCAGCTTGCCACTGCCTTTGGGCTGTGGAGCCTGTACAGTCCAGGTCCAGTTCCAGAAGGTGCAAATGTGGTTAGTTCTTTGTTTCAGTCACTTCTTTAACATGGAAAAATGTCTTTTATCCATGTAAGCATCCAAATAGTCTAAAATCCGGGATGTGTTATTTCTGCTCAGGTGAATGAACCTCAGTTCCTGAGCAGTCCTTGACTGGTCAGTGCTTCCAGAGCAAGGTGCTCCCTGAGCAATCTGATGCAGTGGCATGTGTGCAACACAGAGTAAAGTGTTAAACTCACACAGTAAGTTTTTGCACACTTCTCTCCCTTGAGCACTCTGCCAAAGCAGACATTAATCAGCTTTACTCTAGGAGTTAGAATAGAAACTCGCTTGTAAATTACGACCATTACATTTCCGGCTGAAATTTCCCTACTCCTTTAAGCTAATGTTTTAAAAGACTAACCCTACCATTCTGGCAAGTGCCACGTCTTGCCTTTATATCCATTTGGCACTGTTTTCTCTCTCTCTCTCTCTCTTTTTTTTTTTTTTTTTTTTTTTAAGTTGAAGAATTACATTATCTCTGTGAAATAACTTTCCTTCTTTAGTTGTTCAGTTTGATTCAAGGATTTTTGATTAAGCGTTCAGGGGTTATGAATAAATAAGAACCAGCAGCCCAGTAATTGGTATATCATTACTCCCTAGTAGCACATTTAATCCTCAGCTTCGCTGCACCACATAACCTTTTCCTTCAGTCCTCCTCCTCCTCAATATTGCTTACAAAAAAAAGAAAAAGAGAGGGAGGGGGGAAAAAAGCCATGTCACTGCAAGCTTCACAAGTTACCATTAAAATGAATACTTTTTAATTTCTCTGGATGAGATGGAGCCCTGTGCTCTGGGACAATGCTGATGGATGACATTTTAATGCAGCTGAAATGTTATTTTTACTGAACCAGGGAAAACTATAAATTTTGCTTCATTGCCATTGATGGCTCTATGCATAAAACTATGGTGGCGCCCATTGCCCATGAATAATCACCTCAGCATGGCAGATGTTACTTCGCAGGGAAAGCAATTCTTATGCCGAAGAATTGTGGAAAGATTAATTGTCTACAGCTGTTTCATGGCCCACAGCAATCTTGATACATTTATGATAAGTTTAAGAGCTCACTAGAGGCAGCTCCTATTCCCTGTTGTGAGAGAGGGAGGAGGGGGAGCTGAATGGCTTTATTTTGACACCTGGATTCATAGAATCTGTCAGCTCCATTACAGCCTTCATAGAAAGCCGGCTGTTGGCAGGTTTGGGATGATTGTGAGTGGGCTAAGATGCAGGAATTATCTAGACATAGATAAAGAAAAGGAGACTGAGAAGAATTATTCAAATTTGTGCAAATGAATTGCTTCCATTTTTCCTCCCTCTGCCAAGTGGAAATTGAACGTAACCCGCTCTGACCTTTCTCTATTAAGTGCTGCAAATTGCAGTAAATGCATAGTTCTGAGTGCCCTAATGAGACAAAGCTCTAGCAATGCCTCATTAATAAGGAAAGTTTGACCTTGCTGGTCAGCCCTTCATTCGATATTGAAAAGAAATAGGAAAAAAGAAGAGATGACCTGCTGTAAATTTTGAACAATACCTTTGATTTAGTTTGTATATACTCCCAAGCAGACACTTCACTACCTTTTTTTTTTCTACCATTTTTACTATACAAGTCAAGAAGAGGTACTTACTTACTAGGTTCCTCTGTAAATTCATGAGGACGGTGGTGATTTGTGACAGGAATGCACACAGGTGATCTGATGAAGCTTTTGCAAATGTGTTTTAGCGTCCTTGCATTGATGAAAGAATGTTGATACCCTCCATTCTACACAGGTTTGTTTTCCTTTTTCCCTCAGCCCGTATCCATTACCACTGTATCTGAGTGCCAGTGTGTATTCTGCCATTACTTGAAAAGAATATGGCAAGGAAATCATATTCTGTCCTTAAATACAGCTGCTGGAGTAGGAAGTGCCTCTGAGAAGGAGATGTTTGCTCCCCACCCTGACAGAGCAGCTCTCTGATTCTGGTCACTGCACGGACCCAGAGGAGATAGAATCTAAAGGGCCCAACACTTTATTCACAGATAAATGCCAATAATCCAGTCTAAAGAGGTTGTCTAAAGAGGTTTATTAGAAAATCCCAAATCTGTGAATGCATGCATATTGAGGAGAAAAAATATAGAACAAAGCTAAAAATTAGGAGAAAAATATGGAAGTCAATGAATAGATTTATGGAAGTTGTATTGTTATAATCCATGGTGCTTTGTGGTCAGTCTCACTTTTAGAAATCATAGAGGATAAAATATTGCAAACACTGAAAAAATGTATTTCCCTTTTCAATGACTTGTACATGATACACCTCTGTTTTTTTCATTGTTACAGAGTCTAGCTTGATTTTTGTTTATGTTCTTTGTTTACATTTGTATACACTTGTGTTATATATTGATATAATTTTAGTTACATAGACATTATTTTTATTTATTATTAGTTATAATAATCATAATATATATAGTAGTACTATTCATCTAAACAATATTTTATGCAATTAATATATTTGTCCATATTTTTGTTTGGTACTTGTTTCTCACGTTCTTTATTTGTGTTCTTTATTTATTTATAAACATTTTATGGTGTGCATTCAAAAAATTTAAATAAGGAGAGAGGCTTAAATGCTTTCTCTGCTTCCTAAAACTTGCTACACACAGTAAATGAATAGGTAAAAAGTTGAAGCCTGCTCAGAAATGGTTAAAGAAACAAAAAAATGTTGCTCAGTTTGCTTGGGTAAATTAAAGAATAAGTTGACCAGCTCTGTTAGACATTCATAATTCCTCCAGAAATTGCATCCCCTGGGATTTTTGGGTGGTGGGGGAAATGCAGGACCGTGCCTTTAGTGGTATTGTAACAAAAGAGAGGTGGTTGGAGCCTCTGTGAGGCCCACAGTGGCATTCTTAGATCAGGTGTTGGAAATTAACTAAACCATTGGAAACTGGGATCAATTTTGCACATGGAGAAACCTCTTGGTGTGAAAGATGCTGCCACACAGAAAAGAGGATGAGTATGTGCTTTGCAAGATCTAGACATCAAATACTGAAATGCCGACCAAGGAATCCAGTCTTGTCCCCCCAGTTCTGAAATGCCAGCTTCAGGGCTTCAGGGATGTCAGGTCTTTGCTAATAGTCCTGGTTTCTACAGAAGAGCAAAACCTGCTCCTGCTGTATCCTTGCTTGGGACATGCTGCTGACATCCAGGCAGCTCCTGAGGCAGTGTTCGTCTTGCAGTGGACAATGAGGATAGTGGGGTGTGTTTTCCAGCTTGGTAGGATAGTTGTTGTTCCTGCCCACAGAGGCAGATATTTCTCAATTACACATTCCACTACAGCGTGACTGTAGTGGATGCTAACGTTGCAGGTTCCAAACCACAAACAGCATTCAGAAGAGTTCTGAAACCTTTGCGGCCTGTGGGATCATGATGGGTGGTCTTCAGACCTGGAATAACATCTGTATAACCACAGACTTCTAAGCAGTAGTGCTAGTGGTGAAGAAAATTTGGGGGGTGACAGCAAACGCCAATCTAAGATGTCTGGGAATCTGTCTGGTGAAGTCCCATAGAGGGATTTCTGTGGAGGAATCTAGACAGGTGCTGTATACAGTGAGCTTCTGTGCAATGCAAGGTATGAGAATACAGAATAAGGGAGTTTCTAATGCATGGAAGAGTTCTAGGTCACTCTTTGACATGGTTTATATTTCTAACTTTGCCATAGCTCTCAGATTTTACTGTCAGGACTAGAGTAAAAGCTCAGTAGCAAAACACAGATCTCTGAGAGAAGAATCATAAACAAGAAGGGTGAAAAATATTAGCTTGGGAGTTCCCCTGCATCAGCGTGTGTAATGTAAAGAGTGTAAGCGCTACATATACAGCAGCACTCATCCCCAGAGTGCTAAGAGTAATGGGTTTTTTATTTCTTTATTAAGTTATACCTGTGAACAGGTGAGATTTTCTCAATACATTCATAACTCAAAATAATTCACTGAAATTCTGCAGATGTGTCTTTAAATCAGTATTTTTTGGAAGCGGGCTCTGACAGACGTAATTTAAATATACCTAAGTCAAGACAAGCAGGATAACCTACTTTGGATATGTGAGCCTCACACCTCTGATTGGATGCCTGTAAAGTTTTGAATCAAATTCCCACAGTGAATACTTATCCTTAAGACCTAAAATGTTCATTTTACATCAATATTTTCCAACATGAAGTTAAAATGTACTGTTTCTGCAAACATTTCTTCAGAAGGAGTCATTTGTTTGAACACAGTGAAAGCATGTCAAAGAAGGTTGCCCACACAGCTGTAATAATTTTGAATAAAAATTCTGATGTATTTACCTACCATTTGTATAATACTTGCTTTCCCCTCATAAAAGTTGCTATTTGAGCCTGATCAATAAGGTTAATAATCTGTTGCCAAATTCTCCATTCTTCAGGATCAAGTTTTTCAGCACAGCTCAAGAATTGCAAATATTTAGTAAAACATTAATTATCTAAGAAATCTTTCTGTGGTCCAAAGTGCCTAGTGATGAGTAGGGACAAGTAATTTTTCTTACTTGGGTGGGAAAATACAATAGTATTTATTCAGATGAGCAGAAAAAATACAGAAGCAGCTAAAATGGTCTTTTGTGGGAGCTGTCACTAAGCTAAAATATGACATGATTTCAACTAGATTTTTTTTTTCTGCTATAATTAACTTTGTCTTTTGACAACTCCTTCTGAGGCATATATTAATTAAATATGGGATAATGAATAGAGACAACTAGATCACTAGGGTATAAATCAATTGAGGGGTTCTGATGATACCATAAACCACAAGAATGGAGTAT
This sequence comes from Dicrurus megarhynchus, assembly GCA_013399195.1. Lineage (NCBI taxonomy): Eukaryota > Metazoa > Chordata > Aves > Passeriformes > Dicruridae > Dicrurus > Dicrurus megarhynchus. Next base: position 232,606 of record VXAD01003452.1, read on the forward strand.
GAGCAGTTAATAATAACATCAAAAGACTGTGATTGATTTAGAAGTTAGTGATCCTTCCACATTCATTATTATTTTATATAAAGCATAAAAACGAGTCGTGTTTTATGCAAAGACAAGACGATTTTTCTCCCCCGGGTTCTTTGATAACGGAGAAATTGTCATTGTTCACAGATAAAGAAAAAGGCTGTGCTTATTACATGGAGAGGGATGGCAGAAGATCCTTGTGTGGTCTCAGAGAAGCCCTGGAACTAGGAACAGTTTTACTGTAATTATTTATACACCTTCTGTGGAGAATTCAGGGCCAAGTTTTCTCATGGTTTAAAATGCTGCTGCCACTTGAATTTTAACTGACTGATAATTTTTTTAATTTTTTTTTTTTTAACCCTCAGGTTGTGCCCATTTGCCAGATTCCATTCTATGGAATGTAAGACGTTTTCCCTGTAAGTGACCTGAGATTTTTATTTTTTTCCAGAAAAATAAAAAGATACGCTTAAATATGTTTAAATGTTAATAACCTGTATTTATTGATGGTAACAGTAAGGTCAAGGAAGTGGATTTTCCCTGCAGTTGTGCCTCTTTTGCACAGTATATCTGGATCAAAACATGGTCTCTGTGGTATAGCAGTAGTTTTTTTAGAAAACTGTATGGTGATAAATGTGTTTCTATTCAAACATACACGCATGTATATATAGAAATTAATTTTTGTAAAATTGTATCTGATGAGCACATCGAAACCCCTCTGGGTTGTGCCACATGCACTCCTTACATATTCAGTGTTTTCCATTTTAAATTTACTGGGTGTGGGAAGATGAGGTGAGGAAGCAGGGGCTGTTTTGCTGTTTTGGTTCTTCAATCTGAATGTTCAATGAGAGAAGTCTTCAGGCAGAAAGATGAGCTTATGCTCCTTTCAGTTATGCTGTGATGCTGTCAGAAGTGCATATGGAAAGGGTTGTAGCAGATAAAGAGGGTGTTGGTCAAAGTCTTGTTACCATCTCTTGCTAAACATTTCAAGTGTGGTCAGGTATCTTTGTGCTATGAGACACTTTGTAAAACAAAGAATTAGAAGATGGCTCTGTAGGTGCATGCCAGGTGCAGTGGTGAAATGCGATTTTGGCTTTTTGATCAGACACAGCATTTAAGAATGAAGAGTCAGGTCTGACTTTGGCAGGTAACCCAGCTATCACTGCCAGCTGTTAATAAATGCATTAACTTAGTCTCTGTCCCCTCCTGCCCAGCTCTTTCCCCAGGCTGGTCTGCAGAGCTTTCTGGCAGCTCTAGCAGTTGTTCTTTGCTGGTGTCTTTTGAAGCCATAGATACTGAAAAGAGAGGCCCTGTAATCCTGGAGGGCAGGAGAACCCTGAAGATTGTTGGCTGTGCAGTTTGGTGCTTACTTGCCCCTCTAAACTCCTTTAGATGCTCGAGAATGTGCCGTGTTCTATATGCATGAGGCTAGAGCCAGGGTGTTGAGGAGAGGCTTGGGACACTGGAAGGAGAACTGCTATGGTGAAGGTATGAGATAGCAGATCCAATCCCTCATGGAAAACCAGGCTAGGCTCACAGGCCAGGAGACAGACACTGCCTGGTCCAGCACCACACATCCTCTTCCACACAGGCTGCCTGAGGAGGTGAATCCCAACACACGTGATAAGCTCTGAGAAAGGTCTTTCCAAGGCTAGAGATGTCCAGGAAGTAAAGGAGTGTCAAATACGTGGCACTGTTTATCCAGCAACATAAAAAGAAGATCAGAGACTCCAGGGACATTTTGGTTTATCTTGGCTGCCTCGCACTGTAGCTACATTTTAAAACCAAGTCCATTTATATTTACATTGCAGTTATAACTGCCTGCACACACAGACCAACAAAATTGGTTGCTTCAGGACCTTCTCATTCCGTGTAATCTGCTCTGAGTCCTAAAAGGAGCCTGCAGATAATTTGGGCTCAAAATCTTTTTGTAACAGCTTAAGCTGGCTTCCAAACACTTGGGCAATGACAACCATGTGTGATTTTTGAAAGTCTCTATCTGTTCATCTAAAATGTAAATTTGCTGCTAAGGGCACTGCGTATAAGTAAATCACATTTTAAACACCAAATCCATTTTATTTGCTGAGGCCTTGGGCACATTTTAATACTGCAATGCTAGCATTTTAAGTGTATTTTTGTGAGGCCTCTAGAGCGTTGTCTCGGATAGGCACCATATAAATAACATTTATTGTTATTATCATTGTATGTCGTATTCACTCTGTTTTGCTACCATTAATAAACCATTCAGGCAATGTTGTTGTAATGTATAATATTAGCAGCAGCCTCCTTTGGGAGACATATAACTGGGTACTTAATATTCTAGCTGTTTCCTGGGCCATCTCTCCACAGGCGCAGACGCTACAGCGTGTTCAAAGTTCAGCATAAAAAAATGGGCTGGCTGTGCAAAGATCAGAGCATCTTACAACACGCCTTGCAGTAACTCACACCCTGGCCCTTGCTGTCAAAATTCTGCAACACTAGATAATAGTAAATTAGGGAAATTGCCTGTAATTTGGGGAATGCTGTGTTGCCCCTTTTAAATTTGTCATTGCTCAAAAAAAAAAAAAGCATTCACTGGATTCACTTGCCTTTGCCTCAGCCTTGCAGATAAGGATGTTGCCCTGCAGCCCTCTTGTGGGGCTGTCTAGATTACAGAGAGCACTGGCGCTAAGGAAAAGTGAACTGTGAAGACAGGGGTTGTTTCAGAGCTGTATTAATTTGCACAGAGGTTTGGAGCCTCATGAACATCCTCCTTTAGTGGCTTGCAAAGCAAAATTGCTGTGACCTTTTCTCTTAAATAAACAGCAGGCAAAACCCAACCATGCTTAAAATTGCGTTCTTAAAAACACAAAAAAACAATGTTTTTGGGTAATGATGGTGATGTGAATATGGAAAAGAAAAACATGCATATTGTGAAAGCACTGGTGCATTAGCAGGTGGCTTTTCCAGCCAGGGAGGAAAGATGGGGGAAAAAATCCCTGCTGCAAGACCTTCTCACCACATAGCCATCTGAACGCTTCATCAGCTCACAAGGCAGAAGATACCAGTCGGCAGGTGCCTCTGAAGGGCACTGCTGACCAGGTGTGACTTGGGCTGGCATGGGAGTCTGTTATTTAGCAGTCCTGCCTCTGTTTGTGATGTATTCACCTTTCCTATCTCTCTGTAGATTTTCTCGCAGCTTTTCCTGGGCACCCTGAGTCATGACATGTGGCTGGGATGCATCAGCACTGGCCCATGGGCTGTGGCATGCTGGCTGCTCACCGCAGGAGGAGCTCACTCCAGGCAGCCTCAGCACCAACACACATCCAGGTCAGAACGTGGCTCCATCACTTTTCAGCTCTAGATGCACTTTTCTCTCCCTGTTGCCTGTCTTGCTCATACATTTTTCCCCTCTGGGAAATAAAGCCTTTCTGACATCAGCCACCAGTAACACACGAAAAGCTGGGAAGAGCTTTTGGGTTGGAAGGTTGGAGGGTCCCTATGCTGCACAGCCCCCTGCCTGCCAGCTTGTGGAAGGCTTGCAAGGGGTCCTCTGCCTGTGAGGGCAGTTCACAGGATGTGGCTCATATTCTGTGACTGACACACCTCCTTGAAGGTAAGAGTGCCCTACCACCTCCTTTCCTATGCCATCAGCAGAGTCCTGAGTCTTACCAGCAACTGATGCTTTTCCTCAGTCTTCCCTTCATCGCTCGTTCCGCACAAAACTTTAGGTGTAATTTGCACATTCATGCGTTACTTGTTGAGTGGTCTCTCTGGGACTGATCCATCTCTTTGAAGATGTTAACTTTTCTGTCTAATGATGTGATCATCATCATCATCATCCTAGTCTGTATTATACCATGTAAAAGACCTCCCAGCTCTGCACAGTCCAGGAGAAAAATTTCCTTGCCTTTTATTAGTGGGAAACTACATTTCAGGGCAGGCTGACTAATAGGTTTTGAACCTACACACAGGACTGGAGAGCAGGGGCATAGAAAATGTCCTCCTCAAGGTCATTTCTTAAAAAGACAATGTAGAGGAATCTGAGTAAGGACAATGTAACAAAACAGCTATCTGGGGCTGAACAGATGAAACATGGTGAAATTAAGTGAAATTATGTAAAATATGCTTCATCATTTTCTTACATTCATTTCATTGTGTGATGGTTATCAGTGGGCACCTGCCCCTTGAGAACAGAATTGTCTTGTGTTTCCTAGGTACTGAGCCATGTGGTATCATCTCTACTCCAAAAAGAGGCAGGAAATGTTACAATATTGGAATAAGACCCTTGGCTTAAAACATTAAGACTGCTGGAATATCACAAGCAGCCAGAGTGACACTCTCTCCCACTGAACTAAACATGGGAAGAGAGATCCCACATCCTTCTTTGGTGTCTGTATTCTGGCATCCTTTCAGACCCTTGCTGACCCAGGCTGTCACTTGTAGAAATCCCAGGGTACTGTGTAGGTCTCACATTGTTCTTTGTCCTTATTACTTTATTTCATCCCTTTCTTTTCCAATTTGGGGATTGACATGTGGCTCTGGTGGTGATGTGCCGTGTCATAAATAGACACCCTGTGTGCAGGCAGTCAGTAGCCTGGGAAATCAGGGAGTGAGATGTTGCCCTTCTGCTCCTCCCTGCTTTGCCCTAGGCTGTGAAGCTCAGAGAAAATACTCTGAGGCCTAAAAAGTATAATTACTATATATTTTAATGAAAATTAAAATATTGTATATAATTTAGCTTGTTTTTTCTTTAAAAATCTTTTGAAGACTATCTAAATGGTAGCGTTTCATCAACATTTGTTTTACAGCCTCATGCAAAATGTTTGCAAGGTGGATTTGGCTCCTTGAAAAAATACAGTGCTCCAGACTGATGGGCCCCTTGCTGAAAGCCCTTCAATGGACGCTGGAACTACTTTGGCCTTTTTGGAAGCTGTGAACCTCCACAGCAGCATTCCCCATGGCCATGCATTCTCCCAGGAGTGGGGAAAGCTGGATGTAGGGCTGGGAGGCAGCTAGAGGAGGACAGAAGGTGTGGAGGAAAGAGTAGTGAAAGCAGCTCATCAAAGTCCACTCTTGGCTGCTACCTGTTGATAGTGAAGAGAAGATGAATCACCAGTTTAGGCCTGTGACAGGTTTCCTGAGATGAGAAAAAAGGGGCCCAGTAAATGCATGCATCCTTCTCCCATCATCCCTTTAATAACCTGTAATATCGCAGCAGGATATTTTTGTCACACCGAATCTGATTGATGGTCTTGGCTATAAGACATTACAAGTGTGGAGTAAATTGACCGAACACCTAAACATACAAATTATTAAAAGGAGGGGGAGCAGGCCTGGGCCTCCTGGGGAAAGCAGGCAGGCTTTAGTTAAGATGATCCCATTTCCAAGTGCGATTTATAGTCTATTGACTTGCAGCAGTGTCTTTTCAGATGTGAGGAAATTGTCATACATTGCAAATGAGAAGCTGTTTTGACATCAGGATCGCAGAGAGTGCCAGGAAGAAATGATATCAATGCCTGGTCTGTTAAGGTTAAATGAAGTTGCATTGTTGCCAGCAGATAGGCATTCATTTCCTTTTCTTCCCTGCCTGTCCCTGTGTAAAATTACTGTGATTAGGATGAGTAACAATGTGCTTCTGACACCCATTGTATTGACAGCTCGCCTAGTTTTTTCCACTGAAGTGGCACTAGTCATTACTTAAACACTTGGGTATTTTGACAGGGAAGATCCATGCCTGCCAGTCAAGTGTATCAATGACAAGGTGGCCTTAGCCCCTGGACACGTACTGCTGAATTAAAGCAGTCAAAGCCACCGCTGCTGGAATATGATGAACCTTTTTAGGAACGGGGCTCTGGCAAACCCAGTGGTGTGTTCTTCCTGTCTTCTCCACACATTACTGCTGGTGATGAGTTTGTTTTTTCTCCATCTACATTGTGATCTCTTGGAAGAAGAGCATGATTGCAAAGTAAATTATTACAGAGGGGAAAGGAGTCAAAATTATTTGGGACTTTTACATTTATGTTGAGGGATAGTTTTAAATTGGACTGTTCTGGAAAAGAGCATCAGTTAGCAGTGGTGGGGCAGCCTGAGTGTTAAGCAGGTTAATTTAACTGAGAAGGTGCCTTGATTTGTTGCGAGGTACCCCTATGGTAGTTTTCTACCTACACACTAACTTCCTCTACTGTGTGCTCTGAGATCTCTTTTCAAATTATGTCTTTTATATATATCAAAAGCAAATATATTTACCAAGTTTCCTTGATTTTTATTTTGGTTGTTTTTTTGGTTTTTTTTTTTGCTTGCTCTTAGGATAGTTTGGGTTCAATCTAGAGAAAAACATGTGAGGAATAAAAAAATAGATTTGTGCAGAACGGTTCTGAATACTGAAAAAAAAATTTGTGCTGAAGCTTAAAGGATGAAAGGGAGCACCCATCACACACAAAAAAATACCACCTGTGAGTTTTTGCCAGGCCTCATTCCAAGACTACTTGAAAAAATTGCTGGGGGCACATCCAGTTACTTAAACTTTGGGGGCTTTGCAGAGGTCCTTGTTTAAGTGAATATATGGGTGTGTGCACACATACATGAAGAATTCAACAGGTTATTGTTGGAGCTACTAAACTGGTACTCTGCAATGCTGCTGGATTTTCATTATCCGCTCCCTCCTGCCTCACCCCAGCCCGCACCTTCCCCTGGCGCTGGATGGTGGTAATAAAGGAAATGGTTTGCAGATTTCTATTGGAATCAGAAGGGAGTCTAAGCTTTACTGGAAAATCAATTATGTAGTAGGCAAAGTACCCCATAATGTTCAGCAAAAAAATACGCTAACATCCAGGTCAGTACATTGGAAAACACATTTATCATGATTTCCATGAAAGCCTCAGCCTGGTGTGTCCTAAGAGCAACCTCTGAACTTTCTTGAACCAAATAGTCATATGGAAAACTCTGCCTACTTAGCATTTTAAAAATTTGCTTCTTTTCTGAGCCTTGAACTGAAAGCTTCATAAAAGGGGCCCTTCCGTCTCTTCAAAGAGGTTTTAATAAACATTTCCTGTAGGGAAGATATTTTTTGTTGCCTGAATTCTCTTTGACTCAGCTCTAGAAAAGGATTTTATACAGGTCCCCAAACTTCTTTCAGCAGTGATTTGCCTCATGAAACGTTGACTATTAAATGTAATTAAATGCACAGAGCATTAAATGTGTGTACTATCAAATTACCGCCTCTGGCAGTCAATAGGTTTCCTTTAAATATTTGCTTCCGTATTGTTTGGTATTTCTCATTTCTATAACAGATTATCATGGAAAAGCTAATTATTGGTCTAGCAGTGTTGGTCTAGGTGCTGTGCAAATGCAAGGCTAGAGATAGTTAGAGACAGTCCTTTCACTCAGCTATTTACAACCCAGAAAATGTGTGTACACCTGAGCAAGTGCTTGTGTGGTGGCTGAAAGAAAAAAACCATAAATGGCTGCATGTTGCTCAAAAATGGTGTTCCATGTCTGTGTCCAAGGATGTATCTTATCATCCTGGTGTGTACCCATTCCCAGCTTCTCTTTTGCTGCATAGGTTGTGAGCAAAACGGGTTTTTTTGTTAAGTATCTATGCAACTTCCAACAGAATACTTGAAATAAACTAGGAGGAGCATTTGTAGCCAAGTTTGAATGGCTCGTTCTCTCAACTTTAATGAAGTATTAATGTTGTCAGGCCTTGCTGGACTGAATTCATAGTGTCATTCCTCTACACAGAAAAGGAACAGTGGGAATAGTAGTGTGACACAAATTCACCTGCAGATTCTGTCACTAAAACAGGTGGAGGTTTCCCCCACTTTGCTGCCATGATTTCTGCCCTTGATACATTCCTGAATTGACCTCAAAAACTGTAGAAAAACAGGTCTGGAGGGACCACTGGAAGCAGTCTTGTGCATTCCTCTGCCCCAAGCAGGCCAGGTGGTCCTTCTGTCGTTCCCAATGGATTTTGGTTCAGTTAGAGTTTAAAGGTGTCCCTTTCTGGAAGCTTCACAGCCTATCCAGGTTGTCCTTCTTCAGGCTGCAGACCTTCATCATCCTTCCTGTTAGAAAGGTTTTTCACGTCTAAACTTTTTTTCCTCTCCCCACAGTTCATGGATATTCTCTCTTGACTTATCCACTGTGAATATGGAAAACAAACTTTTCCTTTCCTGCTTGCAGCAGAATTTTAATATCTTTATGACTGCTAGGTCCCCCATGTAGTTTAGCCTCCTCAGGCTGAATAATCCCAACTCTTTTGCAGTTCATGGTTTTCTCTCTAACATCTCCCTATGTATCTTGTGAGACTTACTGATTCATCCATGTGATATCCTTTTCTGCAGTGATAAAATTGGTTTGATAGCATTTTTTATCCACTTTTAATCCTCCTTAAGCATGCAGAGAATCTTTCACAGTGATAAGATACAGTGTATCGTTTTCCACACTCAGAAAAGCCAGCCTCACCCTTTCAATGAAGAACAGAGTTTACCACAGACTCCTCAATGCAATGATATTTTTGGCTAATGAAGTCTCGCAACTTTGTTATTGCTGATGAGTAAAGACAGAGCTTGCATGGATGAAAGGAAAATGCCTCAGATAATTTATTTCTAATTGTGATCTTGAGACTATTCTCCAGCTAGTGGGGAAAAATGATTTGGTGGAAGTCTATACATTTTTCTTTTTTTCATGACTTTGTTTTCTCATGGACTATTTCATAACAATTCAGTCAAAGGAAACAGCATCAGTCCTAAGAAGGCAATCTACTTAAAATCAAATTGTAGTGAATGTCAGCGTATGGAGGCAACATTTTTATTAAAATAGTGCTACTGCTGCTGCTTTTCTTGGACAGGTGACGTGACAAACACATTTACCCAAAAGTGGGCCTAAGTCTTACCATGGTTGGGGAAAATGGGAACAGAAAATCCATCTCCCACTGCTTTTTGCTGTTCAGTAAAAAGATGATCTCTCTTCAAAATTATTTTAAGTATTGAAAGAAACAGGAAGTTCAGGGTAAGAGACACAGAGAAGCACAAAGATGTCTTGCTGAACTTAAGCTATGTAGGTGATGCTTCTAGGACCTATCATGTAATTAATTTTGGTTTAATCTCGCAGCTTCTTGTAGAGCGGTAATTTTTTTTTTTTGGTGTTATGTTGTGGTGCACAGCCCTTCAAATCTGTCCAGACAGGTTTTGGCTTCTTTTACTCCAAAACGTTATAATCCTCACACTGATTTGGCTGCTGACATACTAAGCCCTGATGAAAACTAGTAATGAGCTGTGTTAATTGCTCTCTTTAAATGATTGTATAAAAGGTGATATTTTTTCAGCTCATATGTTAAGCTTAAATCTTTTCCTGCTGGTCTGAAGGGAGAATGGATAAATAGGTTTTTTTTATAGTCAAGTTAAGTACCAGCTGTGTCTTTAGATTCTGCAACCACCTCAGACTGACAGAGTTATTTCCTGGACAGCCAGTAAACAAAGCTGCATGGCAACACCCAAGGGACAGGAGCACTTTTAAACATTCTTTACATGTCTAGGAAAAAGCCTGACTGTAGCAGTCAACAGTCTTGGGGGAAATGCTAAGCATGGATATCTTCATTACTTTTCAATTAAGCAGCAAGCTTATGGATTCAGGAACCCTTGAGGGAGAAGTTGAGCTCTGAATGTAGCTCTCAGGGGTCACATGGGGAGAGTTTTTCCCCAGAACTGTGTATGTTTTGGGAAAAGATCCCAAAGATATGATTTATTTTCTGGAAGGCACAAGGTGGTGAGAAATATTATGAGAACTACTTATATCTGATGTTCTGCTGACTGATAGGAACAGGAGGTGCAGAAAACCCAACCCCCAGATTTGCTCATTGTCATCACTTCTCATTTACTGTGAAAAAGTCATTTCTTTGAGCTTCTTTGAGTCCCATTAACTCATGTTCTACTCCTATCTCCAGGTTTCTTATAACCCAATACGATTTCATGATTTTTAGAAATCTTTCAGCTTTCCATCCTCCCTGATAAGTGATTCCTTCAGAGATGTGTGGCATTACAGTGGCAAGTTTCCAGAAACAAGGCTGGATCCCCAAAGGACTGTGGGGTGCCTTCCAATAAAGCTGGAAGTTGACAATGCTCTGAGTTGGATAGGGAGAAGGATCTGCACATGGGGAGATATTTACTGAGACATCATTGTGGAAGGAGAGTGGGAATAATGCCTCTGAACCCCAGTGTGGCCATTGCAAAGTGTAGACAACGGAGTTTTTTGGGAGGCCCATCCATAATGATTGGCTTTTGAGGGTATCCTTCAGGTACTGGTGCAACCACAGCAAGAATAAAGTGTCATCTCCTAGAAAGCACTGACAGAGATAAGATTCAGGCTGTCAACCACTACTAAGCTGTTGCCAAGACTTGATAATCTCCTGGAAGCCAACCTGACTCCTTTCCTCTAAGGCATTGTTGGAACAGTTTGGGAAAGAGGCACTGGGGTCATGCAGTGGCTGGCTGTGCCTGCCCAGGGCAAAATGGAATAAATGGGGACCATACTTGGAACATCTGCTGAGTGTCAAAACAGGATGATCTGCCACGGATACAGGTATGTATGGATGCATCACAGAGGGACAAACAGGGAAAAGTAAGTAGGCAAAGCACTTCCTGTTCGGTTGCCTGATAAATAAGATCTTAGATAATGTCCTGTATGTAATGGAAAAATACTTCATTGACCACACAAAACTAAATGCCTTAAAGGTTAAGGAACAGCTATTAAAAATGTGAGGTGTCTTCAATTTACATTTCAGAACTTTATACCCATTATAAAACTGAAGATATTTTATAATTATGCTAACAACAATTAATTAACTTAACATCAAGAACTCCAGAATGATTGAATTAACAGTAAAATCATGATAAGGCTCCAGTTCGTCTTGGAGTTTTAGCAAATAATTTATTATCCAGTAAATGCTTAGACTTAATAACATGTTTTAAGAGTCACTATTTTCTGTCTTCCTTTATGTGAGTTTCAGCCTCAGTCTCAAAGACCAAGCTGAACTGCCGTCTCCTGTGCAGTGCTCTGCTGATTTCAGCAAAGCTCTGTTGGAGATTCGGAGTCAGTTTGGCTGGAGCCAGTCTCAAAACCAAAGTCTGTGACTGCTGGGCCAAAGGAACCCATTTGTGTCTACATCACAACTTCACGCAGTGCAATGCATACTTAAAATGATCCTGGGCTGAGCTACCTTGGACTGAAGCAGTTCTGCAGCAACCCTTCTGAGCCTCTGCTTTCCACCAAGGTTGTGGATCTAATGCTTAGGTCAAGTGATTGGAACGTGGCATAAATGTGATTGTGTAGCCTCTGCTCCAATGTAGCCAGGAAAGCCAGAAAGCTCACACTGAATTTTCCTGTTGGACTATTCTTTTTTTTTTTACTTTTTTTTCAGCCCCATGGCACCAATGGCAGTGTAAAAGTGCCTCATAGCGAAAATGGGCTCACCACCGGTGCAGTGGAAACCACCCTAGCACTGTGTCACTTCCAAGGGAAAGTGGTTGGATCTCTCCACTTCCTCAGCTGTCTTGTGCAATTACAGTTCTTTGGGTGTAGAAGTAATTTTGGGTTACTGCTGCCAGAACCACAGGGGTGGAATGAGCAGTTCCTTTACCAGGGGAGCTGATAAAGTCTGGCTCTGTGTGGGTCTGTCTCGCAGGAATGTGCTTCTGTGTGGAGTCTCTGAAAGGAGTCCAAGAGCACTTGCATCTGTCCCTGACGGTGAGATTTTGTTGCAGCTTTGATCTCTACTGGGGCATTGACAGAGGCTTGCTCTCTCTCTTTCTTCCCTCTGGCCACACATTTTCCTAAGGCTGTGGGAATTCTATATTGTGGAGTGCTCTATCTGCCATTGGAGTTGGTCAGAACGAGTTCTTGGTTTGAGAAGTTACATCAAGACAGCATGACTGCAAGTTTGTTTCTTCAGGAAAGAAGCTAATTAACACTCATAACAAAAAGTAGTATTTCTACACACAAAAAAAATCCTGTGCATAATGAAAACATTAATACAAGAAAAAGCCAGGCTGAAAATTATTTGTGGGGTAGTTACACTTAAAAAAAAAAAAGAACCCTTTTAAAATATTAATATATTTAAATTTTAAGTGCAGAACGTAAAGTTACGTATCATCTTGATGTCTCCTTTGTAGCTCTGGGATTTGTGCACTGGCTTCAGATATGATTTATGTATCCATAAATAAGGGGTAAGCTTCTCCTTTAACTCTACAAAAGATTTTGTATCTCATCATCAAGATCCTGCCACTTTTATTCCCAGGCAAAGCTCTTATTCACTAAATCAGATGTACAGCTTCACTGACTAGGAGTAGGGAAAGTAGAGCTTGTTGTTCTCCAAACCAAGTATATGCTGACTGGGTAGTCATTTCATACCCAGTTTGTTTCTTGTATTGGCTTTTACCACTAAGCAGGATAAAGGAAAATCAAGGGTCACATTACTTTCTTAGGCAACTTTTCATAAAACTTCTAAAGAAGAAATCTAAATTCTCATTAGCACAAGACCTCTTTGGTACTTCCAAGTCAGTTTGAAGAATTCCTTTTCCTCAATGTGTAGGGTCAAATTCTGCTCTCTTCACTCATGTCATTCCCATTTCCTTTCATTTTCTGTAGTCCTTCTCAAAATAAATATGCTGAACTTGAACTTCTGTCTGCACAGCCAACACAAATTTTCACAGACAATGAAAACTTCAGTCAAGTTCACGGGACGTCTTCTGCTGATTAGTCTTGTTAACCAAGACTTAGTGCTCCTGTTTTCTCAGTTGTGGAGAAATGGAAAGATCTTCATTCCAAAATAGACCACAAGATAAAAGTAAGTAGCAGAAGCACTGTGTTATTATTGTCTTTCCTTGTAGCTTTTTCTTATTCAGAGTTTTTTCTAAGAGTTGCTTAGTTCTGTCTCCTGATTAATCTTCAACACATTTGCACATTTCCAGTGATTCTTAAACAAATTAGCTTGTCTTTTCATGGCTATCTGGGCTGGCTCAGACAGGAAAAGAAAGCATGAATAAAGTAAGCCTTCCACTGTTTCCTTTTGCAAGCAACCAAGCTGTTAAAGGCCCTGAGAAATCTGGCTATATAGAAATAAATATATTAGCAATGTATATTTAAGTACAAGTTTCCCCACACCTTGTTCACACATTTTCATCTATTTTTTATTATGTTTGCCCCTTCCAGAAGAGAAATATAGCCACAGAGATTGAACCAAATAGCTCAGAGTGCAACAAAGGGGGTACCTGAAGTTTAAATTACTTCATTGAGAAAAGTAGTGGCATAAAAAGACACACAAAAAATACAGGTTCTTTACTTGTTTACCAGTTTTTCTCACTTATAGTGGTAAAAATTAAAGCCTAGAAGCAGAAAGAGTAGCTTAGCTCTTTGCACTTGGAAGTTTTATGTGCTGCAGTCTATTTACCCCAAATTTAGACTGCCTGTTCCCTTTTGATACCACTGCAAGTGGCTCTCTGATACTAAATCAAATGTACCACATTTAGTTCAAGGTCTTATTTCAGAAGAGACTGGGTGGTTATTGAATGGGTATTCACTAACATCAGAGATATGGATAACTGGAGATGAATACACACGTCTTGTTGAAGGAAGAATCAGTATTGGTAAGGAGAGATTTCTGAAAGAACTGCATAGAAGGACATCCTAGAAAGTTGGTAAACTTCTAGCTTCCCTTTCTTGGGAATGAGTTGTAATTTTGGAATTGAGTTCAGACTGGAGTCTGTAACAGCATCTTCTGCTGTTACCATTGCTGAAGCTCATCTAGGTGAAAAGAACAAATCAGCAAGGACTCTTGTCTGTTCCAGAATCAAGAGAGAAAGGAAGAGAGACAGGATGTTACAGAACAGTAAAGATTTTAGTTATGGGTGTGGTTCCATGTACAGAGGGCATGAGCAAGAAGCATTTAAAGCATCTTGAGGCCCAGGCTGTGTCCCTTCATGGAGCTTCTTCCTCAAAGCGTGACGTGATTGCTGGTGGATCCGTACCTTAGATGTAGAGAAGGCAAAGTGGCAGGTCCATGTACTCATGTACTCGATAGACAAGTGACATCTACCTTTCAGACAGTACTGGCCAGCTGAGGTCATACTGTATATTTCAAAATAGTTGAAACATGTTCTGTGGTTTTCCCATCTCTCTATTTCCCAGTGGTTTGGAATTGTCAGCTTCTGAATGACTGGAAACAGGGGAGGTTGCAGTGCTGTGGGCACAGGTGTGCAGATTGGAACCCCTCAGAAAAGCGTGCAGCATAGTGCTCTGGGCAAGAGTTATCCTCATTCAGCTAATTAAAACAAAAATTAGATACCCAGTAAGAGCAGGATTTGCCTTCCTTGGTGGTGCAGCTGTTGGAATAAGCAACATGTGACACTGATGATTATTTTAATTTCAGGTAAAGAATGACTGTGCTGCCCTAGAAAGTTTTGTTTTGTTTTTCAAAGGGGCGTGTGTGCTGTGGGAGGGGGCAGGTGGGGGAAAAGGCTGCCTGCTGGAACCCAGAAGGAAGTGGCTGTTTTTCTCTAGGTGTTTGATCTGACTGACAGCCCTTGTCTGAACTTACAAGTGATTTGCCATTTCATTAGCTGCTGGGTTTTCAATTTCTGCCTCTTGGAAGTTACACCTCTTTGAACAAGTCCCCACAGTAATTGAATTTGCCACAGAAATAGAACACTGGAAAATTCATTTTCTTCCCCTTGTGAAGACAAGCAGGACTCATATTCCTGCTGGACTGCTTTTCTTGCTACCCCTCTGCCTCCTCCTGCCCCCTTCCTCCTGCCCAGCACAGCAAAGCACTTGCTGGTGGCCCCCGCCATCCATCCACGGAGCCACAAAAAAGATCTCCTTTTGAATCGGCTCCGAGTGCATCAGCCTGTCGCTTTGTAATTTTCTCCTAAATGCCTTCCACAAATAATGGTTTTCAAAATGAGCATTAACAGGCTTGATTACATGAAATTGTCCTTTTAATTTACACCAGGATTCTATTGATCACACAAGTGCAGATTAAAGTGTTCAATGAAGCCCATGATGAGGTATTAACCAGCTAAGGGTCCTCCAGG
Source organism: Dicrurus megarhynchus (assembly GCA_013399195.1). NCBI lineage: Eukaryota > Metazoa > Chordata > Aves > Passeriformes > Dicruridae > Dicrurus > Dicrurus megarhynchus. Next base: position 247,695 of record VXAD01003452.1, read on the forward strand.
GGCCGCCAGGGACGGCCAGGAATATGCTAGAAGTGTACAGTTATTTCCCCATAATGAAGTGGCACTATGCGAAGGCATGAATCGCTGGCAGGAAGAATAGATCGGAGATGATGAGCTCTTCAAAGTCATTTCTCGCTCACTCATTCAGCCTCATGCCCAGATCCTCTTGCGATTCTTCTGCATTACTTGTCATGAAATGCCAGGATTTACTTAGCCAGCTGATGCAATTTTTATGACCTTATTGCTTTTTCACCATGGTAATAGTTTTGAATCAATTTATCAATCCAGCAGTGCCATCAGACATATTGCCCTGAAGATCAAGTCCAGGTCATTCCATCAATTCACTGCGGTTTACGAAGATAGAGAAAAAAGCCAGGCCGTGTGGGCCATCAACTTCAAATGGCTTAGTAAACATGCTGCTGCTACTTTAACTGCTTCACTTCTGACTCCAGACCTTTCTGCTTATAAAAATCAACCATCACACTCTCCATCTCTCCCTGCATTTTAATTTCAGGCACATTAGCCATGCTGCAAATAATCAAGGGAAGAACCGGTAGAGGACTCTTTGAGGGTTTCAAGCCTGCCATGAAAGCCTGGAAAAAACAAGGAGTTTTTAAATACATCTTTCACTATTGCCTTTCCAGCTTTGTTAGTTTGCTGCCTTTTGTGCATTTTGAAGGAGTGGCAACATCCTGTGTCAACAATGCAGAAATTAAGGGAGCACGAGGAAGCAGCAGGAAAGCCTAGCTCCAGGAACAGAGACCTGGATACTGAGCTTTACCATATTAAAAGTCTTGGTCACAGTATCCAGAAGTCTTTTCCATTTGGTGGAAGTTTGATGGAGAAAACCCTACATTCACACAGCAGAAATAAATGCAAGTTGTATTGGCAGGCAAAGAGGTATGCTCTGGATGAAATTACACAGCAAGCATGACTAAATCATGGCAGAGAAAATCTGGCAAAGACCTAGCAGGGAATTGTGTCAGGTTAGAGCCAATCCTGCTACTTCACCGAGATTTTAGGATTAGGGAAATATTTTTCCCAGTGTACGTTTCCTTACAGGTTTTGTAAAACCAATGCTAAATTTCACCCTGTCTGCTCTGTGAGCCAGTGTTGTCCTTCATAATTTTTTGACACGTAATTATTTAACTTCATTATATCTCTTATAGAACTACAGAGCATTGCTATAATTATTTTGGAGGAATTCTACATTTGGCTCCACAATGTGAGAGGTATTCTCTGAGTGCTAGGAAGCAATGCATCTTCCTTCACCATAGTAAGCAGGGCCTGAGGTATAAATCCATTTTCCAGTGTTTACATGCACAGACTCATGAGGAGAGTCACTGAAAGTCCTCCCCTCACTGCAGCTGTCTAAACTCTACAAACACGTGCGATTCGGGCACAATCAAAGCCTTCAGAGGGAAGTGATGAAACCAGCCAGAAATCATTCACACAGCATCCACGCATGGTGTCCACATGTACGGTGATATGTGGCATAATCTGTACCCTGCTTTCACAAATCTAAGCAATGCCCTACAGTAGGAATAGTATTTGTGGAAACAGGCTATTGCAGCTTGAGACACAGGAGTACATATACAAATGAGATCAAACGTGTGTGATCTGAGCTGCTTTGAAGCCTGAAAAATCCTTGGGGTCAGAGAACCTAAAGAATGTGTTGAAATCTCATCTACCTTCTCCCTGTTCATACCTGTGCATCTATTAATAGCTGTTACTCTTCCTACATGCCTTGTATTGCTTGTTCCATTAGAACAGCACAGCTCCAATAACATTATTAATCAATAAACATTATAAACAATAAACAAATAAACATTATAAACCAATTACCGTCCAGGTTTATGAAAAGAACTAGTCAGAACACAGGAGGACATGGGCTTGTGACTGATGTGGCTACGAGATAGTGAAGGCACAAGTATATAAATGTATGGGGTAAACGCTGCTGAGCGCTTCAGGGGTTGTGGTGGAATGGTTTTAAACACAATGCAGAGGTAACAACTTTTTTTTGATGGTTGTAGGAAAATCAGGGCCAAAAAGGAAGTGGAAAGTGTGACTTCAACTGGGTGAGGACTTTTCAAACTCAGATTGCCAGTGTCCGGGCCAGCTACTGTATATAATTATCCTATTTATAAATTTTAGAATGATCTTGCTTTACAGCCATAGGCTTTTGGTCTCAGTGTCAAACTTTCAGCACAAGGCTACTGGGAGCCCTGCCTTAGCTGTATAAGCCTAACAGCTGTTCACATTAGTAAAGCAGGTTCAAATTTATACTTGAAAAAATTAGTGGCTCGTAAAAAAAAATATGGAACAATGACAACCATGGGAAAAAGGTAATAATTTAAGTCATGAAAAATTAATCAGGGAGTGATACATTATTTTTTTAAGCAAAATGTATTGCAGTAAGAAAAAAAAAGAAACCCGTAGCTTTAATTAATTCTGCTTAACATTAATAGAATAAGGTCAGGCACACCAAAAACTGTTGAATAAAGCAAAAACGTGTGAAAGATATATAATCTGATGTTATTCATAATGAAGAAGGGTTATCTTGTGGTCAATACAGCACCATTATTTTTAAGTTAGAGGTACGGCTGCTGAAAATATACAGTGGCCGTAACAACTTACCTGACTAGAGATTGTGAAAAAGGGTTCACATAAAAAGCATTTTATGAAATGATACTCCCATTTCCATGACCAAAATTTATGGCTATTTCTACCTCTTAAACAACCCCAATTTTTGTTCCATCCAAAATAGGGAGCCTTCCTAGCGTGAAGGGAGGCTGGACCAGATGACCCACTGTAGTCCCTTCCAGCCTCACCCATTCTGTGATTCTGTGCATTTAAAGTCGTGGCAAAATGACAAGAATATATGTTTTGGGAAAATTTCCTGCTAAAAGCCCGTGTGCCAGGGAATGGCTCTCAGCCCAGCTGCTTTGTGGGTCTGCAAAAGTAGAAGCTTTCAGGCAACAACTGCAAACATGTTGTTTATAGTCAGAAACAGCAAAACTAGCCCACATGCTTTCTTTGTGGCACTGTACAGAACCTATGGAAACTGCAGCTTCCTGTAAAAGGAAAATGCTTTTAAAAACATACAGAAACAAACATGTGAGAAACAAGTGGGCTCCCAGATGGTTCAAGTTCCAATCAACTGTCTTCCTTGTTTGTTCCTGAGCCTGAGCTAGGCCTCTCTGTAGCATTGGGAGGGGATTCATGGCTGCAAAACTTAGGTGCCTGTGCATCTCTTGGCTGGCCGGGTGCCTTTTAGGGGCAGTGAAGAGACACTTACAGATAGTGATTTGTCTCAGGTGCTTTAAGTGATTCACTCAGTTCCCCCAGCCAGTCCCCGTAGTGGAGACTCCCTCAAGGGCCCGCTGAGAATAATTGCCTCATCTGTGTCTGAGCAGACCCCAGGACACCTGGAACCTGAACTTCCTCAGCTAGCTCAACCCCTCTGATCTCATACTGTCTGCCCATGGGCTTGGGACTTCGATTTAAGCTCAAAACGAGAAGTATGGCTCTTTTCTGGTGTGTCTTGTGTTCCTTACAGGAGTGATTTGTTGGTGAAGACTTCTAAAGACCCCTAGTGGTTGACCTTATTTGCCATTTGCCGTCACCAGCCTGTTCCGCTCTCTTTTGAGTGCTGTGGCCATCTCTGCCTCCTGGATTGCCTGACCCCAGCGTGTGTGTGCGGCTTTGCTCCTGCTTCTCGAACAGGTACTGCCAAATATATGTTGCTAATATAATTTTCTGTTGAGTTAATAAGAGTTAAAAATATTTAGAACCTCACAGACAATATTTGGCGTTGCTGAATTATTACTGTTGCTATTATTACTATTATTATTTCAGCTGACAAAAGAGACAAATGTAAGTAATATTTAAAACATCTGTTTGAGGAATTGTTACAGAAAGACTGTGCAAGCACACATTAAATTCTAGCATCTCTGTTGGTTAATATATAATTATAGTGAGCTTTTTCAGTCATGAAGAGCTATGCTGCAACAGTCATCCAGCTGTGAAGTTGCTGTAGGTTCCCTACTGAAAATGCCAACAGGTCTTCAGGTGGTGATACAGATGCCATTAATTTATCCCTGAACCAGATTAGCATTCGTGTTCATGTAAAATTTTGGAACAGCTTCTAAACGGCACTATCATGTCATGTGTGGAAATACAGCCCTCCTGTTTAATTCCTAGCATGGTTTCTGACTGTCCTTGCGTCTGTTGCTTTGTCCAAGTTTGTGCTGCACATGATAAGGCCTTCCTCACGTTTTCTTACCTTGAGGTTATTTCTTTGGCAGAATTTCCAAATGAAAGTAGGAGCACCTGTATGTCTGTAAGGACAGGGAGAAGTGAATATAGCTGGTTTCCTGGGTCTTCAGTAGTGTTGTGGTTTAGGCCCAGGGGACAATTAAACACCTTACAGCCACTCACTCATTCCACTGCTGGTGAAATGAGAAAGAGAATAGGAAGTGTAAAAGTGAGAAAACTGGTATGTTGAGATAAAGATAGTTTGATAGGTAAAGTAAAAGCTGTGTGTGCAAGCAAATCAAAACAAGGAGTTCATTCACCACTCCCTAGGCAGACAGGTGCCCAGCCATCTCCGAGAAAGTAGGTCTCCATCACACCTAATGGTTTCTTTGGAAGACAAATGATATCACTCTGAGTATCCGTACCTTCTTTCTGGCCCCGATTTATGTGCTGAGCTACCTTTGATGAAAGGCTGTGCGCTAGTAAACTGTACTCATCCTTAAGGCATTCCTCTTAGAGCATCTTGTGTGGATTGCTTGCCTATATCATAAACATTTTCAGTGTTCTCCTACGATCTCACCTGCTTGATCCGGTCATGGCTGTTTGTCTTGCGAATAAATTCTAACAGCACGGTCTGCTTAATTGATTTGTGGGCGCTGCTTGCTCTTTCGTGCATGTGACTATCCTAAGAGGCATTTCTCTCTAAGCACAGGTATGCAAACAGACAGGTAGGCCTCTGAATCAACCTCTCAACCCTCAAGGCTGTGACTCTTCAAGTTACTGAAAGAGAAGTCGCTTTTGGTGATACAAAAAAGAGCAGTGGAAGCTACCCACTCCATTAAATAAACATTCTCCCAACAAATGCCTGGGTGGGTTTTTTTTGTGGGGGAGTGAGTTTGGTTTTTGGGGATGTGTTGTTGGGGTTTTCTTATAGCTTTTAAGATTTGACTTTTTCCTCCTGCATAGAAGTATCACATAGATGTGAATAGTAGGGCCTTGCATAGGCAGAAGGTGTGTTAACACAGAGAAATTGTATCCATCATTTTGTTGCCTATACTGCTGGCTATTTTGGATGAGTTTGGTAGGGTCCCTTCACAGTTCAGTTACAACTTCAGACCTGATTTTGAAAAAGTGAGCTTTCTGTTTAAGTCCCGATGTTGCCAAGTATTGGTGTCCCATTGCAAATTTTCTAATGCTGATGTGTTCCATAATGCTGAAGTAAAACACTGAATTGAAAGAGCAATGTTAAACTCAGATTTCACTTTTCAAAAAGTGATAACCATTTGATTTTGGAGGAAAAGCTTCAAAGTTAAGTAGTTGAGGGTTTTTTTTCCCCTAGGCCTTGAAAAATAGAAGAGGAGAGAGAATTGCTTTTCGACAGTTTTAAATCCTGGGATAGATGTTTGATTTTTGAAAATTGCTGATTTTGTAGCTGTTTTTTCTGCCAAGGTCCATATTTTAACAGAAATGCAAGGAGAGATAGCTACGTTGGCAGGTGCTGACCCCTCTGAAGCTCTGTTATGAAAACAGTCTTCTGCTCCATTCTGAGAAAGAGGAAGTTAGAAGGTAGTGGAACCCAGTATAACCCCTTATCCCTGCTCCAAAGAGAAGCTGGGAAGGCCAAGGACATTTTAAGGAACTTGTTGTATAAATTAACTGAAACCAGCAGAGTGAGAGGTTGCTTTGATTTACGGATTAATGTCTTCTAAGGGTTTGGTGTTGTCTCAGACTTGCAAAGGTTTCTTTCTTTCCTGTGCTTGTTGCATATTTCTGGCCATCCTTGAGTCTTGTGCATCTGTATTCTCTTCCAGCTCCCACCATCCTGGCTCCTTCTTCTTCTCTCATTTTGCTTCATCAGTATGCTTTTCCATTGCTACTGCCTCAGGCAGAGGGAAGCTGAATGAACTTTACTCCTAATACTTCTTCCTTTGAAGATCCATTAATCTTGGTATAGTTTTCCAAAGTCGGTGGTAACACTGGTGTTGCTCTCCCAGCCTTGTCTCAGTAAGAAGCTGGTAACTGAGACAGCAAAATGAGCACTAACAAGTTTACTCCTTTATTTCAGACCACTGGAAACGAGCCTATACTTTTATTTGCAATGATCAGCTGCATGATTCACTTCAGAAATTGAATGACTGTCTCCTGGGCAGTGTGTGTCGGTTTGGGCACTGTTGGGCTACAGGTGAACTGAACAAAGCCTAAAAGCTTCTGCCACTGGCCAGGAGAGCCCTCCCTATGAACACTGACACAACGAACAGAAAGCAGTGCTGTGTGCGTAACTATGCTCTTCTTCTTAAAGCAATGGCAAAACAACCTCTCCCAAATGGTAAAATTAATTTTCATGAGCTCTACCTAAAGTGAGGTCCTTAACTGATTCCATAGTAAACAGGTTGCCATTGGCTGTGGGGGTAGGAGCGCTCTCAGTGATATTTAGTGTAACCCTCCCCATTTAATTCATTCACTGAAGCCACAATTCAGTATTTCTGACGTCAGACTTAATTCCCATAGAGACCATTGTGGCCTCAAAAGCATTGAACTGTGGCCTTGCTGAATGAATCAGGCAGAAGAAATAGGGATAATCATCAAGGAGGAAAGTGTATATTTATACACAGATCGTTGTCATTGATAATAGCTGAAAGGAAAATGCAGAAGAAATACATAAGGGTTTTAATGAGGATTTTGAGTAGCAGTTCTCTAGCCACGCTGCAGGAGTAATTACTCATCAGAGCTATAACTTGGGGATTATCCTAACGCAGTTTTGTGAAAGTGAACAAGACCTCTTTAAAAAAACACCCACCCCTTTAATCAGTGTTTCCCTTTGACAGCAGGTGCTTTAGCCCTGCCAAGACGTTTTTACTATGAAGTCAGTTCAGCATCAAAGTTCTAAATGATGCATAGGATTTCATGGCTAGCTCTGTGGTTTAAATGTTATGACTGATCGGGGGAGAAGAAATGCCTTTTCATTTCACTGATACTACAGGAAAGTCTCATGTTGTGTGGAAAGAAACTACCATTTTTTTTTCTATACCTTTTCCTCTTCGCCACACATCTGAAGTTTTTCCCCCTACTGTTAAAGCCGTTCAGTCTAAACAAAAAAGCACCATAGGCAGACTGTACAAAGATCAGGCCAGTTCCCATGTTTATTAGCCTGAGAGTTCTGGGGTTTAATAATGGCCAAAAGACAGGCTTTCCTTGCAGAGAAAGGGGGGTATCAGCAGCCTTCAACCTTCAGGGGTCTGCCTTCTCTAACAAATACCCCAGTGGTGGTATCGAGCTGTGTGGTTCAAAACTTTGTCTTTCTTCTTGGACCAGCTGAAAGGAGCAGATGTCAGAAGGGTTTCTTTTCACACAGCGTGGGCCTCAAACCAAACTAAAGCTTGGGCTTAAGGCTGTGGGGCATCGTGTTCTCTGGGCCTGCAGAGGGGATGTGGCCAAACGTTTTGGTACCCAAGGAGTGCTATGAACACCAAGGACAAGAGAGAATTGCTCTATGCACTCTTGAGAAATAATGAGTGTAAATAGAGCAGGGGAAACTCTGACAGGCACAAAGCTCTCCTGTGTGGTAATGTGGAGGAGAAGCCACCTCCTTACTGATGTAGCTCATCCCTTACCGGACTCTGGAGATATGTTAATCTGGCTGGTACAGGGTTAGTCCCTGCTAGAGGCCAGTAGAGCAATTGGATTACCCTGGGGATTGGGTTTTATTTTCATCTTTTACTTCTGTAACTTCTAATAGGAATGCATGGGGTAGAATGTTGTTTATGTGTGGGGCCTAAAGTAAGAGGGATGTTTGTTTGAGTTAGTCAAAGATGAAAGATTCATGCTTAAAATAGGACATCTGAGTATGACTGAGATGACATTTCCTAACAGAAGATTCAGTGTTAAAGGGATATATTTATAAATACTGGGGAAAAAGGGACACATGTAGATCTAACTCTATTGGATATTTATGAAGTGTCATAGTTTTATTTGGGCAGAGGTTTGGCAATTATCAACACCAGCCCCATTTATTAAGTTTGAAAGTAAATCAATAGCAAATTGGAATTCCATTTATTTTTGTGACTGCTTTGCTGCTGCCTAACAAGGTGTAGCAGAACATACCTACTGGATGGTCACACATAGCAGATATGAGGAGAGACATGGGTATGCACTTAACCACTGTTAATTGCTTTTGTGAAATGAACTGTGTTGTAGCAAGGAATTTTCAGAGGAAAATTAGGAGAAAACTCCCAAGGCAAAGGAAAATCCAGTGAAACCTGTAGGGTTCAGCTGATGGATGCCAGTGTTAAGGGAAGCCCTATGGCAAGGTGCTTGCATGTTGTGTGGTCTGCTTAGCAGTTCTATTTTAACTGCCTTGAAGCTTTTGCAAGTGCTGGGAAAAGCATTTGCTTCTCATAATTTTATATTTTTGAAAGCTGCTAAATATGCAGAGCACTACCCCAAACCATGAAAAGCATTTTGGTCTTGAATTGTTGTCAGTGATAACGAGAGAGGGAAATAAAAAGCATGCCATAACAAAAAAAGACACTAAAACCTGAAACCTGTGTGTTTTTACTGGCAACACCACTTAAATTTCTGGTGATACAGGTGGAAGGAAGAAAATTATTGGAGATGAAGCTCTAATGGGCAGCCCTTGGTTAGGCACACTGTGCTTCTTTGAGGATGGTTTGGCCCCTGGCAACGTGTATGTTTTGTTGGAGATTACTACTATTATGCTCAGGATAGATATATCTTTCTGTTCCTTTAGTTTTGCGCTTTATAACCAGGCTGCTGTGGTGGCCAAGCTTCGACATTGTGGTTCCCATGGAGATGGGAGCATGATCTTGCCCCATCCTATGGACTTGGCTTCAGCTGAGCTCATGGAATGAGTGCTGTGCTCCTGAATGCATGAGAATAAACACTCCTTGTTACATACCAAAAAAGAGAGCAAAAATAAAGCTACAATACACACAGCTTGCAAACTGCTTCGGGTTTTGTGGCAACAGCATGAATGAAGGTCTTTGTGCAGTGGAAGGATGCAGGATTCAGCAATTGAAACCTACCATTGGGTGGTTGCCTGAAGGGATTGAGCCAAAATCTAAGATTCTGACCTTTACTGATACCAGCCTAGCATCCAAACCCAAATCCCTTGGTACAGATCCATCTCTGTGTGAGTGTGCACTGAGGAAGGTATGAAATATTTCACAATCTTACTAATATTACTCTAATTAAAAACAAAACTGAGGGAAAGAGTCCAGACAGAGAGAAAAGACTAATTGCCTGGAAGCTGTTAAGAAAGCATAATGATCTTCATGCAATCAATCCACAGGAATCACTGGTTTTGAGGTTCTCCCAAAGGTTGTTCTTTTGATTTTGCCTATTGCTGGTCAGCAGGTGGAACATGGTGTGCTGTATTTGAGAGTTTTCTGTTCTGACTCTGTCCTTGTGAACTTGGAGCTGCCCAGATGAACTGTGATTTGTTCCACTGAAGGAGAGGTCTGGAATTCTGTGTGTAGATGACTTCTAAGGTGACCATTTAGCCTGAGGAGAGGTGGTCCTGCCTTCTGCTTTGAGAGTTTATTTCTCAGGAAGCAGGAGCTGTGGTTGTTGACATCAGTGTTGCCAGGAAAGCAAACGAGCAACCTGTTACCAATAGATTTGTGTTTTGAAGCTGAGGCACTGGCAAACTCTCTCATGCCCAAGAACTGCTCTGATGTTTGTGTGACCTTTATTTGGCAGAGGATACTGTCAGTCATGTAAGCAACATACTTGGGTAACCTTGGTCTTGCCTGGTGTGGATTCCGTAGTTAGGTGTCGTCTCAAAGCGTCCTCCCAGCTGTAAATGCACGGCCTGGAGGGCAGGAGGGTGTTGGGCTCTAACCTCACCTGAGGAATAAGCCAAAGTTTCTCAAATTGAAAAGGCTTTTTGCAAAATCAGAGTTGTCTTTGTTAAAGGAGGAATGGGAAAGATTTCTCTGGTAAGGGTGCTGTGTTGGAGGACTGCAACAGATAGTGAAATATGAAAATACAAATAGCTTGGAGCCAACAAACTATTTACCTGAAAGTGAATGAAAAATAAATATTCTCCTGTAGAGCAAGCAGTATATGTTCCGGACCTGTCTTTCCTGTGACCTACAGGATTTTAAGAGAAAAGCTTCAGAATTTTATTGGCATTGCCACTATTAGACGAACTTTTCTCTCCCTTCTCCCCAGACTGGGGTCAGCTTTAAAGAGAGCAGTAAGTGAATGGCTAATGGAATTAAGGGTATAATAATAGAAGGATATAGTGAGACAATTGTATTAACAAGAAATAAATCATGTTGAGTGTAAGGTAAGTGTTTTTTAATTGATTGATGGGAAGGATGCTCCATAGGTTTTTTTGAGGACTAACAGCCACTTGCCTTCCCATCTACAGTAAAAAGCCAAAAGGGAAAAAGAGATAAGAAAATTATGCAGTGGGGAGATAAATTATTCAGAGAAGATGGCCATTTTGTGCTGACATCACTAAAGTGAAAAAGCATTAAATCTTTGATACTAGCGGCATTCCTCAGAGGTTGTGGTGGCTGCACGAGGTATTGGAGATTACAGCTAGAACACTTCAGCTTCTCTTGATGCCTTAAGTAGCTTCCCAAGGTGATCCACTAAGTGAAGACTCAGCAATGTCTGTGGGTACCAAGCTGCTCTGACTATTTTTTATTTATGTTATTCTAGTGACTTCATCAGCTCCCATGTTTTGTGTGATATGCCCTGGAGATATAGGTCGTGTGTGTAGAGAGGAATGAAAGCTGGTGGCTGTTTTAAGTGTGGAGCTTACACCTTGCATGAGTATAATTCCGCTGAAAAGAGGGAAATGGGAATCTTAAATATGAAATGAAACTTTTTAAGGCCTAATCTTCCTGCTCTGTAAATAATCTGATTTTACTAATAGAAACATGATGTCCAGCATGCACCTCTTCAGGATCTGGTTTGCTTCAGTCAGAGAGTGGAAAAATGAGGTCCTATCTAAGATGCAACTGAAATGGAAACTTTGGCAAAAGGCAATTAAGAGTAACTACTAAAGGTCTATAGAGTACGTGAGTAAAATCAAAGCGGTGTGAAGGAAGAGGGGTCATTTCATGACCTTTTTTTTTTTTTTCAGTTGAGAGCTTTTAAGCAGTGCAATTAAAGTGGCTTTCATTGTCAGTAATTCAGCAGGACCCTCTGTGTGTGATGCAAGACCTTAAATCTAACCTCATTTTATTCCTCAAGACTTTAATCAACTGTTCCCCCAACAAGCCCCCCAGCTATTCAGTGCCTCTGTGTGTTGCTTTTGCTGAGGTCAGAGTTGCAGTTGGCAGCCTGCACTGGAGGAGGTGCCTGTGTGGAGGCTCACCTCTGCTTGCCTCATTGCTGCAATTATGTGGTCCCACAGTTTTCCACAGAGAGGCTGGGGTGTCTGGGCAGGCTGTTGCATAGAGCGGAACTCTCTTTAGTAGTAGGAAAGAATTTAATAGGCTTTGAGAAAGATTTGGAACCTTTAGTGGTGTGGACACTGTAGGAAACTGATAGGAGTGTCTGAGTCATTGAATTCAGGCTCACTGTATTGTCACAAAGAGGCTTAGGGGGCGTGGTGACCCACCAAACAATTCAGAGATGGTCAGCATAAGAGGCTTTTAACTTCAGATAGGGTAACCCCTGGCTTCTCGAACCACTTAGGCCACAGATTTCATGTACAACCCTTTAGTGGATGTTAACAACTGGGTTAATGGGTCTCAGAGTTCAGAACTCTGGATCAATCTCACCAGGCAACTTGAACATAACTGTGGTGTTGCTGTCTGCAGCCAGCTTGAGTTACATACGATCACGCTCTGTTTTTTCAAATGAAGGAACAGAAACTTGTGTAATTTTTTTACGTGCCTGTGAAGCTCTTGAATAAAGCAAACCAAAAGTGTTTTCAAACAGTCAGCTTAGTTAAAATGCAATAAAAATAAAATTGAGATCTCTAATTAATGTATTTTAGAAAGGCACTCTCACAAAACTTGCTAAGTAAGCAGCTTTGGATATTGCTGTTATCCCTGAGGAGGAATTGCCTGTGGTGTTGCTGTCCTGCAGCTTCAGAACTCTCTAAATGCTTATCTTTGCATTAGTGGTGTCCTGTGGTCAGCACGTCATTGACTTGTCAGTAGCCAATCGCACCAATTTTTGACCAAATGGTGTCATTTGCTGTAAATTAATTTACTTTTGCCATTAAGTGCAGACAGTATGTGGTCAATTCAATTTTGTCCATTAGAGACAATAACCCTAGCCAAGCTCTTTGATGCTATTCTTAGTTCACCCCTTGGGACTACTCTACTTACATCTCCAGAGGTACTGGTAAATTTATATTATCATTCCTTGTCTAATATTCGTGATTTGTTGGCTTTGCTTTAATACATGGACAGTTAAGTCTAAATGCAAAGCCTCTTGCACAGAGTAATCTCAGGGATGGGAGAGTTCTGGGAGGAGGAGAAAGCAGTGTGATTGTGTGTAGCAAATCCAACACTTATCTAGTTTGGAGAGTGGTTATTTTTGTGTCCTTACTCCCAGGCCTGACAGAGGTGACTGGTTTTACCACAAAATACAATGGGGGCTCCTGGGTTGCTCAGCGTGGCCTTAGAACATAGCACAAGTTATATATGTATTTAGATACTCTATTGATGGGGCTCATATGACTGCAAATAACTTTGTAAACCCCTGACTTAAAGAATATTTATTATTAAAGTAAAACAAGGAGATTGAGATGCTTGTGGTTAGTGACTCTTCCATGGTTTTATCATATATGGGTGAATCTTCTAAACTGTTTACTTCGGCTGCTTTTATATGCAAAGACTCCTGGAAAACAAGGAGAAAGAAATAAAGGAAGGAAAATGTATTTGCAATCTGTCTGTCTTTACTCATTTATGTTCTTGTATAAACCCTCATATCCGAGTTCTCTAAAAGTTGTTGTTTTCTTGATCCCGTGTGTCATGATGAAAACAAGTTGTGTTGCTGCTTGGGCAGATCTGGAGATGTTGAATGCTACACACACCCAGCTCTGTGCTTGTTCCTGAGTTAACACAAATAGCCAAGTGCTTGGTTTTGGTCTACAAAGCAATGTCAGTGCCTCTTGTACATTAGCTGTTGATAGCGTATCTGTGTAGTAGATACCTGCAGAAGTCATGTTTTCCACCACTGATTTAAAAAACTAGAAGCTGTTATTTAATAGCACATGACTTCTTGTGGTCATGGGTTCACTTTTTCTCCTGTTTGTCCAGTTAATGAAGAAATGCTTTTGCCTCAGTCCTCTCTGTCACAATGTTAGTTATGTTTTTCTTTATAGGATATTGTTTTCTAAAAGCTAGATCATGCACTAGCTTGACAGAACCTGATTAAGTGGAAGGCAGTTGTGGGTTTACAGCTGGGCCTCTAAAAGGGAGAAAAATGCATATGGGATGACATGGAAACAGCACCTGTGCAGGACACAGAGAAACACTGTTCCTCCATGAGCACATGTGGTCTGCTCTCTGCGTGGTGTAGGAACCCTTCCTACAATACAGCTGTATTTTTGGCTGTTTGTGTAGAATCAAAAGGTGGTGCGAGATGTTATGCATTGGTAGTGCTGCATGGTTTTGGACAGATTGAACAGAAAGATCTTGACTTCCAGTTGTGAGCCTGCAGCACTGAGAGGGATGGAGAAAATGCTGGGAAACATGGAAAATGAACTACCAATCTCTGAAAAATAAGAAAGCAAACCTGATTTATGTGATACCTTGGCCAACAGGAGGAGCAGAGGCTGCATGTTAGCCAAAGAAACTTGAAGAGGTAAGAGACCACAGGAAAAATGTCTCCATTTCTTTGGGTTAATGCAGTATGCTGGCCTTTCACTCCTTGAGACAGTAGGATCAGTTCAGGTTTGGGTCACAAGTGGAAGTGAGGTTAGCAGTCTCATGCTAATCTCTAGTGGACATTTGCCTACATTGTGAAGTCATTGTGGGATACAGTAGGAACGGGCAGCAGTGTTTTCAGGGAGTCTGGAGGAACTGGGTCTGCCTCAGCAGTTGTACCTGGGAAAAAAACAATCTTTGTTCTGCTTAAACCTTATTCCCAGCTATTTTTTCTTGTTGCTGTCAAAAAACCCACAACTTGACCTTGCACCAAGGCTTACCATAGTGCTATCCAAAACAAAGTTGGTCTGGAAATGATTGCTGTGGCTGAAAGCTAACTTTTAATGTATGCACTCTGCTAAGTGCTTAAGCCAGTGCTGGTGAAAGGCAATTCTCCAAATATTATGACTTCTGCCACTAACAGTATCTTCAAAGCAGATGCAGGAGGTTGTCTAAATGGTTAATACTTCTCAGTGAGTAGGACGGCCAAAAAAAAGAAGCTGTAGGAAATAAGAAAACAAATAATAACTTTGTTTAAGGAAAGGATGTAGAAGAGTAAATGATGCAAAAACTGGAAACGGATGAATCAGAAGATCTCCAGGTGACAGTCTTCACATGATGGGCTTCAGAGGGGATTGTTGTTGATCCTGAAGGGCCTGAGATGGAAAACAAACTCAATTTTGGATGCTAGAAATTGCAAATTCACAGGATGGAATTTGCAGGGAGCTAAAGTAATCTATGAGTTAGTAGCTTGCCCAGTCTCCTGGCATGTATCCTTCTTAAAAGGTTAAGACAAAATTATGTCAGTGTTGCTGGGTGTCTTGCTCTTGGCTTGAAAGTGAACAAGTGTAAAGCCAAAAATAAAAGGGGAAGGAAAGAAAAAGAATGTCAGTGCTGTGCAGAGCAGAAGCTGTTTAAATATCTGTCTGTAATCTGCTCCATTTCTATGTTTTCAATTCACCCATTCCTTAAGTTTGCTACAGGAATTGCTTCTTGTACCTTGCCTCACAACCCACCTGCTGCTATTGTGTTTTTCCTGGGGTCTTTTTCTTTAACTACTTTGCAAAATGCTAGAAATAAGCTGTCCTCTCAGGATAAAGACTCAGGGTGCCTTGAAAATGTGTCTGCTGCTGCGTTAAGTGGTGTAGTTCCTGCCCTTTTGATTTCTCCAGCATGGGGACTGAAGTGGGGGCTCAGTGGGCAGCCCAGCAGCAGGAGGGCATTGGACGGTGTTTGTTGGTTGTGCCTGCTCCTGTGCTAATGGCCTCAGAATTTTAAATTCCACCAGCCAGCCCATGATGGGACCCTGTAGTCCTCTCCCCATTGGCTGACTCTGTAGGCAAAATTGCCATTTGTCAGCAGTTGTGTGGGCCCTAGGTGGGAGGTCAAAATGAGGCTCAAAGTAGTTTCCCTGCAGAGTTTTGCTCACTATTAGTTCGCAACAGGTGGGTTTTTTTTCTTCCTTAATCTGAGAAACTTCAATTTTCTTTCAGGCTGATAACAGTGGTTACCTCTGAGTGTAGAGCAAAGACTGGACCCCCTGTGTTAAACACTTAAGTGCCTGGAGCTGATGTGGGGAATATTGCCACAGTGCAAGCCTGAGTCTCCTCTCGCTGGCAGGGGCTGCTTGTTAGGTCCATGTTTCTCAACCCTGGCTTTGCCCCTTGGCAGTGTTTGGGGTTATTAGCTCAGTTGCTAATAATTGGCTATTATCAGGACCTATTTGTTGGATATTTGTGCATCCTGATGAGGAAGATATGCAGACTGCAGGTTTAGGAGGATGAGCAGCAATTCATCACACTCCTTTCAGATGGTGAGTGGGGTAGAAGGAACTTAGTTCTTGGAACAAGGACATGCCCTGGGCAGCACAAGGGCATGATGTTGGATGCTCAAGGCCCCTCCATGCTGGCAAAGTGTGGAAAGCCATTACTTTCTTCCCCTATTCTTTGTTCTCTTTCCTCTTTGGTATCGGCAGGTAGTCAAGCAGCTGCCACCTCACTGCAGGCCTAGTGAGAAAGGCAATTGCCTGTAAACACTGGTTTAAGAGTATTTGTAGAGATTCTCTTAGTTTAATCCAGCACGTGGGATGAGTGGCAATGACAAGCCTCATACCTCTAAACTGGTGAGGCTCTCCAGCAGAAAACTGTTAGTTGAAGAGGTTCATATAATTTTATAAATTGTTATTGCTGATGTGCATCTACAGGTTTTTGAACAGACAAAATGGGATAAATCCCCCTAATTTTTGATCCCAGGGAGAAATCCTGCTTCTCAAGACTTAGCTCCTATATATAATTTTCAAAATTCTAAGTCACAAGGCTCGTGAAAATTGTTGGTTGGCAAATCGCTTCCAGTAAGTGCTTTTGTGTAAGATGTTTGTTTGAAGGGTCTAAATCTCATTCTGTGGTGGCCTTTCCTATTAAATACAGAGTAACCACATCTGGTCTAGGAAATATCTAATCCAAGTCCTACTAGATGCTGAGAAACTATTCCAAGGAGAAGCCTCAAATGTTTTATATACCCTCCCTAACACTTTTAATTTTCTTCATTCTAGTCCCTAGACATCTCCTATGTCTAGGAGGAATATCAAGAGCTTTGCTTGAGCTGTGCCTTGGAAATGCAGGAGGCATTGTGTCCCTTGCGACTTGGGGAGATCCAGCTAAAACAAGTTTGGGGTCACTTGAGTAGCCCTGTTAACTTTGCACGTGCTGCAGGAACCCTTGCACAGCCAGAAATGGCAGTGTGATCCCTTCACCTTAAAAGTCAATGCTGGGGTCAGATCCTTTCTGCTTAAAACTGTAGGGTTTGAACACCGAGCATTTGTCCACAGCATTCAATTATGCCACGAGCTGTGGGAGGTTTTTGTGCCTTTTTCCTGGTACAGATTTTGGAGATTTTTATTGTAAATGTTGAGACTGTGAAATGGCTGGAGTTTGTATATTACTATCACTGAGCTGGATAGTAATGGTATCAGTCTAATGGCATTTCTGGTTTTCTCAGGGAAAACTGAATTTGTACTGAAAATGGGCAGAGCTATTAATTGCATGGTTTGCTACTCAAACTCAGAGCAGGCTTTCATCTAGCCAAGTGAGAGAGATATGAGTCCACATCTATCTTCTCTCTACACATTTATTTCTTTTTCACATATGTAGAGCCAAGACCGAGAAAAAATACTCTTTTAAAAGCTGTGAAGTGCCATATTATGAATGAAGCATGTTACGAAAAAATATGGATTGGAAAGTAACATCTCTGAGCTGAAAGGAAAGGGCACCCTGCTGAGAGGCAGCTAGCAAGGACACACCGCAGAGGCAATAACCAAATGGAGACATTAAAATAACGTGTTATCTCTCAAGCTGTCAGCAGAACTCTGTCCTTGCTGCCTTCTCCCTTAACTCACATTTTGCTGTGGACTCCTGTGGAGGTGCTGCTCTGTGTCCAAAGAGTTTTGGGTGCCATTTCCAGTAGCGGGAGGTGAGCTGTGCATGACACACTAAGTGATGGTTGCAATTAAATGCTCTGCAGTGTGCAGCTGGATGCCGGGTCAGTGAGTGCTGCCACACCCTTAGGACCCATGGGCAGGTTCTGGGCCGGATGTGTCAGTTCTGATGTACAGGAGTTGTCTGCTTGTGCTGCAGCAGTTGCATGCCCTGGGAGGAGTCAATTTACTGCTAGGTTTACGTTCCCTGCCTTTAAAGCAGAAGCGATAGCGTGCATTTGATCCTATTTACCCATGCTTTCAGAACCCACCTGCATAGGTGAGGGCCATGAGATGAAAAGAGGCTCTATTCCCTATGAAGTTACAAAACTGCCAAGAAAATCTCCTGAAGGGAGTTTCTGTCTTTACGTTTGGATGCTGACCCAAAGCAAACCTTTACAATTACAAATCTGTAATTAATGGAAGTTCAGTTGAGACTTTGTCCTAATAGTACTTGGATACCAGAGAAAAAAGAAGAAACTCTTAGCCCAATAGTGCAAATTGAAGTGCAATTGAAGCCTGGATTCTGCTGATACTCTTTTATAACTTGGCAATGTTTCATATGAAATACTGGGATGCTGATTGCAGACTCCCTGGTAATACAAAATTCCTACCTGCTGTTCCTTGGAGGCCAGCAGATAAAATTTCAGGGACCAAGATTTCAGTACATTGAGGGAGATTCTAACAGTCTTTGAGCAAAATCGATAGACTGCAAAAAGGGGGAAGAATATTTTTGTATTTTCCTGAATTTTTACAGGTCCCTGTTGAGCTCTCTCTGGCCTCCTTGAAGCAAAACAAATAACAATCAGCCCGTTGAGACTCTAGAGGTAAAACGACAACAAATTTTGTTGCTGTGAAGGCTGCCAACATGCAGCTTTAAGATATTGCCGAGAAAAGTAGATAATCAAATCTTGTTAAAAGTGTTATTCAAACACAAGGTGAATGGGTTGACCAGATCAGCTGAAAGTCAACAGCTGTGTTTTCATTGCACTGCTGAATTAAGCTCATGTATCGGCCCCTTCCTAAATCTTTGACTTGTGTTGCAACCGTGTCCTGGAAATGCTGGGAGAAGCATGTGTGCCTTTGCCCTGCTGGAGTCCTTGCTTTTGCTTAGGATGATCTGCTTTTGGACAAATGGAATATACTCAGCTCTGCGCAGTTGCCATCAAAAGCTGCTTTTTTGCGAAAGGCTGGGCGTTTTGGCTGTCTGATCTTCCCTCAGGAGCAGCTATTGCACAATGCCAAGGAAACGATGTCTGGTTCAGCAGAAGGGTGGATCATGAGTTGCTTTCCCAAGCTGAACAAATCAGGCTCTGCTGCTTCTCTTTCACAAGTGCCTGGTTGGCTTGAATTGAGTAAGTTCATTCCCTAAAAGGCAGCCGCTTGCAGTCCACCTGCCTCTACATCACCACCTCAAGCGTCTGTTTGGATATGTAAATCAGATTTTCTGATTATTGTAAGAATATCAGAAGAGCTGAGGTGTTGCTCACCCAAGGCCACGTCACATTAGCAAGAGATGGGTTGCCTCTGACGCTTTGTTTTTCAAGTTCCCGCGTGGACCAGAGAAATGTGAGAGAATAACTGTCCTGAACTGAAACAGCAGGAGAACAGATCTGTGTGTTAGATATGCAGCATCTGAATTCACAGTATCCTGGGTGAATTTTTTTGGTCAGTGCTTCTCCCCAACTGGCTCCATTCCTCCCCTCACACAGCCCCCTGCACCCATGATAATCATCCACCCGCGGCTATTATAAGCAGTACAAACAAATGACAAATCTCTGGGTGCAGGAAGTTAACAAGAGGCTGATCAGTAGCTTTAGTTATCTTTCCTTCATGTTTATTGCAGTCTGCTGCAGTTATTTCAAAGGCACTGACATTGATCGACAACTTCTATTAAGGCCCATCCAAGGCAGCTGGATTGAACAGATACATTAAATAAAGCAGTTATTGCTTTTCATTGCCTTTCCGTAAAATATCACTGCTAAATAGCTTCTGCCATCAGATGCAGTTAGGTACATGGTTTTAATTTGAGGGACTGTTTTATAACACTGCACAATTGACACTGGTCTTTGTTTCCCCTACAATAATGATTGTGTACATCCTGGAGAATTGATGAGCTGTCTTCTGAGGGGGGAGCCGGGGAGGGGGCAGCCGCCTTTGTTGCTCTCGCTCTTTTTTATACTTGCCGTGCTTGTCAGTTGTTTGCAGCACAGACAGAAATAATGTCAAGCAGGGCCCCTTATCTCAGGATGTTGTAATGTAGCTGCTGTAAGCCCTCGCCTGGAGACGAGATAAGAGCAACCTTACAAGCTTGTGGGGGAGCGACGAGGGGGGCCAGCAGTGCCATCGCTGGGACAACAATGGCAGAGCTGTCACTCGCACATTATGACTCTTTCTGGTGCCAAGGAAAGATATGTATGCTGAGTGGTGAATAACAAGCACAAAAATAAAAGTCCCGAATGTTCATCTAATAATGATGTATTTGTAACAGGATTATACCGCCCAATGATATTCTTTCTTTATCTCCTCACTAAATGGTGGGGCAGCTGTGTGCTTTGGCAAGGCATGATGTCCTTTCTTTTGTGTGCTGCATATTAATCCTTTATTGAAGTAATTAAATGTGTGCTTAATGGCAATGAGCTGGCAGAATGAACGTACAATTGAATTAGCAGTTATGATGGGGACCATGCTACAAGATGAACTAAATGCAATTACTGTAGGCATTTTTCTCCAAGTCGAATCTGGCTACATGACATGACTTAATTACAGGTTGTTAGACACACTCTGATCCCGTAGCAGTGCATGTGGAGGCACAGCTTCGACTCTGTCGTGTACCTGTAACACACATATAGGCACCATTCACTAAGAAATCCAGCCTGGTGTCGATGCAGATTCCTTCAGGCAGCTCTTGGTTGGGCTGGAAAAACACAGATTAAAAACCAGGCAAACAACAACAGAGGAACGCCAGCGCTCTGCCACTGGGCATCTGGTGTGGTCTTTGACCAGGTCCTTGTTGTCTGGTGGTCACCCCCCATTTTTAGGGAATACTTGTTCTTCCTTGAGGACAAGGTGGACAAAGAACAGGTAGTAGTCTTCTGTGTAGTCCTTTTCCCAGCATGGGTGCCTCTGGTCAAACTCGGCTCTCAGCAGGCATGCAGACGAACTTGTCTGACCCCAGCTGGACATCTCTAGCCTAGCAGGAACACAGTTTGGGAGCTGGTGTTTGGAAACAAAAAGGAAAAAGGCAAAACTATTTGAAGTTTTTCATTTTCAATGCTGACCAAGTTCTACACCGTGACCTACAGCTGCATCAGGACAAAGGTAGTGCTGTAATTTGGGATGTGGTACGTTGCTGAGATTCTGACACTAGGGGGACTGTAACTACGTATTGCAAGTATGGATTTTACAGCTCTTTAGTGATCTGATACGTCAAATCCTGGGTTCCCAGAGGAGTTTTGCCACTGGTTCAAAATTGGGCTAAGCCTCAGCTGTCACCAAGGGAAGATTGGTCTGTTTCGATAACTATGGAGTCTGGCTCACTTGTTAGCAGCACAGGGACATCCCCACTGCCTGCCTCTGTTACTGGCACACTGAAGGCAAGAAGTCCTTCTTGCCCCATGCTCCTCTATGATCTTGGTGCTTTGTGCCTCCTCGAGCAGCATTGCATTCCTTTGAGGGAGGCAGACTCCGAGGTATGGAATCTCTCAGGGACGGAGTGGGGAATGCTGTGTGGCCCCTCGGGCCTCAGCCTGGAGGCAGCACAAACCTTTCCTTACATCAGCAAGATCTCTGTTGCCAAGCAAGTGCATACCAGAGCTTAGCAAGTCCCAAACTGCCAATCTCCTCCCACCCTTCCAGGTGGCTGCAAACGTTCCATGGTGTCTCTGAGCTCCTGGGCAAAGGCCCAGGCATTTGGGTGCCGGACTCTCTTGTATTGTTTGTGCCCTGTATGAATTTCTAAATCTGCTGAGAGTATGGTGGCAGAAGTGACGATGAAGCTGATGATACAATATGTAACCATTTATGAAACAAAAGATGATGTTTTCTATTCTAACAAAAAAAGGCAAGCCTTCTGGTCACCAGGACTCCCAAGGTTTATTTTACAGCCTTCATTCTCTTTGGTGCCATAAATGAAACCCTTTCAGCCCTAATGACCACAATGACTTTCCTCGATCATGTTATTGCTACTTTGGCACGTTTATTGCTTTCACATGCACTAATGGATGAGTTTGGATATGTTAACAATTTATATATCATTTGATCCTAAAAAAGAGCCACCTCCCACCAACCAAACTAACTTAGCCCTGAGGATTGAGTAGCTTTTAAGGAGTATAAATGAATTTAATGCTTTAGAAAGAGCTTCTGTAAATTATGAACATGACACCTATTACATTAAGCTGCATTAAGCATTAATACATCTTCATTACTGGCAGGTTGCCCAAACCTCCAAGGTTGAAAAGCTGCCTGAAATGCTCAACATGGTAGTCACCTAAGCTGAGATTTATGACCTCTTTTTGGGAAGATAGGACACCCTGACTCTCAACGTGCTGCATTTGCCCGTGAAGAAATGTCCTCAGAATACCTGTTGCATGATAGCTTTTTTCCTAGAGTTTTGCTGGCCTATCTAATCCAAGTGTCAGACTCTAGGTAAAAAGGTGTGATAAATCTCATGGAAGCTGCTGCAGAAATAGAAACTGGTTTCACTAACCTTTTTAAGCCACTGGCAGCGGCAGATTTCTTGGCAGATTTTTCTAACCACTGGCCAAAAATTATCTCACTGAGCATGTAATAGTAATTTCTTATTGTAAATCCTTTTTGCACTGTAGGCACCAAAGGCTGGAATTGCTGAATTGGTGTTTCCAATGGTTTTGGAGGAAGAAAGTCTAAAAAATAATCACAGTACATTAATGAGAGCCTGCTCTACACGGTCAAGGAAAGAAATAAAAGTGATTTTAGTGTCTTAAAAAGCAATATCCATTAGACTCAGATTTGGCTAAAAGTGGACTGAAAGGCTCTTATTTCAACAAGATGTACAGGCTCAGGGGAAAAAAACAAGTTAAATGCTTCTGACATTGTAATTGATTTTATGTGGTACATTTATGAGACTTTCAATTCATGTTCCATATGGGATTTAGCACTGAGATGTTATTGCAACTTCTGAGACAGTTATGTTGTCATTTTGAAGGAACAATTTGGTGGTTCCTCTGCTCCCAGAACAAGTACTGACTTGGGTTCAATGTTTACTCCCTACCACAGAGAAATACTTAAACTGGAGACTGTTTCCTCACAGCTGGGAGAATACATAACATGTCTTGGGAATTTAGGTGCCACAGGATGCTGTAGTGAGCCTCACATTGGCAGGGAGAGGGTACTCCACTGTCTGGGAGAGGCTGTAATATTGAGACTGCAATCCAAGCATAAAGCAATGTGGTCACTATATGAGATGGAGATTTAATGGATAGTGTTCATGGTGTTGGAATATATGAAGCAATAAATTGCTTTTCTGGATGATTTAATGCTGAAGCAAGGTTGAAGACTTAGGTAACTGCACGTGGTTTACTGCAAATACACTAGCTTTACAGAGGTAAATGTATAACCTAATAGACAGCACAGGAGGAAAGGAAAAACAAGCAAATCCCAAAGCTTTTTAATCAAAGCAATATTCCAAGGTTCGAAGTCAAGCTCTTAGAAGTTGAGAAATACCATATTTAAGGTAACTTATTTAAATCACGTACTCTGGGAATGTGTGTGTGTATTTGTGTGTGGATATTTTTATGTGGGTTTCAATTATATAAACACATGCTTATTTCTTCCAGGTATTACCAGCTTCAGTGCACAGCAGGAACCACGCATAAAGTGTGAAACAACTCCACAATATTTCTTCCTGTAGTGATGGCTCAGTGCCAGGGGTTATGTAAACCTTGCAATAAATATGCATTTAATAATTTCCTGATGTTGTTCTTTGTGGCAACTGTCACTGCTGTAGACAAATATTAATGGATTTATCTTTATTGCTTTCCTGTGAAACAGCCAACTAACATACTTACATCATTGGGTGTAATTCACCAGAAGTTAGTGAGAAAGTTCGAGTGCTTCAAGTTAAGCACATGCTTAAATCTCTCTGGGATCAGGGCCCTGAATGCCTTCACTGGATTAGTGGCAATGTGAAAATGAAAATAAATTGTAAATGACATTAGTGTGCCTTATTTGAAACTGTGAAGCTTACCAGTGTGTCCTGGAAAAGCACATTAAGAGGAAATACTTACACATGCAGAGTTTAGGCACCTGCTTATGTCTAACCAGAGTTGTATTTGCTGTTCCTTGGCTTGTTTGCTTGTTTGCCATGCTGTTTGCAAGCAAACACAAGTGGTGGTATTGTTGTTTGTTCTCTTAAGTGAAACCTAATTCAAAAGTACTTCGGGTTTTAGGGAGATTATCCTGGTTCTATTGGTGTCCATGGCAAAATTCCTATATTGAGGAGTGTATGCAGGATGATGTCCCTAAAGGTATTATGCCATAAAAACTGCCTTCCTGCTGTAACGTGCCTTCAGGAAAGCTCTGTGCCTCTTGCCACCCTCTAAGAAGTTTTGTGTTTCTGAAGAAAATACTTGTTTATTTCATTAACTCATCTGGTGTAGATGGTCCAGCTTACTGGGTGTTTCTCAAATAAGATTGGCTTTTTTAATGTCTTTCCAATTTTTAGCAGAGACTTTTCATAAACAGTCATGTTAATTATTTGCCCAGGCCTTGACATAAATGAAATGTTTGCCAGAAGAATTAATTTTACATTTGCTTTATTATAGATTATTATTTCATACACGTTTTAAGTTGTACAAGGGAATATGGTCTTGAGCCTTTTTGACTGTTGTAAAATCCTTTTCATAAGCTGGCAGAAACTATAGGTCACTATTTAATTTGTGAAAAAAAAAAAAATTGCATCTACTAGCTTCAAAGGAATTGAGAAAACATACTTAGAGATTGAATAGAATAGCTAAATCAACTCTAATATTGAAACTAAGAGTTCACAAGTGTATCTATACATGGGAAGATCAAGTTCTTGGGGTTTCTCTGGAAGTTGGAAAAAGCTGTATATAAGATTAAGACCTTTCTTAATTGCAGGCTTGTATGAAAATTACATCCAAAGCCAAAAGTACATCAGAGTTTTGGGTTTTTTTATACTAAGTGCTGTTCTGACTCTAAAAGAGTCATGGTTTGGTACAAGAGATAGTTCTTCCTTTTAGACATGGGAAGAGAAAATATAGACGCATTTTAAAGTATGTAAACTGCTTCTTCCTTCTCAGTATAAGCCTTATATTTCTAGATGGTCAATGCTACAGTAAGGAGCTTAGCAAATTACTCTCTGCTCTGCTTCACAGGGAAACTTGGTGAATGTACAACATGTTCCCTAGCTTAGTAAGTGCACACAAAGGGTTTTTCAGGTTTCAAGGCCTGAAATTCTTTCGTGGGGACAAGTGTGAGATGGATAACTCTTTGTAATGCTAGAAACATGTATAGTAAACTCTGTGTATATGTATTATATGTATACATAATATATATAATTACAATTATTTTTGTATATATGTACACATGTACACTCTGAAAGAGTGGCATGGATTAGGTGCTAAAATGAGTTTTAAAGTGATACTATATCTTGTGTATAAGTATCCAAGTGTTGTTGTCAGTTTAATCACCTATACCTGCTAGTGATTCACAGTGGTGTTATGTGGGAGAATTTCATATAAATAAATAAAATTTCGTAGCACAAACATATTTTAGAAACTGTGATTATCAAATATTTATCAAGCAAAATATTTTACTTCATAGACATGAAGCTGGGAATTCTAAACCCAGAAAGTTACCCATATTTAAGTTTTCTCTCACAAATAAGTAGAGGAAAAGGTAAGAGTTAGACATCTTCGCTGTTGTCTTTAAGCCAAGCATCTGACTGCATTTTACTGTGCCTAGAACAAACGCAGAGTGACCTTGGGCCCTTTGGGTGAGCTCACTCTCCTACTTAGTTAAGTATAGATGAAGACATCTGAAATGTTGGCTCGTGTTGTTGCAGCTTCAGTCCTAACCAGTGGGATGCCAGATGCACTGAAACCATGTCATAGTTAAAACTGTATTATTTGATTATTTTACTGCTGCTTGAGCACATGTTTGCTGGGGCAGGGACCAGCTTGATGTCTTTCACAGCTTGAAGTGCATATTGTTTCTCTGTTGAGTGAGTTAAGTAAGAAAATGCTGTGTTATTATAAGTAAGAACTGCTTTGTCCCCATGTAGCCCTCATTTGGTGTACCTGATTGCTTCTTTATTACTCAAGGGTGACCTAAATACCAGAGGTGAGCTCAGTTTAATGCAGCAAGATGCTTGTAAGGCATGTGGGACTCTGTTGGTTGTAGTGAATCCCTTAGTGACCTTCTTGGTGTCTGACTCCCACCCAAAGAGCAGGTCAGCAAGTGCTCTGATGACCATTTTCAGTGCTGTTCAATTGATAATAAACAGAAAATTGGAAGGCAGGTACAGGAATGAACTTTTTGCTTGAATGGTTTTGTTGCTGGTAATGTCCAAGCCACTTCAGCTTCAGGGCAATGCTTGCCCAAGATGAACTAGCAGAGAAAGGAATACCTTTTAGTTTTCTAGTCCAAGAACAGTTTGCCTTAGGTTTCTATGTGTTACAAATGTGCTTACAACATCAAGGATTGCTCTGTGTGTGGTTTTACCTGTGGTCAGCTAAAGAAGCACAGACATTCTTCTGGTGAATGTGCTTCAAGTAAAACCTCAGCATCTGAGGGCATGAACTCTGACAGTTCCCTTTCCCTTCCAGGTTTTGGGAGGAAGAGGAGTCTGGCACAGAGCTGTGTGTGGGATGTCTCTGCAGGCATGAGCTCAGGGATGAGGTATTAGGGAACATGAAATGGTTGTAGGCAGCGCTCCCCCGTGCTTTGTTGACATGTTTTACAAAGCCTGTTGTGTTTGACCACTTCCAATGCTTCCCAACAGGAAGGAAGATTTGAAGTCAGGAATGTTCTGCAGAGTCAGCTCCTAGATTTGTAGCTGTGTTTTAATGGTTCATCTGACTCCAGGGTCAGAGACATTCGTTCTTTTAAATCCCAGTAGATGCAGAGTCTTTTGTCTTTGTCCCTGACTGATTTTAGCCAGAATCTATCCAGCTTAGGTACGAGGGATCCTCTTGCTGTTCCTATTAGACAATTTGTTGTCATGATTGCTATGAGCTTTCTGGATGATATAACTGCTGAAAGTTTTAATGAGACTAAGATTGCTTTTACAAATGAGCACTCAACGTGCCATTAAAATTGTTCCCTCACTGAAAGACTTCATACTTGAGAGGCTGCTGTAGCTACAGGGAAAAAATGGCTCAGGCACCAGCCAATGAAGTCAGTAAATCAAAATAAATAAATGGATATGCCAGGGGCTATGAGCATGTACTTGATGCAGTTCAGAGCAATTACTGTTACCTGAAGGGTGGGAATCCATCATGTAGAAGCAGCCCTACCTGTTGGTGGAAAACCTGCTCAGATCAGCGTGGTTCCAGTTCCAGCGGTGGCCTCTCAGCAGGAGACATTACTTCTGTGGGTACAACTTGAAAGTCAAGCTTGCCTTTTTTCAAGGACTCCAGTTATTTCTTGACTTGCTATTTTTGCACAGGCAGCCCTCTCCCACTGCAAAGTGATGATCCCAGCTTCTGCCCAGGAGGGATGTAATTTTCTTTGGACAAACAGATCTTGTCATGCTGCCCCTTTGCACTGGCCAAAAATGTTCTGGATGTAAAAATGATTGGGGGAGAAGTATGTGTGCTGGTGCAGTGATTTTAAACTTGAATTTTAAACTATGCTGTTGAATTAAAGTAGGATTTCTCCATGTATTTCCTTGTTTGGAATAAATGGTGGTATGAAATTCAGGCTAATTTCCCCAGAAAGAAAATCAGTTGACCCTCACATTCTTAAAAGCTGAACTAAAAATTTGGAGGCTCACATCAAAGCTCTGTAAATAAAGTGAGTAACACTTTGGACGCTTCTGGTGGGGAGCGGGGGAGGGGGAAATTCCCTCCATAAAGAACACCCAAGTATTTAAAAAGAAATGCTTAAGTTTAAATATCTCACTGTTTTTCTTCGCCAGGGCTCCATGCTGAGGATTTTATTTTCCTTTGCAATGCCTGTGCTGCTGAGCCCTTTTTTCAGAGGTAGGCTGACGTTAGCACACTGAAGCCACTAGCAGGTTCACCAGAGCAAGTTTATTTGTGGTGTGGACTGAGTTGTGTTTGAGGGTGCCATTAGGATTCAGAAGGCTCCCCAATGCTTGAATATCAGAGGCACTTCAAAGGACTAGAGCTGTGAATGAACAGACATGCTCCCTCGCAGGCCCTGGGATAAGGAGTGGGAGAGCCATGGGTTCAAAGGTAGGAAACGGGGACCATTTGTCCAAAGGCACTGGTAGTGAAGTAGGCACACCAGGTCGTCATAAATGTGTGGAGTCTGGGGTCTGCAGGCTGTGAGGACTGCACAGACACTACTGACAGCAGCCAGGCAGCTCGCCCTGCCTTGCTGTCCTGTGTAATTCTTTGATCCAGCCAGGAATTGAGGAGAAAGAAATGCAATCACTTTTCCTCTGTGATTTTTTTTTTTTTTCCCTCAGAGATATAAATTGAAACGGTATAATTTATCTTAGATTTTCGCAGGAATCGTTTTAGATTTTGGGATTCTTTCCCAAGCTACCAAAAGCTGCTTCCTTCTTTTGACCAGTCTAAGCAAATCTTAAACTTGGGGTAGTTCCTTTTTCTTAATCTTGTAGTTTAGCTGAGTAGTTAGTTTTATTGAGGATGAAACCAGTGGTAGCATTTGGTCTTAACTGCTTGAGGCACTATTAAAAATTGTGAGAAAGACTAGCAAAGGTGAGCAAAATCCAGGAGTTCTTGCTAACATGATCAGAGGTGCCTGCTTTTCTAGGGAGACTGTAACCTTAATGTCTGGTGGATATGGAGAAGGCCCATATCCGTAATTTAAGGATAGGAAGCTTGTGAACAAGTATTAAGTGACTTGACCAAGGTCATTCAAGCAAATGGTGTCAGAAACAGGAAACTGATGGCCAAACAACATGCTTTCATGCTGTAGTAATGAGCTGTAGCTAATAGTATGGCCTTGATACCTTTTAACTAAATTAATTCTGCCTAGGCAGCTTGTTTCGATGGGTTTTCTGTCCACTTTAATATTTTGCAACAGGATTTTGCTTCCCCACCTTTCTCTCTGGAGAGTTCTTTCTATATCAGAACTCATATTGCAAACTTTATGAGGCAGGAGAAACAACTGTGTGTCCATATGGCACCAGACATTGGCAAAACTTCTTTTGAATTGGATCCAGATCAGAACAGGCTTTCTGGGCATGTCATGAGGTAAGCAAAATAATTTAAGATTCACTGATATGACCTCTCAAGAAATGGTTATGTTTCTCAGGAGCGTTTAAAAAGTCCATTGCCTCCTTTTCTGGTGGTGATGTAGGTGTTCCCTGTGTAGAAGTTTCTGTCTCCTGACTGTGACCCTGCAGTGCTAGGCACCACCACAGACTGTTCTGGAGATGCTCTGTGTTACAAACTCCTGTTGCTGAGACCATTCCTTCTGTTTATGCTCTGAACTGGCTTTGAATTAACCGCAGTAGAAAAGGGGTTAAGGACACCTGTCCAAAAAGGTACTAAAAGGCTGCATCTTCATCTAGATCCTTGTTATAATGTCTTGTGAACTCTTCCAAGGTGGAGATGAATGTATGCTTTCACATGAACCTGAACTGCTGGGGCCAGGTTGGGACCCAGTTTGATCTCTGCAGGCTTTTTTTGCAGCCAGGAATGACATCCTAGCTGGCCACATTACCTGGGCTGGTTTGAGGAGGGAAAGTAGAATTCAGTTTCAGTTAGATAAATGTGTTCTAATTTTAGGATTTTCTATGCTGGCAGAAGGCTGCCTAATGTGTGTATTTCTCTATGTAACTATTTCTTGAACTTCTGGAACTTCTATTTTTATTCATCCATATCTGGCCTGAGACATATTTTCCCCTTTAACCAATGAGCTGCACTTGTTTCATTCACAAAGAAGTAGCTCTTCCTTCAGATTAATGCTGTATTTTATGTTGATATTCCTAATGAGTTTACTTACAAAATTGCTGGAGCATACTTTTGTGTTCTACTCTTTCAACATGTAATCTGACCTCGTTTGTTTTGGAGGCAATATCAGAGCCCTTGTTTGCTCAGGACTGATAATACAGGCACTTTGGTAGTGTTAATTATTTGTTTTCCTAGTATTTGGGGTTTTATTACAGCAGACCAAGGCCTGAAGCACATTACTCCTGGACAGCAGCCTATGTAATACACAGGCATAGTTGTACTATTGCTTTGGCTCCAGTGATTGATCCTCTGTGGGAATCATGGCTTAATTTTGGCAGATCTGGAGCAATTTCCTGTCCTAGTGGTGGCTCGTGCTGCTCAGCAAGGTGAAGAGACTGGAAACACATGCAGCACTTGGGGCTTGGACTTGCTCTGTGCTGAAATCTGAGGAGCAGGCAGGGGAGGCTCTTACCATGCCTCAAACCTGGCAGGGCAAATAAACATCCAGATGACAGAGAAAGAGGTCCTGGGATGGGTGGAAGAAAGCTGGGGGTAAAAGCAGTGACCACAGATGTTGCAGAGAGGTTACAGACATGGAGTACAGATTTCCTGACCCCTCCTTTAAGTACTCAAGGGATTGCCAAGATGTGAAAATGGAAGAGTTCCTATCTTTGGTAAACATGAAGTTACTTTTTTCCCCTCACTCTGAAGACATCTCCTCCTAAATTTGTGCAGCATTATTCTCTTCCTTATGGCGGAGCTGCAGAGAAGCTCTGAATGAAATGGAGACCTGCAGCCCGTTTGGGGATGCCAAGCCACATGAATCCGTGTGTTGTGTCACTCCAGCAGCCCATGGCCATCCCTGCCCTGTGCAAGGGCCGAGACCCTCCCAGCATGGCCCAGCCCTGTGCAGCAGTCCACGACTGCAGACTTGGTCCTGCACGTGCTCTGCTGCGGCGTATTAGGGATTCAGCTGCTGTGCCAGCCTAATGACACAGTATTGCTGTTCTGTGAACTCCACCAT
Source organism: Dicrurus megarhynchus (assembly GCA_013399195.1). Lineage (NCBI taxonomy): Eukaryota > Metazoa > Chordata > Aves > Passeriformes > Dicruridae > Dicrurus > Dicrurus megarhynchus. The sequence continues at coordinate 278,421 of VXAD01003452.1, forward strand.
GCAGACGGGAGCTTATTAGTTCCTGCAAGGATTTACTTTTTTCCCAGCCCCATCACTTGTTTTATAAAGCTATCACGTACCATTTAAATACTTACCGCTGTTCTACAGTCTTCTTACACTACTGTTTGCTCTGATATATTGCAAAATGGCCTGTGTTAACTCCAGGCTGATAATGATTCAATATCAATCATTATTATAATTTTTTTGGTTCAATGATATCTTGGTGAGGTCTGACTAAGATAAAAGGAATTAGTCTTTTAGGGATGGACTGTCATTATTTTTCAGTATTTACTTTATTCTTGGAATGTTCTCATTGATTTTTTTTTTTTTTCAGATCATTTGCAGTATTAGAATGAGTAAATAGGGTAAGAATGAAAGCATACTGTGTAGGAGAGCTCAAAGCTGGGAAAGCAAATCAAGTCCAATAAAATTTTTCTCTATTAGCGTATTTTTTATGGTATGTTTTTACTGCTCTTAGGTGTATTTTTCTACTTTGCTCCAAATATACCTTTTGCTCCTGTGCATTATGAGGGTGCATTCTAGACTCACTTGTATCTTCTACAGTGACAAGTGATTTTGTTGTTGTTTGGGGTTTTTTTAGGTCCATGAACATTCTCAACTTTTATAGAAGTCCTAATTCTTTTTATTAAAATGCTCAGCACCTGTTCTCTAGTGTCCAAGTGATATGTTGCACTGCTTTGGATGGATGAGCTTTAATAAACATGATTGTATCTGTCTATAATATCTCTTCTGTGAGTAGATGGCTGCATGCAGTTATTTTTCAATACTCAGCCATTACTCTTGACAGCATAACAGAGCGTTTTCTGCAGCGGGTTCTTAGGCATTCCAAGTGACTGTGCAGATTGTATCTCATCAGTGACAGGATACAACAAGGAAAACATTCGACATTTTGAGTTTAACCCGTAGCTCCAATGTATTATGCTATTAATTTGGAAAAATGATGATGAAAATAGATGTGGGATTTTTCTGTCTGCAAAACAGACCAGAAAGCATCATAGGCTCAGGATCTTGAGGCACAGACCCTGCCTGTAAGCTGTGCAGTTTCCCGTTCAAGAGGAGAGGGCACTTTCTGCCAGGCCATGGGTGTATCTCTCTGTAGTAGTAGTTTTGGCATCCAGTGATAGCAGGGAGCAGGAAACTCCTGTCTGCCAGGTTGCTTGCTTTGGAAGATAACAGATGTGCTTGCTGGGCATCTGTCTGTCTGAGGGTTCCTGTAAAGAGAGGTAATCACTGTAGACAGAAGCAGCTGGGCAAAGGATGATTTTCCACGTTATACGAAATCTTCATCAGGGAGCAGAAGTTCTTTTGGAATCAGCTAAAATGTACATGGTCCCCATTCTTAAGACAGTGCTAAAAGAGAGCAGCTTTCATATATGGTCTTTGGATTTTAGATGCCTCATCTCTGCGTGTTTCTGAAAGGGAGAGTAAGGCATAACTAGAAAAATTAAATTGCCTACTGAATACAAGGCCACCACACAGGGCTGACCAACTGATAGGCACTGCTCCACATGGTGGAGTCACAGGGAGCCAAGTGGGACTGCTTGTCCGCTTCATATCCTCTGAGGCTGGAGTGGCAGAGAAGGGGTATCTGGCACTGTCTGTGTTGGGAAGGGCCTGTAGGATGTCACTCGTATATATGTCTAAAACAAGCATTCAGTGAAACTCAAAGCCCTTATGGAGCTCACATTCTGTTTTGGCAGGCTGATTTTTGTTTTCCCTGGGGAGCGGAGGGGAATTTTCAGAATTCACCATGATGCAGCTTCCCCTTGCCTTGAAATACGGCTATGTGGGCACCAGTGGAAGGAGGCTCAGGTGTGTGGTACAAAGGATGACCTCCTCTCCTTCACACTAATTCCACCCAGCTGCTTTGGCTGGGCTGGGCAGCAGGAGCAGGCCCAGGCTCTCCCTGTCAGCCCAGAAGCTGTTGCTTGGTGGGACTGACAGCATGAGGGAACAGCAGGCAGGCTGTGAGCTTGGAGGAGCTTCCTGGACTGAGCGGGAGGCGTGAGTGAATAGCTCGCTGCGCCCTTTTGGTTTGGACATGCAGTTTGTGTAGCCTTATGTCTCAGAGAAACAAGCCCAGCAGAAAATAGGGATTGTGTTCTGGCTTTGTGAATATCAGATGGGGCAAGACACATTTTGTGCCAGATACCAAGCAGACACTCCAGCTTTTTGTGCCAGAGATGACTAGAAAGGGCTTTGTCTCAAGCCATGTCAGCAGAAAGGCTGTGTGATGTACACAAGATGTGTACCAGGGCAGGGGGAAAAGGAGAATGCTGCAAATTATTCATTATTCACCATTATCAAAGAACACTTCTTTAGCTTAGCTTAGTTATGGCTTTCACATAATTAAGTCCCTGTGAATGAAATATCTCTTTTTCTTTTATTTCTTTTATTTCTTTTTTTTTTTTCCTCTATTAGAGACACATGTACAGGGTCAACAGATGTTTGTTTTTTTTTTTTTTTTGCCAGGCCAATGATTAAAGCGTGAAACCTTCCAAACCAGAAAAAGGTATTCTGTAAGGGTGTGCAAAAAAGGGCAGCTCCTCAGGGTGTGAGGAGCTCATTGCTGTAATAGAGGGAGATAAGTGAGTAGGTGTAGAATAGAATATCAATTTCATAAGGACTTGCTTGCGTTTTATAATTAGGTGACAAATAACACAACCACGCGGCACTGTCACACCTGACAGCTGATGAAGTTCAGCTGGAGATTTTCTGAGTGGTTTGAAAGCTTTGCTTTCTTTTTAATGTGTTCTGTGATAAATAGAAGAAAAATCCCCTTTTAAATGAAGTTGTTAATACTTCATTTGAATTAAATTAGGACTCAGTTCTGGGAGCTGAATATACAATAGAGCTAAGAGTAGGAAGAAGTCCTATTCTAAAATACCTGAGGTAGTCTCATTGAATCTTTTACTCAAAAAAATCTCTGAGAATTCCTCCACAAGCCACACACCAGTTGATTAGGTATTTTTCTTATCATAACCTTTCTAGTTGACAAAAAGTTTCTGAACCTTCTCTATGGGTTCAATGCCAAGAACAGTAATGGGGAAAAAACCTTAGAGTGTATTTATATGTTCACGTCATTCATTTGCGTAAATAGTTGTAGGAGCTTCTTTGATTTATATGGTCAGCAGATGTTGGAGATTAAAGCACCTGCTAAGAAAGGCAGATTCTTTACAGCCGTGGCTCAGCCCTCTCTCCATTGGTTTTTATTTTTCCCCTGGCCTCCTTGCTGTGGCCCAGCAGTATCTGTGCTATGAGTTCATCTGTGCAGGCAGCATCTGCGGTGGGTCTTGGATGCTCTGCTCTATGTATCTGCCAGCCCTGCTTTGATAGCACAGCCAAGCCACTGCTGGTTGAAATGTGAAAAATGCCAGAAGCTTCTTTTTCTGTGTGTACAAAATCAGCCCAGGAGGCCTGTGACATGAAGAAAGCATAACTCGTTCTACTATGCTGCTTAAAAAAACTCAGCAAAACCCAAAATAAATAAGGGAGGCTTGCTAGCAACAGCTAGGCAGCACGGCAGCTCAAAGCAGGGGCTTGTCTTATGAGAGCTTGATAGCTGACAAAAAAAGTTGCATTAAGAAACAATGAAGGAACTAAATTAATCCTAAACAGACAAACTGTTTGCTCTACTGTTTTCCTTGTACCCATCAGCATGTCTGGGAACATCTTGCCTGCTATTTCTAGGAGCTGCCCAGATTTTCAGTCAAACCACATTGGTTTTAGCCCCCATATATTTGGTTACACAGTCATAAAAACAGTCTAATGTTCATAGCTGCTCTCCTCCCATCACAACCTCTATTGATCTTGCATGTGCCATCTCTGGCTTTCAAAATGGATGCACAGCAGATGTGGAGCAAGCAGGCCAGAATTGCAAGTTTGACACGAGGCATCAGCAAGCTGATGGAAAGGCAGAGGATGGAAAATCTGCCTTTAGCAGCCTTTGTCTGTTTTAAGTGTAACTGTTGCATGTGAAACCCGGCACAAGCAATGTGTGCTTCATCAATAGATGACCTGTTGTTGGGGAATTCATAGGAGGCTGACATGAAAAATACCCTTTGATGCTGGAAACAGTTGAAAACCTCAGATATCTGCACTAAGACGCACAAAGAAGGGTGACGTCCTCTTCTTTAAGAGCAAACTGTACTCCTTGAAGGGAAAAGGCAAACACTAGGCCTGGCACTCAGGGCACAGAGGCTGGTGGAGCCAGTCCTTACCCACTGTGAGGTGAGACTGATTGGTTTGGGTGCATTAGGGTAGCTGAGTAAGAGATGACATTTGGAAGAACAGTGAAATGTGTACAGCAACTGTATTCCAACCCCTTCCCTGGACAACTCCCATGCAGAAATGTGTGCTTGCCAATCTTCAGTGTGCAATGAGGAGCTCTGCCTCACTGAAATCCTCAGTTTTTATAAGGTTCTGTAACTTCAGTGTGTGCTAATGATGTAACTGAAATGTGAAAATAAGGTTTGCCTACCTTAAAAAAAAAGTCACCTCACAGTTCACAAATCCACCACTGATAAGGTTTTTAATTCAGTTACAAATCTCTAAATTATCTTTAGATCCAAGCTGCTGCTCTTGTAAGTGTCTGTAATACTATGGATACTCTGCCAAGCACAGAAGCTGGAGAGTTAAAGGAATACATCATACCAATTAGTTAATGATGTACTTTTGTCTGGCCAAGTATTGTTAAAAAAAAAAAGCTGGAGAGCACTAAAGGAAGTGACACAGTTTGGCATCTTGACTGATACTGTGTGATCCTTGACCTCATTCAATTGAAGTAGTAACTGATCTTAAATAGAGTATTTCTTTCAGCTCAGAGTGATGTTGGCAATACCTGCTTGTAGAGCCAGTCCTCTGCCGTGGCTGTTCATTGCTGCTTTTAGTTCTCAGTAAGCCTTGGATTCTGCCTTACCCTGAGTTACTGAAGTCCAAGCCTTGGCATTTGCCTTGAGAGATACAGGATCAGTCCCTAGCATGGGAAGTAGTCTCTGTAAATGTTACTCTGGCCTGCTGTTAGGAAAGCTAGGACAAGTCTAAGTCATGTCCCCAGGACTGGGACAGTTATCTCTAAAGTAGCTAACACGGCCCTCCTGCTGTTTGTATCAATGGGAGTTGTTTTACTTAATCTGAAACCAAGTCCCTTCCAATTGAGAGAGTAATTTCTCTTAGCCTTCACCTCAATGTGACATGCTTCACAACTGTTCCCTCTCCTCTTTTCCAGACAGCTGGCAAGTTAGAACTGAGGATTGCTGAGGTTTGTTTGTCAAAACACAACTTTGTGGGTTTTCCTGCTGTCTGGCCTGCCAGATAGGGAGAAGTAGTAAAAACAGATGGTGTGTTACAGGGTGGAAATGAGAGCAGGGCATTTGTATTGTTCAGCAAACTGGCATGCTGTCCTGGCAGCAGCCAGCTCTTGGGAAGGTGTTTTTGGCTTTGCTGCATCTCATTCACTAAAGCACTCTCCTCTGAACACTGATTGAATCCGATTCTTTGAGTTGAGCATTTAATCTTGCGCTTGGCATTAAGTTGTAACTTTATTCTGAGACACGTCAGAGAATAGCCTGATGTGTTATAATGGACTCTACTGGTGAGCTGGGATGGACTGTGTGCAGAGAGAGTTCCCAGGGCATTGAATGACTGGAAAGAAAATGGGAGAAGAAGTTAGACCTGTGCTGTCTAAATTAAGTTAGATGAAACATCTTCTTAATCAGATGTGACAGTCATACTGCTGTAGTTTATTAGTGATAAACTAATATAGGCTATCCATAGCTGATGGAATTGGCATATCATTCCTCATTGAAGTCATTCCTAATTTAAGGCAGAGGCTTCCATCCCTTGACTGAATGAAAGTGTTGCTGACACAAAGCGAGAGGCTTTCTTGGCTTTAGGATTGCACACAGAAATAGTCCTGTTTGTGAATGACAAACTCAGCTTGAAAAGGCAGCCTCAGGAATGTGGGAAAAGCAGAAATTACTTGGGCATCAGCACAGCTGAAAACTGATGTTCCATATCACCAAAAAGAAAAACCCTTTAACAGTAGAAAGAGTAAGTATATATTATTGGCACAAAGATGTGTGAGAAGCTGGTGCATCTCATGCTGATCACCACACTGAAATGGAGAAATAGATCCACTGGCTCAGCTGACACAGGGGACCAACACAGAGTGAGAATCTCTGAGGTGCCTGGTCCAGGCGAGAATTCCTTCCCCTGGCTGAGGAGAGGAGATGCAGGTGAGTGACGTACACAGGGTCCAGTGAAGATCAGGGAAGACAGCTGGGTCCTCTCTGTGGACAGATGATTCTATTGACAGGCACGGTTTTGTTTTTCCCAGATGGCTACTGGAGCAGAACACAAAAGTAACCAGGGAAACTTAGCGTGGAGAGGCTCTGGCATCCATCCTGGTGGAGTCTTGGAAATAGCTAAGACATTTCTGCTTGAAAGGAAGGGAAGACATAGAGCTTGATGAATAGAGGATGACTGATCTCTAGAAGAAATTATTAATTACACTTAAAATTATAAGGTTGGAAATTCAAATCTTTTCCCCTTAAAAAAAATGAGGAGAGGTGAGGGGTGACCAGACTTGAAACAGTAAGGTGAATTTAATCACGTATATACAATACAGCTCTGAGGGACAAAATGCTGAGGAAGAAGGTTTAAGATATTATTTAACTTCTTTAATGATCTTGAAAGGTAGTAGGCAGTACATTAATGAAGTGATAATAAATTAGGAGGAACTTTGGATAGATAAATGATAAAAAAGGGGCATTGATTTCTTAATACAGAAAGAATAGCAAAATGATTTTCAAGCAATTGCCACTGAAGACAGCTGTGAATGCCAGAAATATCTACTATTAAAGAAGTAATTGTATAAAACAGTGGGTGTTCTGGCTGCATGCTTTTTGAAGCTAAAAATTTGTACTTAAGCTTATTCTTCTAGTAAGTGACAGAAATAACTCTCCTATACTTTCTAAATGTTTAAATTTTGGTAATTTATCCTTGATAACAGGTTTTCCAAAGCTGTTTAACTGGGAACCAGCAATACATTGCTAGGATGATATTGTGAGGTTGTTTCCAAAATGTTCTTGAAATGTTAGCTGTCCTTTCCCATTCACATCTATATGTTGCCCTGGAGCTGGACCATCAAGCTAAGGGAAAAATTATCAATGACTGTTCAGCATTTTGCCCACTATTTGCCTGCAGCTGAAAAATGGGGAAGCATTGCACAAGATAATCTATAACTCCCCCTCTATCTGTGGACAATAAGAGAAAAAAATAGTAGTGTCTTGAGTTAAATAGGAAATGTACCTTAAAATTAGGTGGCTAGCAGCAAAACCCTCTGGGCCAGGCCAGCTGGAAGAGAATGTCCCTGAACTGAGGCAGTTTAGATAAAGTTGAATCACAGGAAAGGAATGTGAGCACCCCAACTTCTGAGTGCATGCTGTGCCATAGAGAAATTGCATGTCTTGTTTCAGGCTGCTTAGGATGAGGGTGGTGTGAAGTGTTCCCTTTGCTCAAAGATGAGATGTTCTGATTACAAGCTTAGGAAAAAAACCAGTTGTCTGCTGATATTGTAAAGATTTTTTTCTTGTGTTCTTGAACTTCTGTGTTGGAATCCTTGCAATTATTTTGGTCAGCCATGGAGCAGTAAATACTTGCTGAAGCTCTAGACAAGGTAAAACCACTTAACAAACTGTCTTTTTATTATGTGTTGATAGAAAACTAAAATACTTTTTCAAAGTACCTTAGAAATAAGATTGATAATCACTTGTAACAGGAAATGTAACTTTTTTCTAGTTTCTCTATTTAGGTAAGGCCCAAAAAGCCTTGATGTGTTGTGGTTTGTGTTTGTTTTGTATGTATCATCCAGTGGCACAGAACAGGACCTAGAGGAGGGGGTTTTGTGTCAGGAACTTGACTCCCTCAAACTGCTAGAAATAGCAGCCCATAGCTCATGCAGTGTGTTTTACCCCCTCTTCCCTCCATTCTTTTGCATGTATGACTGTAATTTGGCATTTATTTACCCATCATATTCCTTTGAACCTGTTTGGTATTAGACTAAAACCATCCAAGCAGTGTAAGCAGGAGAGTTTGCAGGAGGAAGCTCTTGAGGATCGTGGAGGGCTGGGTATTGCACAACGCAGGACCTTCTCCCTCATCCTGCAGGCTGCAGCTTTCTACTTGCTGACATGCCAGGTACAAATCCAAACTGCTGGCACATCACCCAGGCAAATATTCTGATGTTCTCACTGAAGCATGGGAAAGGGCTCCCAGGAGAAGCTGTGTTTCTTAGAGGCCTCAGCTGCAGCTGTGGTTTCTGGAGATAACATTTGATTAAATGAAAGCTGCTGCTCAGCACAGCTTGTGGAGCCACGGTACCATCCCCTGCTCTTTGTGCTCACAGCTCCCCTTGATTGGGCTGGGCTGAGGAGCCTCTTGCAGCAGGATGCAGCTGTGATGTGATGACTTGTGTGGGAGCAAGCCTTGCCCACCCTGAGCAGCCTCCAGGGGCTCTCTGGTCCTGCCTTGTCCCCTTGTGCTGTTCAGGGGCAGCCTGAGGGTTCTCCCTTGTGCCTCCCAGCAGTGTTGCCCCAACAGCTCCCTGGAAGTGCTTGTTGTTGTGTAGAAACCCCTGTGGTGCTGGAGTTACAGACATGTAGCTTCTCAGGAAACACAGCTATTCCTGGTAACCAGGCTTCTTTGGAAGATCCCAGCTGTCAAAATTCCGGAGCCTCCTCTTGGAGTCATGCTGGAAGCTCACAGACAGCTCCTTCCCCTTAACCAAATACGTATTTTTGCTATTGGCCACATACAGCCATTGTGTTTAATTCTGGAAAAATGCATACAAGTGGCATGAAGGTGACTGGAAGAGCCTGCTCTCAGGGGGAAGAGGCAGCAAAACTTTGCTCTAGGTGCCAATTGCTAGGCAAGGGCCTTAAATGAGGTATTCTCTACATCCTTGCTGGGTATTGCTGAAATCCAGTAAGAAAAACCCATGGGAAACTTCTTGGGTGAAAAATATTGATACTACTGTGGTCTATTTTACAAGTTAAGTACTTTATTTTTGTATGTTTGGGGGTTTTTGCCTAAAACTGTGTGCATGTTTGGGTTCTTTAGATTCAGTAACTTCAGCTTTATGAAACTTCTGAAGAACTGAAAAGGGACTTTTTTTTTTAATAGCAATAAAAATCTGTCCTTTGTTTTACTGGTAACCCTAAGTATCACGTGATTTGTTTTTTTCTTGCTGTGTAACCAAAAAGTCTTTTTTCCCAAGCTGCCCTGCAGTGAAAGGGGAGTGGTTCTCACTGCTGCTTGTTTGCTGGTCCTGGGAATGTTCTACCAATGAATTATTTTGCAAATCTTTTGAGGTATAGACTTCTAATTTTGTACCCTGTCCTGTTGGTATCCCGTGGGCATAGACACTGATTAACAACATACCTGTAATGCACAATACATAGTCCATAGATATTGATACTGAGAGCTGTAAATGTCAAGAGAAAACATGGCTCAGGACTGCTGTTACCAGGGTCTAATTAGATATCTCCGGCACCCTCACCTACTAGGTCAGGCCTTCAGTGAAAGATTTGGTTCTGAGTGCTAATACCTTATGAAACTGTAATTTTTTTAATCCAGGCTTAATACTCTTCCTTCTGAATAAGTAGGCTAAATGTGCCGTGTTAATTTGAGAGAGAATGTAGCAGTAAGAGGCAATCATGTACAATTGGAAAGAAATATTTACGGTCAGTTTAGCGGGATCAGCTATCAGATGACCTCTGACATCCACCATCATCTACTAAAGAGCTAATTAGCTGTAAAAGTAGATGACAAGTCAATTGCATCAGCACAAAGGATGAATTTGTCTTTTTGGGTTTTACTGATAATAAAGTCTGCTAGATAAAGATAGGCAGAGAGCCACCTGTGTGTGAAAAGCAAACTTTCCTGAAGGAAGGTTGAAAGAAAATGCAGCTGCAAACAGAAGCATAAAGGCAAGATAAAGGTACAGGATGAGGAGATACTTGTGGTGAAATGGGTGGAGGTTCTCATAGCTACAGTGAGGTCATGAAACACAGGAAACAATTCAGTCCGTGGACAGTAGATTTATTTCCATGCTAATTCAGATTGTCCTGGCTTTTAAAAAGCTGACCATCCTCACTGCAGCTCTTTGAGGATGATTTTCTTTTTTGGTCAGTGCTGTACCATGCTGTTCTCTGCACAGAATGTTGCATTGGTGGCTCTACCCAGTAACAACTCAGGGTTACCCCTTTTCTCTTGCTGCCTCTGAAATGTTGGTTGTCATTGTGAACACAGTTTACGGCACAAAGTCTGGATCTACTAAGGGACTTAAAAACACTAGTTACTAGTTTAAAAATACAGTGAGGGGGAAATGGGAGCAAACTGCACTTTCTAGTATGTGAGTTGGGCTCTGTGGGGTATAGTAAATCTAGTTAGCAAGTGATTCCCACTCCTATAGTAGCACAATAGACTACACTAATTCAGAGAAATAGAAAAGCTGAAATAAGGAGTGTTTACTTTTGAAAGGGACCTGCATGGAGTTATGCTCACATGCAGAATATGTTGGTGCTTTATGCCATTCCGGACCTGGCAAATGCTTCCTCTGTGTTAGCAAGTGGGTCAGGGATGGCTGCCACTGCAATTTTTGTGTATGCCCCTGAGTTTCTGGGAGTGTTAGCCCTAACCCAGGCCAGGTTGGTCTCAATTGTCTTCTGCTGCTGAAACACTCTGACAGCTGTTACAATTATGGCAGCTGCTTTGTCATCATTACATGGTTGAAATAAAAACCAAAATGAAAACAACTCCAGGCCAGCTTCTAAGGTTCATAGCTGAGCACAAATCCTCAACAAAGCTGAGGAGAGTTTACTTGACTGTTCCCACTGGATGAGTTTTTAAACTGTAGCTGTAGGGAAGTCTCAAAACCCCTGAAAACCCTTAGCTGGGATGTTTTAGCCCTACTGAACTTGGCAACTTCTACACCACTGTGGGCTCTAGTTAACTGGACTACCTTTAAAGAGGCTTCATGAGTTAACAGAAGTCACTGGGTGCTTCTTACCCCTGTTCTCTCATAGCTGAGCTACTTTGGTTTCGAGATACCTATGGGTATTTTTCCTCCATCATGTGTCCTAATGATTCAAGTGATAAATTCAAGCAGTTCAAAAGGGAAAGGATGAATCTCCTGCCTAGGCACATGCTGGACAGCAGCATCCCTGAGGCATTCAGCCAAGAACTAACAGGGAAAGAGTAGTGTGCAGAAAGTAGCATTCTACTGCTGTACTGTGTGCTTTAACTTTTTGATAGAAATGCTTCAACAATAAAAAGAGATCCATATAAATTCAAATTACGGTCCAGAGCAGATTGAATTTTTGTATATATGAACAATGCAAGTTTAGTTAGAATTTTTTTTTTAAAGTCATTTGAGGATGTGGGGCACAGTAAAGATTCTCTGTCGAAGTCTGCAATGCTCAACTGTTTGTGTTGCTTTTCATATTGTTATTAAAAACTCCTTTTTAAAAATATCTTTTCAAATTATTTATTTAAAAGGAGACCATTTTCTTCTGCTGTTGTCCCCTTATATTTTATCCAGACTCTTCTATCATGCCCACTTCTGTGGTGCATGAATGCTTAGCTACCAGTGCACTACAGCAGAACAGCATGAAATAGTATAAAACACTATCCCATCAGTGAGAAAACATGATGGAAGATTTTAAAGGGCTGTACAGGTCAGGGAGAGCACGTTGGAGCTAATGTGAAATCTGACTGGCATGATGGAGACAGAGGTGGAATTACACACTTACTCCATCTGGTGCCAGTCAGAATCCCAGCAGCAACATTTGGTACTAGCTGCAGCTGTTAATTGTGTGTTCAGGGAGGCTGGCAAAAAGGGAATTACAGTGCTTCAAACTGAGTGAAACAAAAAAAGCAGGAGCAAATACCTTTGCTTCTGAAAGGGTAACTTGCTGGCACAGTCAGTTGGTGTTCCTGAGGTACAAGAGGGTGCATCGCTCAACAGAGAGCTTCAGCTGCATGTCTTGAATTCCAGGTGCCAGGAAAAGTCTGTCTCCTAAATTTCTTGCTAAGGGAATAAATTGCAGTGATGCTTTTGAAATAAATAAATGAAAGTAAGAGACTGAAGGCAGGATATGCAGATGGCCTTTGCAGTACTTTCGAGTTTTAATTAAAGAACACTTCAGGTGGTTACTCCAGGCTTTGGGAAGGCAAGAAGGCAGCCTAGTTAGAACAGAGGGTGTAATTTAGTAATCAGTCAATGGTATGAACATGGTGAGGGTTCAGTTTGACTTGGGAATTGATGTAAACACAGGTGCCTAGGAAAAGTAATAGAGTTTATGGATCTACATCTCAATACTGGCCAAATGGAGAAGAAACAGAAGTGGAGCATATTTGGGCCTCTGTTACACAGGGTAATGTGTCAGAAGAGAGAAGTGCAGAGGGCCCAATTCAGCCTCCATATGTGCCTTACCTTCTCATGTAAGTGAAATACTCATGCACCAGGAATGTGGGGTTTCAAGTCTTTATTTTCTAAAATAAATAATTTTCAGGAAGCAGTGCATGACAAAAGCATGCAAATCTTAAATACCTGAGGCATAGCATGTAAATATCAAAATACCAGGAGGGCAATTAGAGATGACTTTTAGCTACACGTTCAGCTACATTTAGCAGAACATCACAAAGGTTCTGAGATACTTGAGTGTTCTCTATATCATATAGTGACAAAGCTCATGCACTTGGCTGAACACTCAATGTACCTTCCTGGAATGCTTTGCCTTTCAAATCTGCGAGCAAACAGCTGACTCTGCACTGCAGTGTTTGTTCTACCTGTCCTCATCAGCTCTGTACAAGCTGGAGGAAAGATGTTGGCGGAAGTAATCGATAGAGTAAAGAATGATGAACCAATGAAAAGAATCTGACTGAAAGGCCACAATGGAGACCACAACAGTCATGACAGTATCATAATTGTCATTTTGGGGGGGTGCTAAATTAAAGTGCTGGGACAGAAATAACAATCGATAACTTGAACCGTGGCAAGTGTAAGGTTTTAGAAGAAAAGGCCAAGAGCAGAAGCTGTTGTACACAGAAGAACACTTTCCCTGCTCTTTAGTTTACCAGCACAATCAGTCATGATGGGATTCCAGGCCTGTTTGCAGACTCTTTCAAACAGCAATGGTACGTCAAGGAACTGGAGGGTGTGGGGGAAAGGGTGTTTTTATATGTGGAGATTAGCAGATGTCAGGCTTCTCCTGGATTGTATTGCTGAGCACAAAACAGATGATTTCTGGTAACTCCATTTTTTCAACTAGAAGAGGATTGTGCCTTTTAAACTTGTGTTTTGAGGGTACTTTTCTGTACTTGCATGGGTGGCAACTGTAAAAGTCCATATACAACTTTCAGTTTTGCATTGGAATTATGTGGATTGGTGTCAGCTGTAGTAAAGCTGTGGCTTCAGATCTTGATACACAAATTCTCCTTCTGTTAATATTTGCCATGCTTGGAGTTTAGAGCAAGAATATGACTGAAGGTTTACAAGACTTGTGGAACCATGCAGGACAGTGTCATGATGGATAAGAAAATAAGTTCTTTTTAAATCTCAACAACACTCCTGTGCAAAGAAGCTGAGTTCTAATTTCATGAGTTGAAAGATCTGATTCCATTTGTAAGAAACTCAAAGACTGAAAAGAGAAGAATGGGCAAAAAACCCCTAAACTTGACAGGAGGAAAGGAAGTTAAAAACTGGAGGTGAAAAAGAAGTATAAAGAAAAACTGGGACTGAATATGTAAAAACTTTGCTAGATGCCTTGAGGAGCTGTATTTATTACGGTAAAATCAGAGTTGAGGCTGGCAAGCCTCTAGAAAAAAGATGCCTCTCACAGGGGCTGAGTCAAGGGGAGTTATCTCTCTCTTGACCTGCTGGCAACTCCCTTCCCGATTCAGCAGTTTTCGGGGACTAATCTTCGCGGAAGATCAGCGCTTAAAAAAATTATGAGCCAACAGAGATTCTCAAGAGCCCTGTGTAATTTTGAAATTGTGATCACTGGTATGTGGTTCCGTGGTGCATGCAAGTCTGTAGTGCTATGAAGGTGGAAAGAAATGCTATTTAATCCTAAACCTGAAAATTCAGTTGGTGGGCAGGTTTTGGCTGTAGCCTTCACTTGTTATCATGCATAATAAGGAAAGGTAAATTATAAGGCAGTAAAATCCATTATAACTACCAAAAAATACCTTACCTTATTCCAAGGAATTAGGTTTTGTAAGTCTGCGTTTGCCGTGAAACAATCAAGCCTGAGCTCTTAATTCTTACTGTTTTCTGGCTCTATACTGCGACTGCACCTCATCAGGATCTCATATTACTTAGGTTTTTCTGAACTCTTCTATTTTGCCTGAGTTGCACTCACCTTATTCAAGGCTGACAAACGCCATGTGGCGTGCACCAATAGCTTTTTTCAGATGCATTCTGCTTTAATTACCATGTGTCACATATTTCCAACCAGCTTATGCTCCTGCAGAAAAAATTTAAACATCTCCATAAAGCAATTAAAAAAAATATCCAAACCTAGGCTAAACTTGAACCATGAATATATTAATGAAAATCTCAATCTGTTCATGGGCATTTTGTGAGCTACAAAAAGCAGCAATAATCAAGTCTATTACTCAGTTTGCATTTTCACTTGATGGTAGGAAATGTCACAGTATTTGGCCCTCTAAGTTCTGGTAGTAACACAGAGAAGGGAACTTGATTTTCTACTTTCTCTTCAATGTGTCTATTCTTTATAACTTTTGTTTGAGAATAAGATTTTCTCCTCCTGAGGGCTATGAGGAAGAAAGTGTGTTTGTTAGCTCAGGCAGTGTCCATATTGGAGAAAGCAGCCTGGCCAGTCTGCTAGAAAATGTATTTCCCTGTACCCTCGGATGAAAACAAAGCCTGGCACTTGGAGTGTGTGTCCTGCCCATAATTCATGCTGGAGGTGTCAATCAGTAAGCTAAAATGTCTACAGGTGTCTGTGTTGGTGTCCACAGGGTAATAATTGCTTTTCATTTTCTGGTGAAGGGCATTATTCCAGTAATGGCACCATTCCCAATGTCTCTGTGAGCTTGCCTAGGAGTAAAGCATAGCTCCTGAATATAGGTCAGGAAAGGACGTTGTTATAACTTGTGTCCTTGATGGAAACTGGTATGTGCTGAATTTGCAAAAAGTCTGAGTTCAGTGTCATCTGTTTTCAGTATTTCCCGAACAATTGATTTATTTCACATTATTAATGAACTTTGCAGCAGTTCCACTTGTCAGGCCTACTCTGCAGGGGTCAATAATGAGAGGAAACCTGATGTTAGTGGATCCAGCTTAAGTGATTCTGTCATGCTAACGATTCAATATATCAGGACAAATGTCAGCTCCCTCCAATATGTTAATTCCTCTGATCCTATTTGCATAAACTACAGTCAATGAAATACAAGTTTTCCCTCTAGGATAGTTAATGGAGATTTGTAAAGGATTTTTTATTTTCCTTTTTCTGAGTTTCTAAGAAGGCTGGGGAGAATGGGACCTTATTCCTGAACTCCATGTGTCACCTGGAAGCAAAGATGTTGCTTTACTTGAGCATGAGCTCTTTGAGGTGTAGGTTTAGCAACCAGGTTAGGTGATAGTAGTGGTGAGGACTGGGCATCCATTGTATCTGATTTTGTAGGTCTCAGAAGGGATTGCTTGTGGGGTTGATTTCTGGCCTCCTGCGCTCAAAAGAGAGGATTGACCCCTCAGCTTAGTGTGCTGTGAGACATTTCCCAACTTTTCTGGCAAAAATGTTGCTAAATTCTGTGTCTTCCTGAAATGAAACCTCTCAACAAAGTACCCTTGGTAGCTCTGCACTGGAAAGCTTTTGGAGTGTGTACTTCTGCCTCTCTGTTGTCTTGTCTTAGATCTCATTTGCTTAAGATGAAGGTTTTTCTTGGATTTAGTTTTGTGAAATGCTTACCTGTGGCTCATAAGTTCTTCGATGTGACTTTAGCATGGTTTGCACCAGAATTTACCACAGGAATGACCTTGCTTACTCCTTAAAGTGCAGTTCTGTGTGCACCAGCCTTCCTTTAGGAATTAAAAAAAAATACTTTTTGAACCTTAGAAAGAGGAAAAAAAAATTCCCCGGATATTTTTTGGTATAGATATTATTTGTTTTCATGCACTTTCTTGTGGCCTGTGTACTGCCTTGTTTGGTACCTGAAGATGCTACAGTATTTTAGTAACTCACACCTTTTTTTCTGCAAACAACTTAAAAGCATGTATTTAAAACAAAGTTTTGCTGAGGTTCTCTGTCACCACTTTGCTTCTACCAAGATTAAATTAAAAATGAGGGATTTTGTTTAGTACTTTCCCTCTTCCCTGAATTTTTTGAGATAGTGCTTCAATGTTTAGCCATGCAAAAAAAGCATGGAATACTAATGGTTGAAAACACCATGAGGGGAAGCAGGTTTTCCCACAGAGTGTTAAAGTTTCTCAGGACAAAAAAAGATAAGTAGCTACTTCTTTGTTTTCTTCTACTTCCTCTGTGTATGAAATCACTTTGATAGATCTGCAGGAAGAGATTTAGTTGCAGATGGCAGAGGTCAGTGTATTGTGTATTCAATGTAGTCAATAATAAAGTCAGGACTTATGCTAACTGAATGTTAATAAGGAATCACAAGGACCTTGGAAAGTCATTATGTCTGGTCATTTGCTTCACAATATTGCTCTGAACAGGCTCTGGAGGCCAATGCAAGGGGATTAAAAAAATAATCTGGAGGAATAAGGGGAAGCGGAAAGGCTGAAAATAGAAGGTTTGTGTAATGTGTAGCAGACCATTGTAAAGACAGAGAAGAAAACTGTCTTACTTCATTAAATTACTTCAACATTGAACCTCATCCTGGTCATCCTTTCTCCCCACGAGTTTGCTGTCCTGTTGGCCTTGGAGATCATGGTGAAGCTACGTGTTTTTCCTGTAGGAGCAGAAATCTTTAGCTATGGCTGTAAAAGAGAAGTGACACACTCCGCATTAAATTGTCAAGATTACAGAGGGAATAGACACAAAACATAAGTGGGTTAATTCCTATAGCTCTAGATAATTGGGCAAAATTTTTGTTTGTGGGATTTTCATGTCTGAACAGTTCAAGATTTGTCCTAGGATCTCTATTTTTTGGTTGGCCTCAAAAGGAGAAAACTTTAGGCTACAGCATGATCCAGGTCAATAGTCTCTCCTTCCTGCAAACCAACTATTTATTCTCTGTTATGTTGAGCTGTTACTGCTTTGTGTCCCAGCCTCGGAATGACCAAAACTGGAAGAAAAAGAAACTTAAAATCCTAAACTGAATGATTCATCAAAGTGATCTTTGGAGGGGTAATGTTGCTGTACTTGATGGAGGATTTTAGTGCAGCTCCTCATCCTTGTTTCCAGAGGCTGCAAAGGAAGGAAACCTCTCTCACAGCATTATCAATGTAGTCAGTGAGCACACAGGAGATGTTGCTGCCCTGTGATATGTGGTTACCCCTCTCCTGGCTGGTTGAAGCTCCATCCTCCATCATCTCTGTGAGCCATGACCAGTCCTGCGATATACCCAGTTCTACTTGGCTATGCATGATACTGTGTCTGTGCCACTGAGCTGGCCTCCACTAGCTAATTTATTGCAAATGCCTATAAAATGCATGTAGAAGGCAGATAGGTTTGTCATAAATCTCAAAGTGTTAGCTTAATGCTCCTATTGTTTGCAGGCTGGGTCTGTGGGCATAATGCCTGTGTTCATTATGATTTGGTTCAAGGGTAAGAGTTCAGTAGACAAAATTGCTGGTTTTCCAGCAATGTTCCAGTATACTTACAGTGGAAAGGACCAGTGAGAGTGTTAATATTGCATTGAATTCCATTACTGGACAAGGTTCAAACCCTTTGCATAGGGCACCTTAATTTCCAGCAATTTTACAGTAGTGAGGAAACTCAGCCTCTGAACAGAAAATCAGTGTGGGACCTAAGGCTTCAGGTGATTTGGGGTTAGGAAAATTGATAGTCTCATTTATAGGTATGCTCTAGTCAATGAAGCCATGTCCACAATATAGATGAAACAGCTTGGATGTGGAAAAATGCAGCCTGGTCAGTGACAGGGTTGCCATTGGGATTAATGAATTTTTCTTGTCATGCAGTCTCAAGTTTTGGGCACAAAACCTTTCTGCTGCTAAGTCCTCCTGAATCAGGAGTGACTTGTACGCTTCAAAAAATGTTGCTTGTGTTCAGAAATATTAGGACCTGCAAAGCACTGCATTTTGAGGCATATCACTTCCTTACTCAGCTCCTACAAAAAGTTGAACTAAATATGATTCAGACAGAGTTTGCCTAACCCATCCTCTTGCAAGTGTGAAACCAGGTAGTGATTTAGTTTGTCATCCTGAAGGCAGTGTGCATGTTGAGCCTTTCCTCTTAATACACTGGGTGTTCCTAGGGGGAATTCACCATGCTGGATTGGTTTGAATAAGAAAATGTGTAAAACATCTTCCAAGGACTCATCTTGTCAGTACTCATCAGAGCAGATGGTAAATATAAATAACCTGTGGAGCAGTTTTTCTTTAACCTACGCCCTCCACTTGTACCTTCACAGAAGCAATGCTGGCCCATCATGATTTGGTTCTCAAATATCATGTTCTTGTTATATTGAAAAAGACTTTGGGAAATGTCCTGCATGCTGCCCTACAGGGGGAGAAAATTAATAAAAAATGACTGAGTTGTCCCTCAAAAAATTGGTATTAATTGCTCTGCCACCATCTGTTAGTGCTCAGAGGAACATGTTCAGGGTATTCAAGTATCACAGAAGCTTAGTATTTTGGTATATACTGGAGCCTTGATCCAGAAATATGCTTAGTGCCCTCAGCTTCCATACCTTTTCCTCAGAGGAGAGAGCCTCTGGAGCCCCTGGGTTGCAAAACATTTGTGTTTCCAGTGACACTGTCTTTGTTAAAATCTTTCACATAACTCCTGGATTGTTTTGCGTGTGAAGGGCTGTGAGGAATGGAAGCTTTAATGAGCCTGCACATCCTTTTCTTGCCTTTTTTGCTCAGCCATCCTTTATTTGTTATGGAATTGTAGTGTTTCAAAGTTCCAATATGTAAAACTGTGCATTTTTTACAAACTCGGAAGCACGGAGATTAACTGCCTCTTTCGGCTCAACTCCAGGCTAAATGACATGTTCGTGACATGGAATTTTGGTGACAAAATGAGGGTGAGGTACCTTCTTCTATACTGCAATCAAGGTATAGAAAGAGTATTTAGCTTTGATCACTTCCTAATACTTCTAAAGAAAATGTGACTGTTCTGTATTGGATACCTTCTGTCTCAGAATAATAATAGGTTGGAAGCTCTGATAGTCTTGTCTTTTTAAAACATGGAAATTTTTTTCCATGTTTTAAATTTTTTGAGGCATTTCTCACAGCGTGCAGGAGACAAAAAGAGACATGAATTGGGGTAGACTTTTAAGGATGCAAGCACAGACCCTAAAAAGCTGCACAAGTGGCCAAATGGGGCATGGCATTCATGAGCAGCAATTTGGATATCCACAATCCCTGCACTTGACTGAAGATCAAGTTTCCATTATTGTCCTTTTGAAAACATTTGGAAAATGCTGCTACCTCATGCCTATTGATCTCCTTATTGAAATCAATATTCATATAATGAGCTCTGACGCGTTTCTGACCTGCGTAAATGCAGTGAATTCTTGGAATGGGGAGTGGTGAGGGAGAAAACTCTGGTAATGGAAATTTAGGGATCTATCTTAAACCTGCGTGAGAAACAGGTACTTGAAAGATGTCTCTCCTAAGGCAGAGGATACTGTGGTATACTTAATTTTGATCTTGACTGCTTAGGCATTTTTAGATGAGACAATCTTGACTTATGCAATCACCCAGCAATAAAAAAATAAAATATATTAAAAAAATATATTGAGATCATATCTACTTGGCAAATGTGGAATGGTACAAAACTGAATAAACCCTTGGGTGATATATTTGGTCACCTTTTCTGCTGCTGAAAAAGTCAAGATGAAGACAGTGAATGTGAGAGCCCGTGTCACAGAATCACGTGGGCTATGCTGAGTTGAAAGGGTCCCACAGGGATTATGGAGTCCAGTTCCTGACCCTGCAGAGGACATCTCAAGAATCACACTCTGTACCTGAGAGCACTCTCCAAACACATCTGGAGCTCTCTCAGGCTTGGCGCTGTGACCACTTCCCTGGGGAGCTGTTCCAGTGCCCAACCACCCTCTGGGTGAGGGACCTTTTCCTGATAGCCAATCTAAATGTCCCATGGCACAACTTCAGCCAAGTCCACGTTGCTTTAGTGGTATGCAGAGAACGTGAATGTAGACTGCAAAGTTGTTAAAGGTAAACTTAATATGTGTTAATTTTGGAATACAGCAGGAGGCTCTCATGTGTGCCTCTCAGCAGGAGGCTGTGCCTGTTTCTTCTTCTGGTCTTGTAAACAAAGCACTCTTGAGAAATATGGGATATATCTTTGGCACTGTTACTGCTGTTCTGGATAGGTTTGTTCTGATAGAAAATAGTTGATTAGCTAAAGGTAACCTGATTATTCTTCTGTGCTAGTACTGAACACTTGCACAGCAGTAGATGTGATGCCTGTGTTTTTGGCTGTGTAGGAAGCAGCTTAAATTACGATGTTCTCAGTTACAACAGTCTAAGCTGTTGATCTAGAAGTAATTGAAGATGGCATGAAAATGCTGAATGAGATCAAAGCTGATGATTTATTTATTAGAGACAAATTGTAACAGACTACCCTGGCACCTGGTTTTAACAGGACAGGCTCACTATTTAGCAGGTGTAGGATGTCCAAGAGCTTTCCCACATGGGAAATTATTAGCGAAGGCAGGCAACAACAGGAGTTGAGAGAAGTGCAAAGGGGCCAAAGAAGCAGTTATATGCTACTGATGAAAGGGAGTGTGGCTCCAAACCATGGAGGAAGTTTGCTAAGGGGTTTTCCTATCTAGGATTGGTCTTTGAAAATTTGAGCAAGAACCGTCATCAGTGATACTGTCAGAACATTCACTTTTTGTGCTAAAGCTAGAAAAATGTGGGATTTAACAGGACAACTGGGATTTCACAGAGCAGAAGAGGAGGCTACTGAAGATGGGAATAAAAAAATCCCAGAAGGTTTTACAACAGTGCAAAATGTGTCTGATGCCTTGTATATCAAATACACCCCTAATAAGGTAAGAAAATATGATTTGCAGATGGCTAATGATAAGGAGGGAAATGATTGATAGGATGGCTCTGGGCTAACCAAGGTGAGATGGCTGTGGGAAAAAAAAATACTGCTCTAGCCAAGGTAGATGTCAGTCTGTGCATGTGTGAGATGCTGCTATTGTACCAGGCACTGGGGAGATCTCACACAGATCTGTTCAGATATAGTGCAGAAATGATTCAAATGCAAAAGAGGCACCTGGAAATAATTAAAGGACTGATCCGACTGTCATTTCAGAGCTGAAAGAGCATGGCTTGCTTAGCCTAGCAGTATTCAGAGGTGATATCATTGTTTCCTATAAATCTATCAGGAGAGTAAATTTCTGCAAGAGAGGCTACTGTCAGCACAAAGCCATGGATATAAACTGTGAACTGATTTCAGCTGGAAACCAGGAGAATTTTTCTTTGTACTGTTGCCCATTGGGACAATGAGGAAATTCCTCCTTTCAGCTTCTTTTGGCTCTTACCTAAGGTAGAATGAAACTTGACTGGTGTGTGAAAGGAATGGCAGGGGTACCTGAACCCACTGGCCTCCATAGCCAAGTGGAAAACTTGGACAGCATGAGAGGAAAATACCTTATACTATTAAAGAGCTTAATGGTCCTTTACTGAGTAGTCAACTCTCTCCTCCCCAGAAATTTGGGTGAGGAAGAGCACTGTCCCAATTGACAAACTAGTCTGGCTCAGAAAAGCACCTTGAAAGCAGTTAGAAAAACATGGACACCACATGGAAGAAAGTGGACAGCTGGAAAGTGGAAATCAGAAGATAAGGATAATCGAAATTTGGCATGGAAGCAAAAAGGTGCAAGGAGAAACATGTGGCTGGCACTCTGGAGGTAAGTAAACACATCTTTTTATAACTGCATTAAGGAATGAAAGGTATCTCAGGAATAGTATTGGTCTGTTGCTGGAGAGAGAATAAAACTGGAGATAAGAAAGCAGACCTTATCAAGTAAAGTCTCTATTCTGTATTTGCAGTAAAGGTCAGATGGTCATCATGTGATGTTGATCTGGCTTTCCATTCCAGCAGTGTGAAGGTTGTCACACAGCAACATCGAGGTGGATGCTTCTGAAGTGGTGGGGTAGCGAGTCTCAAAGATCTGCTGATTTGTTTTTCAAGAACTATTCAAGCATTGCCTGAGGACTTGCTTGATGATAATCTTGAAACTTGTGCTTAAATTATGCTGAGACTATGGAGAAACCAAGATGATGCAAAGTTAGGGCAGGACTTGGTACTGCTTGAAACTCTGGTAAGATTAAGTCTCAGAAGCTGTTTCTGAGCAGCTGCTCCTTCCTGGGTGGGGAATGAGTTGCCAGCAGGATCCATTGGGATTGATTTTTGGCTCTGAGACATTTACACTCTTAGTGACCTGGCAGAAAGAACAAACCATGGCAGGTAACATTTTCAGCAGGGAACAGAAACACAGACCTGGATCACGGGAGAAACTTGCAATGTGGAACTGAACAAATAGTGCTATGGGAGAAAATAGCTCCAGTAGCAATTTCCCAAAATTGTGTTGGATTTTTGCACTCATGCTGGGTAAAATCAAAACGTTTTCCTCCATTAAGCATGCTTCAGACAGCAGTTGTGCCTGTTGCCTTTCTGGAACATATAAATAATACCTTTGGAATCATCTGATGTGGGTTCAGCTTGTCTGTCATGTGCATCTTCTCCAGATGCTTGAATATCCTGTGTTGGTTGAGAAGCAAGCTGTGAGGTTAGATGTTGACCTGCTGTTAACACAGTAGCTATTTGGGTTCTTAGAGCAGGGGGCAGGTGTCCAAGCTTTTACCTTGCATGACTATTAATGCTAAAGGGTGTAAGGGAAAATGGCTTTAAAGTTCTTTCAGACTGGTTCTAGTTAGCAGGGAGAAAGAGTTTACTGAAATGACACTGACAAGACAATGTCTGATCTACTAATGTCACTTTATCAGCAGCAAATGCTAAAAATAATGAATTCTTTCAATGTCTGACCTGGCCCTATGTGGTACTGCCGAGTCATTTTTTGCTGTCGTAGAAGGCAACCGGTATAATGCATCTCCGTCTGAAACCTGACTGAACTCATTGGTTTTCAGCCAGTTTCTGCAGAGCTGTGGAAATCAAAACACGAGTCTAAAAGCTGAGTTTGGTAAGTTTAAACTCTTCAATTTAGGCAGGGGGAGACATAATACAAGCTTGGCAAACTGAAAAGTTAAAAATCATCAGGGAGTAGTGATTTGGTAAAAATTGGTATCTGCTAAACAGAAGGCAGATAACTGAGGCGCTTGGTTATGGCCTTTCTTCTTGAATTCTATTTCCTATAATATAAGGACTTCTTTTGCCTAATGTTGACTTAAACTGCTGTTTTTGAGCAAGGTCACTGGTACAGGAAAGGCCACTTGAATGCAAGACATGGAAGACTGTTGTAAAGACAATCAGGATTAATGGTACACAGAGCTAGGGATTGAATTTGCACCCCAAGGGTTGCCATTCCTCTCTTCCTTGCTCAGTATTTTGGCTTATGTTTGTAGCTAATATGTTCTTGGCCTGACTTCTAGGGTCCAGAGTTGTGGGCTTGATTTTTTGCCTTTTTATTTTTTTGTTCTCCTTACATTAAGGTTGGGTGCAGCTTGCAGGGACCTATCCCCCACAGCTATCCAGGAAACAGAGCCATACAGCCACAGTAAAGCTCTGCATGGGCAGCAATTAACAAGCAAGCAAAATGCAGCTTGTTTTTAAAAAGTTGCTAATGCTAAACATGGGGTCAATTTTTTAATTTCAGAAATTAAGGTACAAAACTTACCACAATGCCCTTAGGTATTTTTGAACAGCTCTTGAATGTAGGTATAGGTGTTTAATCCCAGAATCCATTTAAAAGGGCTTAAATCCATGCATATGTACAAATGATGAATTAAGTGGATCAATTTTGCCTTATGTGTATTCATCACCATACTGTTCATTAGCTGAACAAAGAAAATAGCTTCAAGATTTCAGATCAAGAGTCTATCAAGGTCTGGCAAGCTGAACAACCTATGCAGAAGCTTGGCCTCGTGGGACATGAATGCTCTGGAGTGACCTTGAAAGCGTGATTTTGCAGGACAGAATGGGCAGCAGTGTTATGGCTGTAGTGCTTTGTGGGTGGGTGTAGGAGCTTGGGTTTGTTAGCTGAGATGTGAAATCAGAAAATTCCCTGGGGCTGACCTCAGAGTACAAATGCCCTTGGTGATAGAGAATGAAACCACAATGAACTGTGGAAAATGTTAAATAAAGCCTGTGACCCTGAAATATTTCATTTTGGTTAACTTCTTTGAATATGAATGATTTTTGAAGCAAAATATTTTTTCAGCACAGAAAAGAAGTTATTCAAAAACTTTTTCTGTAATTATTTTCAGGGAGAGAAAACACATCAAAACTGTGTACACTTTTCGAACCACTTAGCAAGTCATGATGCCCAATGGGGTGCTAGAATTCAGGTTTTCTGATAGCAGTATAATTCTTGCTTTCATGGCTGGGTTGTGGAAGCTTGCTAGAGGAGGAAAAGGAGGGGAAAAATGGGGTTGAAAGGAAGGATTCCTGTTGCTCTCATTGATGGGAGTGGCACCAGAGAGTGCCATGGCCTAGCAAGAACTTCTGTGCTGACCATACTTAGTTCTTGCCCTGCTTTCAACCTTGGTCACTTCAAATCTCTATTGTTTTATCCAGATCTGAAATATGAGAAGGTTTGGAGGGAGGAAGAGCCAGTTCTTCATGATCTATAGCTAAAAAGGGCTGCTTGTCTGGAAAGCCTTGTTCTTAAGGAGCTCATCTGGAGCTTCCTACTGAAGCTGCCCCAGCTAGGCTGAGAGACAGAGTGGAAACACGTTAATATTTGAGAAATTTAACTTGAGTGTGCCTTGACATGAAGTTTGGAAAACTTTTTCCTGGTATTTTCAGAAGTAAATAGGAAGGGGAGGTGTAGGTAAGCAAAAACAGTTTATTGAGTCAGCGGAAGACTTTTGTGTGAAAGTAGTGAATAAGCTCGGGAAAAAACAGCACTATTATTAATTGTTCTAACGTAATGCTGCTACATGGTGGCATTCAGACTGACCAACATCTACACCCTGTAGCTGCACTGCAACTCAACCAATGTCTCTTCATTTCATTGTGTCATTCATCCCACCATCATCACAAGTCTGAACTACACTTGTAACCTCGGCTTCCAATATGCTGAATTGGCGATAAAATCAAAGTGGGGGGAGAAATTTTTTTTACAAAGAACAGACATTACTCCCTTTTGACAAGAGACAAATGTTTCATTCAAATGCTGCATTTCGCATATTGGAAACAGTAATGAATTCTTGTGCACCTTTCTCCCTAGTTCACAATGTCAGCCCCAGGCGTAGAGGCACTTCAGGCTTTTCTTACAAAATTAAATTTAATGTTACACCCTCCAGTGGAATGATGCATAAATCAAGTGTTTGATTTGCATGGACTCTAGTGAACAGCCCCATTCTGTGCAAATATAAACCCAGACTTGAATATTATGTCAGGGACAGGAACAAAGCAATCTAGGGTTTCCAATGAGAGTCTGGTACCAAGTGTAATTCAGGCTGGTATTATGTTGCTCTCATGTCAGGGCTGTTATTAAAATTCTTAGGCTTTGCCTCCTTTTTTTCATCTCAAAAGAAAATGTTTTTTCTGACCTTCTCGTATTTGGGCAAACCAGTATACACCAGTGCTATTTATACAGTGTCTGTGAGGAGCTGAGATGGAATTGTTGGAGGGTTTTAGCTTTCTCCTAGATAAGCAGCGAGGCTAGCAGGATAGAGGAGTAATGAAACAAGGCAAAGCAAAGATGATCATGGAATAAAAATGCAAACAGAAAGAAAAAGATTAGGTAGGTTTGTACCCTTTTTGAAAATAGGTCACTTTCCATGTGAGTATTCAGAGCCTGGACCAGGTCAGCAAAGTTAAGGGACTGGAAGGCAACAAATACATTCTGCTTGAACATGCAAATGCATTTGTGTTCTACACGATACAAATCCCCCTGCAGGGCTCTCTCCTGGAGCCAGGCTGCTGG
This sequence comes from Dicrurus megarhynchus, assembly GCA_013399195.1. Taxonomy (NCBI): domain Eukaryota; kingdom Metazoa; phylum Chordata; class Aves; order Passeriformes; family Dicruridae; genus Dicrurus; species Dicrurus megarhynchus. The sequence goes on from VXAD01003452.1 coordinate 304,767, forward strand.
GTGCTGCACTGCCGTGTATTTATTACAGATGGCTGTCTTTAAGTTCTTTGTGGTGGTTGTTGGCTTAGTGCAGTGAATTGTAAACACTGTTCCTCACAAACTCTGCTGAAATTTTGATTGCTTTGTGAGCCTGAAGTTTGTTGACGAGATGATGAGTTTCTAGCTGACCAAGACTTCTTTCCACAGCATTTATGTATCAATTCCATTGGACAAAAACATGCCACTGCATTAAAGCTTAGCACTGGATTACTAATATAATTTATATTTTAACATTAGGCATTTAATTCTTAGCAACTGAATATTTAGTTTAGCCTTGCCTTTGTTTCCAAACAAGCAACACACTCTTTTCTTGGATCGGTTACAAACTACCAAAACCTGAACATTCTCCAATTTTTCTTCACTAAAGGAGGGCATCTGCTGGATCTGCTTCTTAACAATGACCAAGACCTGCTTGGGGCTGTGATACTTTATGGCTGTGCTGGTTGCTGTGACATGAATTGGTAGAGTTTAAGATCCACAGGGGAATGAAGCAGGCTAACAGCTGGATAAAGCTCTGATTGCAAAGGAGTGAGCTTTGAGTTTCCAAGGATCTGTTTGGCAGGATCCCATGGGAAGCTGCTCTGAAGGACAGATGAGTCTTGGGAAGAACTATCTGACCTTCAAGAACAATCTTTTCAAGGATCAATCAACTTTGATCCTGGGGTGCAAGAAAATCAGGGAATTTCCAGACAACTTGAAGCTTTTTGCCTTACTTTCTCCTTGTCTGTACAATAATATTATGTGTGTAATGTGTGTGATGTTTTCCTGCTGCTACATGGGCAGTCACACATTTAAATAACAGTTTCCAAAGCTCTTCACTGGGCAGTTACTACAGAGGTCTAACATACTGTTAAGCCACCTACATTTTCCTTCTGTTAGCATTTTCACTGTGAAATGTGCTGAAAACGTCCTGAAAGGTCAGAGATTCTGCAGTACGACCTTGATACAGCAGCTCACTTTGATTTAATTATCCTTTACCGATGTTATGGAAGTCAATAGGACTTATTCATTTTCCTGTATTAAGTACAAGTTAAGTGTTTTGATGGATGGAAATGCTTTTAAAAGTGTATTTTAAGTTCCACACCTGCCTAAGTGCTTTGCTGAATTGGAGCCTTGGCAACTTACTGGTTTGATTGTCATCATCTATGTGATGGAACTTGGAAAGTTAACTAGATATACTCAAGCAGGTGAGTGATATCAGGTGCTTATTCTCTTAATCTTCTGGTTTTTTACAAGCATTTTAACATTGAGTCCTAGCTTACTGAAGTAGCTGCTGTAGTTGGTGGAGATTGCATCTGCAAGAGGGATGTGACCTCAGCAATGACGAATAAAATGAGGATATCGGTTAATATTTTGAATAATAGAGATTCATGATACACAAATCTTTGAGAATGCCAGGATTTGTAGACATACTTGCCATGTAAGTAGTTCATACAGTCCCCAGTGTATGTGAAATATCTAGGTAACGCTCTTGTCACATTTGGTCAGTACCTAGGCTTAAGCATCTTTGGATGATGCCTTTGTGTCATGCCACACTTCATCGGGACTCAGCATTTTAGTTTGGGATCCCAAAGCACTTTTGGTGTAGATACAAAGATAAATAGACTGTCAGTCTGTATGAAGACCAATACTTTAACTTTTACATTTTCTATCAGTCCACAAGTGCCTTTCAGATAAAGCATGCTGGAAATGGCCTGTCAAAACTTCATGAAAAGAATTCATTGCTGTGCAACTAGGAAGGATATGTCACTTGTAAACTGTGTTGTAGTCCCTGAGAAGCAATCATCCCTTCTCAGCCAATTCCCCAGTTTTTACACTGGTAATGATGCTCTCTGAGAGAGCTTTTGGCCAGTTCAGATCAGCAGCTCTGCCCTTGGTCCCTTTTGGCTTCTTTTGCACTTCCTTGGTGGCAGAGCATGGGAAATAGAGAAGTTCTTGACTTGGGCCAAGCACTGCTCAGCAAAGCCAACACATCGGTGTGTTACCAACATTATTCTCCTGCTAAATCCAAAACACACCTACCGCTACTGTACCAGCTACTAGAAAGGAAATTACCTCTCTCTCAGCTGAAACCAGGACAAACTGGTCTAAGAGAGTACAGCCATGCTTTAATAAAAAAATTAAATTAGATCCCATTGAGATCAAGCAGTCACCTTGAAAGACTTTACTCCAAAAAGCATGGTTGTCTGTTTTATAAAAAATCTCATTGAGCAACATCCACAACTACATGGCTTACAGGGCCACTTAAGAACAAATGCAAATTTTGTTGCTTTAAGATTGTCTAAATGAGCGATCTAGTTAACAAATGTGATCCCTGAACACACATAGTAGTCTTGTGTACAGTAATGACCACTGTACAAGTCTTGACTTGTAGGAAGGACGTGGCTGCTGGGGTTACTGGGAGCTTATAGCCACAGGGATGGTCATATTGGAAAACCAACTTTATCAAATGGTTTGAAATTCTTCAGAAGCCAGCCATGTGTATACATTTCCAGGCTCCCATTCTCACCTCACATCGCTCTTCTCTCCTGGGTTTTTGCTACCATTTCAAAAGGCAAGAGTTTGGCATCTGCCACTTCTGTGGCACCCTTTTGTCAGGGCCAACAAGAGAACTGTTCCTCAACAGAGATTAAAGACTTCGTCTTGAAGGAAAGCAAAGTTTGGTGTAGGGGTTTGTGGTGTGCTTGGAAATCAGGACCATGTCAGATTTCTGTTGTCATCTTTGTGATGAAGGGAGGATATGAATGGTGACCCTTGTCTATATTGAATATGTAATAAATAATATGGATCGTGGGGATCTATTTTAATCAAAGTGGGGAGAAATTTCGGCTTGAAAAGGTAATACAGAAGAAACTGCTTTTATCCACTCTACCTAGTAATGTAATATCATAAAGTACCAAGGATCTCATTCTTAATACAAATGGGGAGAATTCAATTTACTTCAAAGAACAACCTTAATAACATCCTTGGAAGGCCTGACTTGGTTTCAAATTTTCTCATATGAATGACGGTGTAGTTTGGTGATGTCATCTCTAATAAGCTTATTCTAAGTTGGGAATCTTGAACAGGAAAAAAAAAAATCAAAAATCCCCCCATCAGCTTCACCATGTGGAATCTAATAGATTTATGCAAGTGCACATGGTGGTTCAGCCCACTGAATTGCATTGCCTGTAACCAAGTCTCTTCTTGTAGATAAAATATTGTCCTTCCAGCTTTTTAGTGTGATCTTTTGCATGTTGAATCAGTGTCTTGTTTTTAAGAGTTTAGGAAGAACTTGGCTCAGGCTAAGTGTAATGATTTTTGCCTCAGCAGTTTTCTTATTAAATTCTTGTGGAAAACAACCGCAAGGTTATTCAGTGAAACCAGCACAAAGTATACCCACCCAACCAGCTCTCTGCTTTTATATTCAGTCATGAAGACAGATGAATTAGAGCCAGTTGCTGTGGCAAAATCCAAATGTAGATATTTGCTGTCCTTGCTAATGGGAGAAAAATGTAGTATAAGATTGGCCTAAAGGCTCCAGCTGTGATTCCTTTTTAACTTGGAGTGCATTAAAAAAAAGCTTCAGTCAGCAAGATAAGTTAATTTTTTTATGACCTTTATAAACTGTTTTAGACTGGAACTTAGGAACATCTCTATAAAATAAATGTTAAATCATTTTGGCCCAGGATTGCTAAGCATCTTGAGGACTCCTTTGTTTCAGAAGAAAACCCCAAAATCTATAAAGAAATTCTGTTTGTGACAATTATTGTCAAAGGAATGATTAGTTAATGTGGAATTCCAAGGTTTTCAATGGGTCCCATCACTGCAATACTGATCTAATAGAGGGGAGCTGATTTCTCTGAATGCTGGGCTTCTCAGGTTGTGTGCTTGGTCACCAGTTGTTGTTCCTACGCTTAAAAGCACCTGGAGGAACAAATTGACTTGTCACCAGAGTCGTCACTTTGTCCTGCCACAGCTGCTGCCTTGGCCAGAGAAATTGAAGAGAAGGACAAACCTCTCTTCTGTGGAAGTGCACAAGTGTAAAACACTGGGCGGCTTTGAGAAATGGCACTGGAGCCGAAGTCGTAGCACATCAACTGAAACAGGTGAGAAAAAGTAGCTGAGACTTCAGGTGGACTTCTAGGCTGTCACAGCTCAGCTCCATGCTGGTGCTTTATGGTCAAAGCTGGCTCTGTGCATGTCTGCATTTCCACAGCTGAAGCAGAGGACGGATGGTGTCTCTGATAACGGCACCTCTGGAACAGCCGGCTGCGTGTCCATGGAGATACTCTCCTGTGTACAAAAAGCTGTTCGCTCCTTGATGTGTGAGTTGATTAGTTTTTAAACTAAGCTATTTACATTTTGTTTTCCTGATTAGTGCTCAGGATGAATAAAGCAACACGGCAGTAGTAGAATATTGGCAAATTAGGTACCAAGTGTATTGTGTTGTCTTTGTTTAGGGGATAAGTTCAGCTAAAGATTCACTGTCCAGAGTTAAATACTGGCACTGTAAACCCCCAAGTACATTTTGTACTTTTTGAGTTTTGTAACTTGAAATAATATCTTTAATCAACAGATTTAAGTGGGAAAAGTAACTGTGATAGGAAGAAGGTGCCTTTTCCTTGTCTGACCAGAATCTGAGATACAGATGAGCATATTAAAATTTAGTATATTTTCTCCCAACTACATCAGTCTAATAAAAGATATTATTCCACCTACAAACCTTGCTTTGTGTTGTTCTCTACACTGAGCATTGAAGTGGGCTGGCTTAAGTAGAAATGTTTCTTTTCTTACCATGTCAAGCTAAATGAGATGGATTCACCGTGTCTTTATGGTGGCTGAAATGATGAGCAGCTATCCTGGCTTGTACTTGATGAGATCACAGGCAAATAGTTTAGGATTTTTCCTTTAACTTAGCTGTATTAATGTGTTGGTGTCTAAGGCTGACATTTTACTATCATTTGGTGCAAAGTCAAGAAATGTGTGTATTTAATCAACTATTGGAAAGTGTGGTGGTTACAGTACCAACTTAAAGGTAAATTTAATTTTTCTTTTTTGGTACTCTGAGATTCCTTCTTTTTGCTTTGGTGTTTTGTGGGTTTTTTTGAAGGATGTAAATAGTAGCCCATGGTTGCTGTTTAATTCCTTTGTGGTTTATAACTTGATAGCCTCATTTGATCACACATCAAATCAAAAATCCTATTTCAGACTGAACACAGAAAAGGACATGAAGGTTTTGCACACCACTGGAAACAAATGATTGTGCATCTTTTTGTGAAAATAAGACTGGTTAGGGAAGTTTCTTCTGCTTTTAATTTACATACAAGAAGTGTCTCTGCATATAATTGACCCAACCAGGCATGACTGCTTCTTGTGGTGTTCTTCAGAACACTGAAGAGTGACTAGAAATGTACGGCCACATCATTTTGTGCAGAAATCTGTACCTTCTGCACACTGCTGAACCACACAAAATGTGTTATTGATCATATACATGATTGGATGGAGGTTAGTGGAGGGGATACTCTCTGTAAATTTCCTTTGATCCTGCTAAATGTTGTTACCAGAGTGCTACAGGAAATAAGTGACTGTAATGATTTTAGAGTGGCGTTATTGTTGGTTATATCAAAGATGAAACACTGCCTGTGTTCCCTTAGCAGACTTTACAGTAGTGCCACCATGAAAGATCTGAAGATCATTATTTACTGGAAATAAAAGAACAAGGCAGAAATCGATTACTACGGCACTAGATTTATGTCTTCATTGCACTCTATATACATCTCCTATTTGTTCTAACTTCATGGAAGGATATTTAATACATAATGGAAAGAGGCTTTTGGTTTTGATTTATTTTTTGTTTATTATTTTTGGCATTCCTTGGAGAAATTCTGGAAATCAATACTTGTATGTGAGTGTGCCTGGATGTAGGTAGTGGGAGGCAGCAGCAATTGATGTATCTGTGTGTTTTTGTGCTGACGTACATCTGGCACACTCAGGACTCTGTTGTTGCAGCACAATGTGCTCAGCCTAAGTGGGGAGAAAGTCATATTTCTTGCATCATCTGTTTACATAAAATGATCCAAGAGACATAGGTAAATTTGGGTAGTTAAGTTCAAGCTTGGAAATCTGTCCCACGGAAGCATTTAGTTGCAAGTGTACATATTTGTTGCATCAGGATGAGAGATGAAGACAGATGATGGAAAGCATGGGCACAGACTGACTTAAAATAAGGCAGGGGATGGTGGGAGATGCCAAGTGCTGAGAAATTTCAAGCAAAGTTACAGATTGCTTGAAAATGGACATGGCTTCTCTTTCTCTGTCATTTTATCTGAGAGGTGGCTCTTAGCTGACTTTTGCCCTTGCCCTAATTCCATCTGAGCATCTTAGATGTTACAGTTTCTGCAGCCGTTGGTAAGGAAAATGCAAAACACTGCTCTTCTTAAGATAAAATAGTGGGATTTGTTTCAAAAATCCTAAAATTGGTCACATGCTGCAGCAGGATTAGTCTTTAGAGAGGTTTGAAAGCAAAGTCAGTTCATTGTCCCACAAATACCTTTTAGTAAGATAACGTGTATACAGTGGCTGAAATAGAAGTAGGATCAACTAGCTGGCTGCTTGGTGCATGGAAAGGAGCAGATCAAAGGCAGGGATGCAAGATGTCACAACACAGAGGGCCACACAAAATACCCAAGAAGGAGCACAACACTACCTCAGATCCTCTGCCAACAAAGCTGTGCTCTCACAGGATGTAAAACATGAACAAAACAAGCCCCTTTCCCAAGCAAGCATGTGCTTTGGAAGCTTATTGCTACCCCTTTTTGACTCCTAATGTCTCATTCGTAGAAGGATTTATTAAAGCTTCACTTGGCTGTGTATAATCTGCACAAACCGTGATCTTTGACAGTTTTCAAGACCCTTGGGAAAGCTGTTGCTTCCTTCCTGCAGAGAAGGTTTCAGTGTTGTGTACCTGCAAAACCAGTGACTGAACCAGTCACTGAGGTGTGGCAAGACCAAATCTGATAATTGTCTGATACCTGCTCCCTGTGTGGTGGACAGGATGGAAGGAAGGGAAAGCCTTCTTGATAGCTTCCCCCTCCCTCAGTTTACATAATTAATTTGAATATTGTTGGTTCACATTATGATAAGTTTAATCTGTGGGTCACTTGTGGGTCACAATTCAAGTTATTGTGGATGGTTGGTCACATGATACAGCACTAGGCTTCACCCAGGAAAAATACCTATTTTTTAAAGTTCAGGGGCAACTTGAAAACTGTACTTGCATGGCTTTGTAAAACATTAAAATGCTTCCCCTTCTGCACAGATTCGCTTATGACAAGGGGAAGAACATTCTTGCTGTTTCCCTGGCTGGAATGTTTGTTCCCTTTGCTCCTTGTTGGTTTTTAGGCATGATTATGAGCAGCAGATGGCCAACTGCAATAATCTGGTGTTTTTCCTGTTCAGCACTGACCAGTGCTAGGGATTCTGGATATCATCTGTGGTTATGCAGTTTTGAAAACACCTCTACCTTACTAAAGCATCTCTCAAAAACGATTTCTAGCTGATGTATGTAGCTTTGTGAAAAAGAGTCAGCATCAGCTGAAGTCTAACACTGCATCTCCACCAGGGCTTCCTGCAGCAGAGCGATCAATATCCTCAGTTAAGTTTATGAGGATGCCGTGAAACCCTCTAAATGCAGTGGCATTCTCTTCAACCTTTCTTGTAGCCCATCAATTACAGACTAAAAGGTCAGTCTTACTGTAGGAAAAGTCTGTCTTCAGTAAAGATTTTTTTCCTGCTGGGGGGTGGGTAGAGATGTTTGTTTTGGCAGGATTTGTTGCTTTATAACAAAGCTTGCCAAAAGAGCCAGAGGACAGCCCTTCGCTGTGCATGTCTTGCTATTTTGTTTCTGAATCCTCTCTGGTAAATCAGGGGTATTTTGAGCCTTGTGATTGTCTGCTCCAAGTAGTGAAACAGCCAGTGGTGATGCACAATCTGTACTGAGATGGCAGGGAATAAATGGAACTCCAAAAGTAAGTGCCACATTATGTTGCTAACAATTTCCTGCTTTGCTGTCATTCCTTCTAAAATAATTCCAGTTTTCCATGAAGAACTCCATGAGGTTAGAAAACAACTGCAAAGGGAATGCCTGTCTTGTACATGCCTTAATGTTCTCTTTGCTCTTTGAGTATGTATGCAAGGCTTCTCACATATCTGGTTGCCTGAATCCAGGCAAAGAAACAGTCCTGGTGTCCGTGGCGGGATGTTTCTCTACCCCAACCTTAGCTAGGCAAGAGGCTTCAGCAATACTATGTGTCTCAACCGTATTGGAGCAGAGCTTTTGGAAACTTGTTTCGTTAATGGTCAGTTGTTTAAAAAATTGTCAGCATTAACATAGTTCCATTCACCCTGGTGCTCTGGCTGCAAATAGAAAGAGTTTGTCCGTTGCTGAGCAGTTCTGAATGCAGCTCTCTAATGTTTTATGGAAAAACCATCACCAGATGCATATGCCTTCATGTATATTCATAAATTACTTGAGAAGTTCAGCAAATAACAAAGGGGATGGAGTGAGAGGAGGAAATACAAAGTGAAAATCTTGAAAAATAGTGGAAATGAGTAAACATGTGTTTTAAGAAATATGAGTAGTTCGAAGCAAAGAACTTTATCACTCTCTTTAAAATGGCAATATCTAACCCTGAATTCTGAGTGAAAGCCTTTTTACCAGAGTCAAATCTCACCCAGGGGGAAAAGAGTACAAGTCATCCATGTTAGGCTGGATGTGAGTGCAGAAGTGATGTTCCTTCTATTTTTTTCTGCTGTGAACTGAATGTTTTTGTCCTGTAAAACAGCTTTTAGGACTGCAACAATTTACTTTCCCATACCTAGAGTGTTCTGAGCCTTGTCTTCCACATTATGCTCAGGAGAGTTGTCAGGTAGCACCATAACCAAAGAGAAGGTCAAGGTGGATCGAGTGGACATTTCCATCTTCTCTTTTTTTGAGGTGGTGCCCTTGTAGTCAGCAGCTGCCAGTGGGTTGCTGGTGTTGGACTGTGGGGAGGATTTTATCTGGATAGCTTAAAAAGATGTGGCAAATGCACTGAAGGAAGGGATTTATGTAAGCAGCAAGTATGTTGATGGTAATTTGGTATGAGATCTTGTTGTGTGTTAGGTTAAGTGGAAGCTGCTAGTTGTTAATGACTTGCCAGCCTCGTGATTCCACAAATGGATTTATTACAATGTACTACTCTGAGGACAACTGCCCCATTAGCTTTGCTTCACAGTTCCTCTACTTGGGGAAACCTGGCATCAAACACGATGCCAAAAGCAATCGGAGCTATTCCCAGGGCAGGCAAGTCTCTTGTGCCTGTGCCTCCAAGAAAACCTGCTGCAGCACAGCTGGACCTCTGCCCTTCGTGCTGGTGCCGTGGCAGCAGCCTTCCTCTCTCACGTAGGTTTTTCAGAACTAAACCACAGCCAATTGGATTCCAGACAATCCCAGACTTGAGGTGTCTTTAAGGACCAGATTTTATCATCTCGTTATCACCTCGTTAGGGGAGGTTGGTATGGGATTAGGAGGTGTTGGAGAAGGGTACTGGCCAAAGCAGCAGATGGGAACATAAAGGCTGTGGAGAAGCTCTGATTTTCTCTCAGAGGGATCTCAGTGCTCCTCCAGCTCTGTCACTGCACCCATCACTATGGCCAGCTCACTACCCTCTCTGGGTTATTATGCTCCAGAAAACAAGCACATTTGTAACGCAGCTGTTCTGCCTTGCCTGACAGTGATTAAGGGTACTTTTGGACTCATTCTGGAATGAGAGCTGGAAGCATATAACTGGGTCAGGGAAAAACAGGCAGACTCTTGTAGTGCCCCATCAACCAGGTCTGAGGCTACCACTCAACTTCAAGAGGGAGGGGTGCAGAAGCCCCTCCAGAAGGGTATTTGTTTTGATTTCCTTTAGTTAAAGACAGACTTCAGTTCTAGTGAAGCCTCAAATTATTTTTCCCTTGATTTTACCAGTTTTAGGACAAGCCATAAAATATTTCAGCTCTATTGGTTGAGGTGACTGTAAACAAGTGAAAATGTAGGATTAAAATTTAAAAAAATTAATTGTAACCATCAAGTTCATCACAAAGTAGTACAGTACATTGTGCTGATACATCTCAAATGGTCTGTGTGTGTATATGTACATATATATGGGGGTGTATATATATATATAAATATAAATATGCATGCGAACACCGGTTTTTCACATCTGCACTCTCAAATTGGCACCCAGAGCAGATCAGCAAGTTAAATTCCATTCCAGAAGGGAATACAGACTGTCTCTAGATCATCCTCTGTGTTAGAAGCCTGGCACAGTTCCAGTTTGGATTACTTTTGTCCTGTTTTTTTTTCCCCGTGAGGAGGGGAAGGACAAACCCTTCTCTTGGAAGTACTGCTGGTCACATAAGGGGTGACACAGACCTTGAGCAGCACGTGACAAGAGGTAGCCTCTTACATGGTAAAAGCTGGGAGTCTGTAAGGAGTCACCACACAGATTAATTAACTTTTGTATGGATGTGTTTGAAAAATCACTGTGTGGTACCCTACTTAGCTGGACGTCCTTTGCTCTGAAGAGCAACTGAGGTAACATTTTTCCCCAGTAGCTCCACCAAACAGAAGAAACCACCACAATTACAGCCCCTTAATCCTGTCACTGCATAAAGACAGCAGGATTTGATCGAGAACAGTTTGTTGAGGAAGGATTTCTGACCTGGAAGCACAATGTAAATGATGGTGACTCTTCCCTGGTTCCCTCTGCTTGTAGGCTTCCTGTTCAGGACAGAGTGTCTGTGACACCACGGTCATAATGCAAAGCGTTTTCTAAATAAATTATAAATAAAGCCAGCGAAGAGTTAAATGCAGCATATATTAGATTTCAGTGATGAAGCCTCTGATTAATATAATGAAAATCCTGGTTTAATTGCATTACCTTCCATTAGCTCCCATCTTCCTTTTTTTTATAATCGTTTCTAAGGCTCTGTGTACTTCATCCCTGCTGGGACTTTCATCCCACATTTATTCAAGTGAGACTTCTGCTTTCAAAACTGCACTTTTTATCAATCTCCTATTAATTAGCCAAATGCCACATCATATTATACATTGATGCATTCAGTCAAGCATGTGCCATAACGAGAGGAGAGCCCACAGTCTGTCCAGGCTCCTCTCAGGAGCTGGTCATTGGTATTCCAGGATAAGTCAGCTTACTGTAATTTGAAATTGGTCTGCCGTCCCATTAGGAATCTGCCCAATCAATACCAAGTGAATTAGAGTTTCAGTGATCTGATTAACTCCCCATTATTTTCTACCCGGGCTGATTTAGAATGCATGATGAGACAATATTCCAGTTTCTTTGCTTTATCCCAGTTTAAATGAAATATAGACATCTGAGGAAGCAGTGGCTGTGCATTTGATTTGGCTGTGGTGTTATAAAGTCAAACACTGTGAGTGTCTGCCTCAGTTTGACAGCCGGGGGTGAGGGCTGCCATGTCACACGGAGAGGTGGCAGGAGGCTGGAGGGAACAGGGGCATTTTTCCCCACTGCTCCTCCTTTCTGGGTCATCCATTCTGTGCCTTGATTGGGAAGACTTGGGTAGACTTACCTGACTTAGGTACATGCTGAGTTGGTAGGTGGCCACACCATTTGTAGTCCTACACAAGTATTGGTCTGTAAGCCAAGATTGAGGTGGAAAACTCTCTGTACAGAAGATGTGCAGTAGAAATGTGAGATTTGCTCTGATGCATGGGATCTCTGCCATCGTGAAAGAGGCAAGTTAGGAAATCTCATAGAGTTCTGTTAGGTCACAAGTACTTCACCTTCAGGGCATGGATGATTATTCTGTGTTGGCAGCTTGTGGATGCAATCCCTAAATGGAGTTTCCAGTTGCTGTTTTATTGCAAGTATATAACCATGAGAATCAGGACCAGAAAAAAAGGCCTAATTTTGTGAGTCTGGAAGGTAGATTTTAAATAGAAAGCTTGCTGGCCTTGGTTCCTTTGCTAATCTTGAAATGATGTTAATAGGTCCCACTTATCAACTCTTTTTTTTATTCTTGCATTTCCAAGGTAAAAAGGCTTAGTGTTTTTACTGCCAATTTTCTTGGCAGTGCATGTTAATATTGGCCTGTGGAAACAGGGGTAAAAATCCAATCCTGGTGTGCTGCAAAGAACTGTATAACCTGGTAACCCTAAACTCTGTCCCAGTGTTTACTGCTCACTGGCTGTGGAAAAGAAGTAAGATAGAAAAGATTGCCTTTGTAACAGCTGGAGGTGTTTCAGCAAGGTATTCTTACTAAAGAAGTAGCCCCTAAAAATCAGGCCTTGCTATGTACACACGCAACAGACAAAAAGGAAAAGGTTTCTCATCGTGCTTAGATACTCAAAGACAGGATTTGGACCCAAAGCTGTATTTTAACATGTACAGTTTTAATGTGCCAGTAGACCAGAATTAAAAAATACTTTTAAAAAATGAGAGAATTATTTGGGGAATGCTGCAGATGCATTTATTTTAGGAGACAAAATCTTGTTTGTATTCCCCTTCAAGGTGATCACAGCACCCTAGCCCCTTTAATGCATGTCAGGGCATCAGGTAATGAGCAGGGCTGCACATTTTATGTGCCAATAGGCAAAAAGCAGGTCATAATCTGCTTAATATGTGAAATGTGTATATTAATATTAATTTCTCTCTTTTACAAATTAATATAGATTTGCTGAGTAGTACATGTATAATGCATAAATACATACATAAAAGTTTAATGTGGACATACTCTCATGCCTTCCACCAGTGTACATTGACATAATTTTAGTGTTTCTTCATTGCTGCTTCATGGACAGTTTGTAGGCTGTGGGTTTTTTTGGGGATGTCGTTGTTTGGGGGGATCGTGTTTGTTTGGGATTGGTTTGTTTATTTTGTTTGGGTCCTTTTTTTGGTTGGCTTTTACTGTATAAGTGTGTGGGGTTTTTTTCTTTGAGAAAGAAAATACAAAAGAGAAGACTTGCAGGTGCCACGAGCTTGAGTAATGTGTGGGCAGTGAAACTGAAAACTCTGACTCCCGAAGTTAAAGCTCTTCAGAGGTCCTGGAGCAGGGTGTCACCGAAGGGATGGCAAAGCTCTGTATGTAGCCCACTAGAGGGTGACAAAGCCTAATGTTAGGGACATGGAGGTGACACTGGTAGTCCAAAGCCCTTGGCATCCTCCTTGCCTGCCTGGGCTGCACTCCCTGGTCCACCTGCTGGGCTTAAAATGTCCATGTTTAATGCCATGAACCATCCCTGCCTGAGAAAGATGAGCTAAACCTCATGAATGAGGCATGAGCCACCTCATGAATCTCCTTAGAGCATCATGAAATGGAGGAAACAATGGAAAAATTAGGGGAAAAAATACTAGAGCAGATGCAGGACAGCTGACCTGGTTGCCAGTAGCATGTGCAAGGGATGAAAACACTGCATTACAGGGTTAGTTTTACCAGCAAATAAGACAAGGAGCTGCACATAGATGGCCACAAACTAACTTTGTGAGCCAATGGCCAACTGGTCTATTCCAAATCTGCTGGAGCTGCTGGGAAGGTGGTCTGTTGACTTGGCTGGGCTTTCAGTCATGACCACGGCAGAAAGGTACTTTGTGGTGTGTTCCACCAAACACAGCTCACCCTTGGGCTAGAAAGAGAGCATAATTTCTTGAATTTGGGGCGTTTAGGTTCATGAAGATGACAGTAACACATTACCAGGAGAAATATTGCAAGCTCTGGACTGTGTGGAGCTTCATGTTTGAGTGCTGTGGACTGGCTCAGTATTTGTCAGGGATGGAGGCAAGAAAACAGGAAGGGGAGAAAAGAAGTGTTGGTAAGCATTCCTGAAAAATGTTGGGCTAAACTAGCAATAAAATATTTTTATAATTTAAAAGTGTTGCAGTAGCATTAAAAAAGGGCTAGTCATCTTTGGAATTGTGCAAACTGTGGAATCCTAAATAAAAAATCTGTAGGATTTGTAAGAAGTTTGTGACAAATTTCAGATGTGATTTACTACTTCAATGTTTTATTATTATTTCTGAGAAACCCATATAGGACTCTATTAATTAAAACTCAGACTGACACTTTGGCTCCATAAGATTTAGGAATTAGTGTGATTTTATCTCATTAGTGCATTTATTGCAGTGTTCGTCCTTTTAATTAAGCATTAAGTCCCTCCAAGGTGAGTTTTATCATCCCATAATGCAGCTGGGCTTTCACTACTTGTCTAAATACACATTAGGGGATGACAGCCACTTTGGAGAAACCTTAATTGTGTTATCACTGAAGTTTGAGTCTTTTATTTGTCTGGGCTTGGGTGACAGGTTTAAGTTTCTTCAGGGGCCTGCTGCAAGGCAACACTGTGATGTCAGTTGTGTCTGTGTGAGTGGGAAAGCTGAATTCAAAGGGCTTGGCAAGGACCTGAGCCAGCGCCCAAAGAGGTTCCCACTGCTCCTGGTGGCCTTTGGAATGGATGTGGCGCTGAGCACACAGCAAGGAGTGTTGCCTACCTCACATCACACTTGAGCTTTCCAGCTGACTGCTCAGACTGGTGGTGGGTGCCATCTCCTGTGGCCAGCTGAGCTGGAAAGTGGCTACTGCTCCTGGGCATAAGGCTCAGATCTCCTGGGATGTTCAGGCCTCTGCTTCCCATGTGAAATATTGAGGGATTGAGCCAGGCTTCTGTGGTGCCAGTCAGTTACCACTTCAATGGAAACAAGGGAGTGTCTTTTATGCATATACACACATGCTATATATGCATACCTGTGTGTATATAGATGTGTGTGTATGTAAAAAGCTGGGCCATTTCTGCCCCAAAGGATTTGCAGTGCACTTGAAGAACACCGGGTGAACATGCAAAGAAGTGATGTGCAGTGACCAAAAAGAAGATTTCTATAAAGAAATTATCCCTGCAGACATGCTCAGCTGTGAATGCTGTCCTGTTTAAATAGTTGTTTGTGCAGTATGAGTACGTGTCTAGCTCTTGCAGGAGCAGAGATGATATCATCAGGCTGTTTCAATAAACCATTTTGCTGTCACCAGATGGCAATGTAATGATATTTTGCCATTATTTTACCTTGATATGTCACTGCCAACTTGTGCTACTTGGTGTTTCCCTATAAACCCTCACTAAAGCAGTTATGGTTTTTAATTAAAAAAGAAAAAAAAACAACAAACCAACATTTTCTGCTTCCATTTTATTTTGTTGCTAACTTCTTTCTTTAAAAGAATAGCTTTATTCATTTAAAGAAGTGCAGGAATTAAGAAATAAGTTTTGTGTGTCTGTCTTACAGGTGCAAACCTCACAAGTCAAATAGAGAACCTCGTGATTTTTTGTCATGACTGTTATTGTTATTAACATTAATATGTGAATTATTTTTTAAGTGTATTGTGATTGTAAAATGAAGGAGTTGGGCAGCAATACAGACTTTTTTCAATAAACAGAAAATGCTGAAAAAGAGAAGGTTGGTGATACAAGTCAGACTAAACACCTAGAAATTAGGCAAAATTATTGCTATTTTCTTGATCTGTGTTACTTCTGACTTAGTGGGAATTGTGTGCAATTTAATAAAATTAAAATTGGGGAGCTCAGGTAACATCTAAAAAATCTCAGCAAAAAGACTTCCAGATTCTTTAACTATTATTATAAATCTGGGATATTGTCTTGTTTTTCAATCTAAAAAAGAAAAAGAGAATAATTTTTATTTTTCTCAATGCTACTACAAAACATACCATTAAAATAACCAGCACATGGTTCCTGGACTGGTCCTGGCACTTTGAGACAATCTAGTCAGAAAATCTGATGCTTTTCTATGCAGGTGTAAATCAAAAGATGCTCTCCTGAATTAAGTTTGAGCTGTGTTCGCATGGAAGTGCCCTGAGGAACAACTGAGTTGCATTCAGCAGTGCTTATTAAGCAATATGGGGCATTTGTGATTTAGTGCTGCCAAATTCACTTTCCTAAAGTTCAGTTTTCTCCTCTGTAGGCAGTCCTAGTGCTATCCCCTAGGAGAGTGATAAGATTACTCTGTACAATTGCAGTGAAGCTGTCGTTAGAGGTCCAGGTATAGGGACTTGCCCCCTCCTGTATAAAGAGATTATCAGTTCTGAATATAATCTGAGGAAAATTAACTTGCCCTGTTTCAATAATGAAAAGTCACCTATTTTTCCAACAAATTACGAGGAAAGGTTTTTTATTGTATGAGAAATCCAGCCTAGCACTCTGCAGGAAGAGGTGCAGGAATCACCTTTTGATCCCAAATATGGATGCCCAAGTTTGTAAATTTAATAAAAAAGATAAAGACCCCTATGGCAGTGCTTATACCAGAAGCAATAAACTCTGATTAGATCTCACTATTTTTGTATCAGAGTCTCTTTGGCTTGCACAGAGGTGAGAGCTCTAGATGAGATAATGGCTTCAGACAAACGCCAGAGCACATGGAGTTTAAAGACCCATCCAGATCTCACATTGTTTAGGAAATTAAAATAATCAAGTAAGTTTTCTGTCACTGTCCCCTCTGTGTTTTAACTGTCTGTGCCCTTCCATCACTCATTGCTGCATAACTGAGACTGTATCTCTGCTCCTATTTCATGGTCTGGGTGTCTGCATGTGGTGAATATCTCCATCAGCTCATCTTTATTAACCTATAAAACAGTCAAGAGTTCTAACCAAGCAATCAGGCACCATTAAAACATCAGAGATGCTTCTGGTATTTGTGTCTTATTGTTGGCACTTACAGCTGAGGAAAATGAATATTTAAGAAGTGCAACAGCATGCTTGTCACACATTTCTCTTAGCAGAAGCAGTTAAAGAAGAGGAAAGATTAGGGTGAAAGGGAGGACTTGTTGTGTTTCCCCAGGCAGACTTCATGGGCTTTAGCTGGTACTAAAATGCAAGTTGGAATTGTGCAAAGACAACTGATGACTAATTGAACCTTGAAACTGAGATCTGAGTCAGCAACTTTTACCAAGTCACCTTCATGGGTGAAAGAACACCTGTAGAGATTGCACATTGTCTGCTCAGCAATAAGCTCCTTGATATGAATCAGGTTGAAAGAAACAGAGCTTTAAATATCTGTAGCTTTTTTTTAAAGCCAGTGAAATGTTCTGTATTCAGTTTTAAATTTGAAAGAAGACCTATGATAATTTGTAAATACTTTTGCAGTGAATATTCTTAGACTTCAGTTGGGGCTTGGACAAAAAATTGTTCCTGCTTGCCTTTTCTCACTGTGTGTATTATGTGAAGCTGATGAATTTGCAGAAATAAAATAATTCCCCAAAATTCTGTGCTGTTGCAAAAAAAAAAAACCAACAAAACCCCCAAAAAAAAAGAACTAGTCAGGAGGTGTGTGGAGTGTATGGAATCTCTTGAATCCTGGACTTATGTATTGGAAAGTTACTTCTGGGGTGAAAGACTCCTTATGCTGAGCTGAGGTGCTTCAAGCTTTGGGTGTTCCTGCATTGCATTGTTTCCAGGCCTTTATTCTCACTGTAGCTGGGCAGCTGCTTGTCACAGAACAACAATTTCTCTATTTGCTTGAGCAATATCAAAACATTATACCTGCTGCCCATGCTGCTTTTGATAAAGCCCAGGACACTTCTGGGCTGCACGTGCACATTGCTGGGTCACGTCAAGTTTCTCATCCACCAATACCCTCAGTTCTTCTCCTCAGGGCTGCTCTCAATCCCTTTGCTGCCCAGCCTGCGCTTGTGCTTGGGATTGCCCTGACCCAGGTGCAGGATCTTGCACCTGCCCTTGTTAAACTTCAAGTGGCAAGTTTCCTCAACTACTGTGCTTGCAGCAGCAGGAGCCTACAGGTATGTTACAAGGACTGTCTTCTCACAGCTTTTGGAGAGGTCTGTTTGCAGCAGCAAGGATGGTGCCTTACACTGGAGCAGCTGTGTGTATACAATCCTTTTTGCAGACGACATCAACTCAACAGAGGAAATAAGTGCAAATATAATCACAAACCAAGAAACACTTGCCTGAGAGGAAAACATTAAGTGAGTCTGAAAGTCACTCTCAAAGGACAGGATATTAAAGACAGTGGTGGGGAGGGGGCAGGCTATTAATCCATATGCCAAATGGGTCTTCTACAATTGAACATCTTCCAGCAGAGGCATTCACCAGTCCGAGCATAGAGCTTGGCCTACCTTCCACCCGACTCTCTGATTTCTGGGGAAAGAGCAGTAAATATTTTGCAGGAAAGTGTAACTGGAGTAAACAGGATTGAACTGCTGGAGCAGTTCAGGAAACACGGAGTGTGACAAATCCTCCTGTTCATGGCAACCATGCTTTCTCTAAAGCTATATAGAATTAGCTCATCCTGAGCATCTTAGAGACTGTTTGTGAATAGAATTTATGGCATAAGCTGGTTATTTTCTCATAAATTTGGGAGAAATATGACCAGATTCTCAGGTCGTGTCAAGAGACTTGGGCTGCTTGGAGTCAATGATGCAACAACACTGGGAGTCAGATGGGGACCCGGACTTGTCAGGTTGGAACCTGATCCATGCTCTGTGCTTGTCTCTGGTTTAGGTCAGACCATGAGGGAAAGGTTTCACTTCACCTCTGAAGAAATAGAGTTGTCTTTGCCCACCTAGAGCAAGTGGCTGCCAAACTTGATTTTGCAATTTTTGAATGAAAAGTAATCAGAGAGTGGGAGGATGGGCTCCTACACAAACTGGCTTTTTACTGAATTTTTGTTTGCTCAGACTCCTGTTAGGTGGAGACAGTGAAGCCCAGGTGAACATGCCCAAGTTGGCTGATGTAGCCTGGAGACAGCCAGGATGTGGTGTCACTCTGCCCCTCCTGGTGTTTCTTGTCTCCCAACAAACAGAGGGATCTGCTCCTGTGGCACACTGCAGTGTAGACACTTGCACAGCTGGGACTTATGCTTCACTTCCCTCCCCTTCCTACCAGGGACCATATAAAAAGATCCTTTGTAAAGCAAGTTTATAAATAATTTAATGGCAGATATAAAAAGCTTTTACTTTTTTTTTTAAACTGGCCTCTTTTTTGTAAATCTGTCTACATGAAAAACATTCCTAGCAAAGTTCACAGAGAGAAGGCTTAAAGTTATTATTAGGCACATAAATTGACTGCTTTCTCATTTATATGCAGGCAAATTTCTTTAATTTATTAATCTGATTTGCATAGAAAATTATGGCACTCATCACTGAGAAGTCTCATTTAGGAAAGGTTTTATAAAGCTGTAACTAATTAGAAATAGAAGAAAATGCATAAATGTGTTTAATTTTTTACCGTTCAAAACTTTTTTTTCTTTAGATGGAAAAAAAAAAGATTTTACAAAGGTACCTATTGCAAGAATCTGAAGCTTATTTGAAGATTGCTTCGCAAATACATATTTTGTCTTCTTATATTTAATTCAGAACAGAGGAGAAAGATTATTGAACTTAAGTTTTAAAGTTCAAGAGGGGAAAAAATAGCTTAGAGAAACTGTTCTGTGGTAATGTAGGAAGACACTTAATTAACTTGGGCTTCATTTAAAACCGTAGTGTAAATCTTTTCAAAATGAATCAAAGTCTCTGCTGAATTATATCTTAGCCAAGTTTTACAGTCAAAAGGCTCTTAAATCATTAAGACCTGTCACTGTGAGAGCTGTGGTAGTGTTTTCACATTCTCTGCAAGCTCATCTGCTCTTGGACTTGAAAGTCTTTTCCCTGGGTCCATTTGCTCTAGCAACAGCTGGCTGTTTGAGGCAGCACATTAGCAGCTCACAATTAAACAATATTCCAGCTAATTTGAGCTCGGGCAGATGAAGAACATCAGTGACAGTGAGTTTCCTCCCTCCCACCCTCTGTTTGTTCAGTTTTAAAAAATCTTTATTTTACTTTGATTGCTCCTTGGAGACAAGGTTGCTAGAATTCTCTCTTCATCGCGGTGTCCAGCTGAGAAATTGTTCTCCCATCTTGCTGAGGCAAAAGGAGAGAGTGTTCAGCCCACACATGCTGCAGATGTGCAAGGGGGCAAACTGGGGGAAGCAATGACAATTAAAGAGCATATGGTCAGAAATAAATCTGTACAGTAGTGCCAGTCCATATTAATCACAAGATTAGAGTAACAGCGTATCTGTACAAGTAGCGCGCTAAATCTCCTATTACATTTACTAGCCTTCATATATCTGGATCTGCATGTTTATCAGGGTGTCTTATATGATATACTATATGAAGTGAGGGAGGATTTATAGTACGTTTTGTGTAAATGGGCCTGATAAAAACCGAAAAAAAAGGGCTGGTAAAACATTAACATCTGGAAAGACGTATGTCACTGGAACAGCACACACCAAACAGGCGTGTGAATGTGTGAAAGAACAATGGAATTAAAGCTTTATCTTAGCAGAACTGTAATGTGCCAAGCTTTTCACGCATCTGGGTGAAAATGTAGTAAGTTTTCATCTCAGGTTTAGCACTGTGAGGAGGCTTCGTGCCATAGCCTTGTCATGATGTTGCTTTGAGATCTTGGGGGTTTATTAGTGGGATTTATTGCAGAAATAACTTCATGCGTTTTTTGAATGGGTCCATTTTGCTCTGGATTGTGCTCCTTGGGGGGACTGAGGAACAAGCAGAACTAAACCAGGGGAGATTTTTAGTGTGCATGAGTTTTATCAACCAAAACAACACTTTTAGCAGGTCTCCTTCTATTACTTGTGTTCTTCAAGGAGTGAGTGGGAAGGGCACTGATGGCACTAACCATAGCATGACCTTTGTAGCCTGGTCTGTGTTAGAAGCACATGGTCTGGATTGGGAGCTGGTGCTCCACGTTCAAGTGTGAAATGTAAATTTTGGGAAGATGTAACACTGTCTTAGAACTTAAGGCTTTGGGAAACCCTTTCCAAAATGGCTGTTTTTCCATCACCTAGGATGGTGCAGATCTCTGAAAAGTCAATTATCTGTTAAAAATTAAACCAGTGTGACTGTCTACTCTAAAAATTAAGCACTTAAGTATCTGTGATAAAATATGTGGGATTTTCCCTATCAGCACTTCCACAAAGCTGTAAAGTTGCTGTAACCTGGGTTTCCCAGAGTTAACCCATGAAAAGGGATAATTCCCCTTGCAGAAGGATGGTGTCCCCTGGGAGGCAGGTGGGTACCAGGGATACTGGGTTGGGAGTAGCAGCCAAACCAGGAAGAGTTTTGTGTGTTGCAGCTGTCACAGACTGTTGGGTGTTACTCAGTCTCAAGTCTGAACCAAAGGAAAACCCTGCTCTAGAGAAGAAGCTCTTTTAGGCTACCTGATTTCCCCTGTGATTCTAGGGATTTTTTTTCTTTTTTTAAGGATAAAAAGGTTTCCATTACCCCATTGGTAGTGGCTTCAAAGGAAGGACCATCACAAATCTCAGGCTAAGCCATAAAAGGAGATGCTCTACATTAACTCTGAGACCTACTCTTGTATTCCTCGGTCAGATACTTGCCCTTAATACCTTGCTTCTCTTCACCTGGGTTGTACTTTTGGTCTTCATCACCTGCCCTTCAGTGTTCTGAGCAAGGCTCTGCATTTCTCATTTGCAGAAATAGCGTTATCTGGAAGGAAATATAATGAATACACAAAATATTATCAGAAGTACAGGGTGTCCTCGTCGCTGGCAATAGTCACACCCCATTTATAAGCTTGTCTCAGTGTGGCTGCACATTCCAGGGCTGGTTTGAGCAGGATAGGAACAGGGCTGCTTCAGAGGCACTCAGAATTCAAGTGAGGTGTCTGATGGAGACACACTTCATCCAACAGGAAAGATAATAGAATTGCTTTTTTAAAATCAGCTCCCAAAATAGAGAACTTTTTGACTTGATATTTCAATAGATACGGAATTGTTTATCAGCTTTGCAATTCACACAATCTCACAAATCCCTCAGACAAGAAATACTACAACAGTGCCTCTGTCTGTCTGCTCCTGCTCTGCCACTGATCTCCATGTTTATCTCTACCCTTATTAAGTAGCTACAGTAAGAGAAGAAATGAAAATTTCCCCTGCTCAGTTGAGCACCTCAGGTTGTTTACGGTCTTATGCCAAATTTTTGACTAAAAACGGGATGCAGCTTTCCTTGAAGGCAATATATTTAAAGTTTTGCTGGTAAAAGCACCTGCAGAAAACTTTTCAGATATTCTGACAGCCACTTCTCTTGAGTTGCATCAAAATGTTTCTGTAAAAATGATAACTGAAAGTGAATGTGCTGCATGCTTGAGGCTGTGTTGTGGTGTTGACAGGTTTGAGTACAAGCAAAATAACTTACGAGGGTTGAGCTGCTCAAGCACTGCTAAATTCCTCAAAATGGAAAGCAGTTATTGCACTGCTGAAGCTTTCTTAGGTGGACAGGAACTTTCTGCTGGTCAGCATCTCGTTTTTCATGCCAAGTCTTCTGCTCTTTCCTGTTTCCTCCCCAGCACATGATATGTGTGCAGCAGCATTCCTAGATTTACTGTTTTGCATCTGAATGAGGAAGCAGCTGCTGATGCTGTGATGATGCATGCAATCTGAGGCTGCCAGCTTTTTATTCTGGTCTTTGGGGGCTTTCTGTGGCTTCTACTGGGAAGCTTATTGGGCCTGGTCAGAGTTTTAGGATGGGCTGGGGACACAGTTAAAATACAGTTAATGGGACGTCTACATACTCAAGGACTTGCAAATGCTTAAAATGAACCAAAAAAGGTCCTGATGTGGGTAGGAGGGATTTTTTTTTTTCTGCACGACTGTCTTCATAGAAAGGTTTCTGATGAGTTTCTTTTTTTGTGTGATCATTTCTGAACTGAAGTTTTTTTAAGATTATAGTGTTGGTACGGAGGCTAGAGCCAAAGAGATGGGTTTGATTTATGACTCAGTTTTTGTGGCAGAATGCACAAAAATTGGTCTTGATTAAGAAAATACAATTTTATTACTCAGCAGACTATGAATAAAAACCTCATATTTCTCCCTTTCTTTATTCTTTTCATACTTTTTTGAGCTGAACATTGCTACTGAGTAAGTGCAATTCAGCTTAGTTACGGTCCCTCTGCCTGTGCTGGGCACTCTGCCTTGTAGTTCTTCTCTCCAGGCTGAACTCTGCCTCAGTATGGATGGAACTCCCCCAAAAGTGTCTTTTCCTCAGTATTTGTGAAACGTGGGAGATTTCTGCAGTGGAGAGCATAAATCAGAGCTATGAAAAGGAGTTTGGGGCTTCATCTCCTTGGGTCTGTCAAATGGAGTTTATTTAGGGTGAAGCTGAAAAAGGACTCTACATGCTGCAGGGAATACAGGATACGAGAGAGATGCAAAAGTTCTGTGATTATTTTCAATAAATTACAAATATTTTTCTTTTACAGAAACAATTTGCACACAAATGCGAATAGAAGTTCATATTTAAATAGCTAAAAAGGTCACTTGTAGCCAGAGCATTGATCTGTCTGCTTGTTTCTCTAGATGTAAGTGGAATAACCTCTGAGTTGCTGTATTTAGCTGGAATTCTGTGTTCCTGTCTAAG
Source organism: Dicrurus megarhynchus (assembly GCA_013399195.1). Lineage (NCBI taxonomy): Eukaryota > Metazoa > Chordata > Aves > Passeriformes > Dicruridae > Dicrurus > Dicrurus megarhynchus. The sequence goes on from VXAD01003452.1 coordinate 328,302, forward strand.
CCTTAAGCAACATCCAGGCCTCTTTTGTTTGCGCAGTCTCCTCTTCCATACCTGTTTATTCACCTCATCTGATAGTCTGCATTGCTTTTCAGTCTTTCTCATATTGAATGTAGCTCTTAAACTGTTGACATGGCAGGTGGGCTTCCTCTCCTCTACCCAGCTTTCTCTGCAGAAGTGTCATTTGCTTTGTGTGAGAATTGAGTGTCTTTACTTAATACATCCCTATGCAAGAGTAGAGGGATCTTTAAGCCTGATGTGCCAGTACTGACTTTAGAGAAAAAGAAATTTCCTTTGCCTCTTGGGTTGTCTGAATTGACGGGTGGATGAGTGCTTAAAGTTTGCTTGCTGCTGTTCGGACATCAGGCTGATGATTTTTGTTATCCACACAGAAAATACAAAAACATGGGTCAAATTAAGAAACCTAAGAGTTTTCTGACAGTCTGGATCCCACTAAAATTAATGTGAGGGTACATCCTGTCTCAGACTTAACCTGAAGAAATTATTCTGTGGGTGAACAGCTTGTTAACCTGCATGAACCCTGTGTTTCATCCTCCAGTGGCTCAAAATGCCTGCAGTACTGGTGCAGAGCCACATCCAAAGAACAGGACACACATTTGTGGGACATCTTCTTTAGGAGTGGGGTGGAAATCTGTATTTTTTATATTGGCACTTAAAAAACATGGATTCTTATAAGGAGGGGTATGAACAGCTGAAGCAGGAGGACTGAGCAGTATCTTGACATACTGTTTCAAGGTGAGAGCATGTTTGCTCATGAGGTCAGATCCAGCAGCAATGCTCTGGCCACTCGTACCTTTCACCTGGCTCTGTTGTCAATAAAGGTTTAGAAACATCAAGACACTCCTCTGCAATTGCAATGGAATTAGTGCAGAAGAACTCTTCTGAGATGTATGAAAAGAATTGTAGCCTATTCTGAAGCAGCTGCCCTTTACATTAAAATCTCCATCCCCCTGCGCAGCAAAGAAACTGTCAGTCTCTCATGAGGCAGGACTAATGTCGTATTCCATAAATCCATGCTTGATGTCGATCTTGTATTTAAATACATTGCTGAAGTTGGTGGCATTTGGATAAGACCAGTAAAGAATTGTCAGTACAGAAGAAAAATGGAGTGATGGTTCTTACTGCAGTGTTAGAAGTACTGTGTTGGTTCTGGTGATAACCATGAAAAATCAATAAATGCTCTATAATGGGCCACATTAAAGAAACCCAAGCAACGCTAAACCCATTACAATTAGAAAAAAAAACAACAACCCAAACCAAAACCAACCAAAAAAAACCCCCAAAAAACCCCAAACAAATAAACAAACAAAAAACCAAACAAAAAACAAACAAAACAAAACAAAATCCAAAAAAAACCACCCACCAAAACACGAACCAACCTGTAGCAGGTTTCATCAGTACCCGTTTTCCAGAAGGATGAATTGAAACACAGAGAAAGTCAGCAGTCTGCCATCACCTTGTGAATCAGAATAACTGAATGTGCAACCCAGAAGCCTGTCTTTGGGTTCTTTTACTTGAGGAGGAAGACAGCTTGCTCAGAAGGAAGATGTCTGTCTTCCTGCTTGGAAGGAAATTAAATTAGCACGGCGGTGTATGCTTTGTACATCTGCTGTGTAATATGCTTTGTGAAATGCAGACATCCAGAGCAAGGATGCAGATGCTCCACTACTTGCAGAAGTTAATAACAATTATCCCAGTCTTTGATGGCAAACAAAGTCGTGAGGCTCTCATTTCCACAATCCATCATGCCACTGGAGGCTTACTGCGGGATACTTCATGACGGGCTGGTGAGAAAAATATACAAACTCATATGCTGCTGTTGCAAATCAATTCTGCAGCAAAGTGGAAATAACTCTTGTACCAATAAGCAGCAAGGCCTATGAAAAAATACCCGCTTTCTGAATTTTCAACTTGCAGATAACAAGAGAAGCCATCAATCATGTTAGAGAGCTCCCATTCCAGCGATGTTGTTCTTAAAGACATGCCAGATGAAATCAGACAAGACCAGAATATGCAAAGCCCCCCCTCCTTTTTTTTCATCTTGCTCCTTTCTAGGGAGTTGACCATGAGAAAGGACCTTTTTCTATTTTCTTTTCCTACTTTTTTTAAAACAGACCTATACCCCAACAAAAGCATGTGTATTGGTTACGTTTGCTGTCAAAATCACTAATTAATTGTTTCACAAATGCCTATTAAACATACATTAATGAGATACTCCCTTTCTTTTGGCAACCAGAGATTCCATGGCACATCTCTTTCCTTGGCACCCCAAGCTGGCTAAAAGCATGCACAACTCAATCTCACCCCATCACGGGGTGTCTGAAACTGAGCTCCATCTGAGGAGAAGCAAATAGCTGGGACGTTTTAACTGTCCATGTTTCACTGTGTTAATTCTGAGGCACTTCATCATTCCTTCAAACCTTCTATTGTTCCTTTTCTGTCTGCCTTTTTAGGTGTGTTTGAAACATATCCTGGGCCACAAGAAAAAGGCTCCAATGCATCCCGTACCAAACTCACTCAGAAAAACATATGTTCCCTCTTATCTTCCAAAAAAAAGATGATTATCTCATGGGTAGCAGATAAAACCTGAAACCTACTAGTCATGCTCTCAGCATCCCTTGAAATCCACCTGCATTGCCAAAGTGAATAAAAGAAAAAGGACATCATGCATTGGGATGCTGTTTCATTTTGTCATTGGCAGAGATGCAAAACACTATGAGATAGAGTGTCAGCCAGATGAAGTTACACTTTCCTCTTTAACATAAATTAAATTAACTCAAATTGCAGGACTAGAAAGCCTGAGGCATTTTGCAGCCATTAATTTGTTGGGTTTGAAAAAACGTGAGCTGTAGATACCTTGATCAGGATAACAGAAGGCTCAAGCTTGAAGTGATTCTCAAATAGGCCACAGAGAACCTGGCCTGTTGCTGTCTGTATCCACAGACTCTTCAAACAGGTAAGTACACAGTTCACTCCACCCTGGTGGTGTGCTGTGCTGGTGGGACCTACTTGAGAAATGTGCTCTCTGTATTCAAAGGGGTTACCACGACATATTAAAAACCATCGGCCAATCCTGTTCATAATTAGCCATGAATTAAATTAGATTTTTGGAAATGCAGCAAAGTCTGCATGTTGAGGAGTGTGAGTCAACCTCTGTGTTGGAATTGTGGTAGGAAATCCTAGGATATTACTTCTTAGCTTGATCTGACATGGCCAAAAGAGGCTTCTAACACAAAGTGCCAAAACATGTTGGTTTTTGATCTCATTGGATATAGCAGTTTGTGTGTTGCCATGTGTGAGGTGTAAGGATGTATCCTGGTAATTACTCAGCACTGCTTTCCTGTCTTCTTCTCCATTCCATCACTGCCAGTGGTCTTTTCTGTTTCCAGCAGCTGTCATTAATTTAGCCTTTGTCTAAAAAGGGATCAACTCCTTCACATGTTTTGATGTGTGGCACTGCTAAGAATAGTGTCTGCTAGTAAACTCAGGTTTAGCTGCAGCAGGAACTGATGAATACCTTCTTAAATTGTTCCTTCTTAGGGTTAGAAAGGTTTGGCCAGCTGAAAACACACACGCTCACGTGCCTGCTCTTCTAGGCTTTCAGCATGTTCCCAAAGTGTCTGCAAACTGGACAAGCGATCAGTAGCTATGGAGCTGGTTTTTTGGAAGCTCCAATCAGTTAATGAACAATACAAAAGCCAAAGAACAGCTCTGTATTTCCAGTGGGTTTTACTGCTGGCACTTCTTATGACCTTCTCTGGTTAGTCCAAGAGGCAAGTTCAAATACATCAGGAAATGGAGTAATACCAAATACAGCTGTCAAATGAAACTCTCTGTCCAATTGATGAAATTTTAATTTACTTTGCTCTTGTCCTTTCCAAATGGTTACCTTTCAGTTTTCCCTACACTGGAATTCTGTAGATGTTCATTTTCTGAGAAAAATGTATTTGTTCTCTAAAGGGTACCACAGTGTGTTTTCTTCTGGCAACAGGCTGATGAAAACAATAAATTATTCAATCCAAGAATATCTAAAATGATGACTCACTGCTGGTTCCTATTTTTTAGGCCTTGTTTTCATTAACTTCTACATTAATAGTCCAAATGTGCAGTTTGATTGAAATGTCCTGTGAAATTGCCCTGCTTTCCTCAAATTGGGAAGCCCTCAGCCTCTGGAAACTGTTGTGGGATGTTTTTCCTCATTCTGTGAAATAAAATATGGTCTTCATTTGACAAGAAAGGATAAATCTGTAGCCACTGGTACCACCCCTCCCTCCAAAATAAAAAACACTGCAGTTACAGCCACAGCAAGGGTAGGAATTGTTATTAAAGAAAGCATCAAAATGACCTTCTCCCAACTGTTTCACTTTCTCCGCTTCACCTCTTTCATAATGAAAGCCAAGAAACAAGTTCAGGGAACCCATGCACCAAGTACACTCCTGAGTAATTTTAGCTTTCTCATTCATAAGGGAGGACTAACACTGCAGGTTACCACCATCACAATAAATTTGTTTTCACCTTGCATAAATGAGGCAGTGTAAAATATTGCTTCTTTGTGTGTTGAAATCAAACACTGTGGTAGATGAAAACACATATCCATTGTACTGATGAAACTCTCCTGAGCTGCGCAGGTGAGTCAAAGCCTCCGAGCTCTCTTCAAAGGAGAAACCTTCAATCCTGTATGTAAGCCCATTTATTTCAAAATTATCTTTGGAGAGGAGATGGTAAATGGGCATTTGAGATGCAAATTCTGGGTTTGTAACTGCATGGTATGTGGCCAAAAAGTAAACTAATAGCATGTGACCAGCATATTTAAGATACTTTGCAGAGACTTTAAGCCATCTTGATGTGGTTAAAATGGGGCAGCCCCAGAGACCTTTGCCAGGGCCAGTGGCAGAGGGCTCCCATCTGCTCTTAAGTCTTTGTGTACATTTTAACTTATGGGTAGTAAAACTCAGCATAAAGCACAACCCAGGTGGTAGCAGTTGTGGCTCCTGCAAAGGGCCCTTGCTTCAAACTTATCTTCCCAATGTGACCTGTGAACACTAATCCACATTGTTGTGCTTTTCCCAGGTAATGAAGGACTTTGAGGCTTTGTTGGCTTTTGTTTTGTGTTGGTGTTTTTTTGTTTAAAAACTTTCTAATAGTGAGGTTTCCAAGAGGCATTTTCCATGCTCCCAGGAGGATCAGTGAGCCATGGCAGGTGCTCACCGCAGAATGACTGTGCCAGGTCCTGAACAAAGGCTTCTGCTGATCACAGTTAATTAGTCAGTGATTGGGTCCCCAGGGACCAGGATTTCTGCCATCTCACCTGGCATCCTATTGCCTTGCACACTGAGCTTGTGGGCTTGTATGCTTAGCATCAGTAATATTTTGAATTTAGGGCATTTCAAGAATCAAAGATCACATTTACTGTGACAGCTGCCATCAGCCCTAACTGGTAGTTTCAAAGATTCCTAAGATGTTGTCTTGGTTTCTTTCACTTCCAGCTTTTTCTTTCGGTGTTTTGACTATGTTTTTTCTGTGTACGTTTGAGTTTTGTGTTTTTATTGTTTTAGTCTGGTAAAATCATAGAAACAAATAGGGCTGCAGGGGAGATGAGGCAGCCAAATTGCCAGACCCAAGGCAGATCCCTACAGATGCCTGCCCAACACATTGTACAGGACTGCCTGTGATGGCAGCCTATTCTTACTTGCTGTTGGAAACCTTTTGCTCATATCTGAGATGAGTCTTCCTTGCTGCAGCCTAATCCTCTTGGGTTTGATCCCATTAACAATGCCTGCTGGAGCAGGTGATTCCTTTCACCTTTACAAAAGCATTTTTCTGCTGTTATACTTTTCTCTCTCCCTCATTCCCTTTAGGCTAAAACAACCCAATGGCTTCACTCTCAATAGATGGATTTAGTAAATTTACACCATCCTGGCTGTTTTCAGGGTGGTTTTCAGTTCTTTCACGTCCATCTTTTGATGTATGTGAAAGGGGTTACTGTATACTAAGAGTAGCACTACCAGAGGATGTAGAATTTAAGGAACTTCCTCATGGGATGATGTAAACTAAATTAAGATATCCTTGCATGACAATTTACTATTTTGCAGCGGGAACCAACTAGAGACCATCGAACAGTACTAGACATTTGTCAACATATTTTGGGTTCATCTGTTTGTTTTGCCTCGAAGAGATTTGGGCTATTTTGTGCTCAGCCTGCCACAGAAGGTCTGTTCTGGCTAAAGACATGCTGAGGGCTAGTGCAGACACCCGTTTCATGTTAAGACCAGGAGAGTACTCGGAGCTGCTCCTTCATGGATAGGAGAAAAGAGGCCTAAACATCTGCAAGCTTTCAGGTTTGGGCTTTCCCCATGCTTGTTAACAAAATACATGTGGGTGACCCCCAAATTCATCCTTAACATCTCCTTTGGCTGTGGAGTTTACACGAAGACAATAGATTCTTCCTTGTGTCTGATCTTGTTTGTGCTGCAAATGCTTCCTGGGAGTCTTGTTATACCCTGTTTTTTTTTTTTTCTGGGCTGTGTGTTTCTTATTTCTCCTCAGCAATGATTGTGTTCTTTTCCAACACAGCTAAACATGGAAACATTTCCGTATATTTAGGGGGTCCTGGGAATTTTCCTTTCATATTTGCGAAAACAACAATCTGACAAGCTGCTTCTTGGCATGACACAGCATGTGTTAATCTATGTCGTTTCCAGGCTACTTTGTTCATAGTTAATTTGTTAAATTCTTTGTGAGAACAGACATGTTCCCCACTGAGCAATCAGCACAGCTGCAGCGAGAACCAGTGACCAAACAGAGCCCACTGTGCACTCTGTGTTCAGAGCTGGGATGTGAAGTCAGGCTCAGGGCAGCATCCTCAGCAGAAGACACAACAGATTTGGCGTCATCTTGGCACCCAGCATTTGATGGTGATGCCAGTTATCCTGTGAAAGGGAGAAAAGAACAGTGCTTTTAGTCTAGATGGACTAGATTTGCAGTGTAGACCTCAAAAAAATGAGTAAAACATGGCTGGTAAAAAGAAGTCAAATGGTGTTACTTAGCAAAAAAAGAAATAGAGAGGGAGAAATTGAGTCAGAGGTCTAACTTAACCCTGGCATTCACAAACCCTGTGGAGTATCCCTTAGGGTGGTAGTATCATAATATCCCCCAAAACATTAAGAAAAAAAAACCCCTAGAAGTTATCACTTGATCTTTCTCAGTTTTATAAGCCTCCAAATTTTAACTCTTCTGTCACTGAAAATCAGGCATCTTCAAAATACCGCAGGCTCCATATCAACCACTTGTGTAAATGTTGGGGGAAGCAAGAGGGATTAAGCCCTTTGTGTTTACCCCTGGGTTTATGGAAGGCTTTTCAAAGGCCATTGATATGAAAATGCCACTTGACAAAGAGCCTGTGGACACCTCACAATTTGTGCATCCCCTCACATTTCTGTGAAAGATTAGGAGGAACACACCACTGCAAATTCCTTTACAAGCTGGGCATATTGTCCAACTTACTCCTGTGACTCTTGTTGATATAGTCTCGTACTCAGATGCCTATTTATGCATAAGAAATTAAAAATTTTTCTTTTTTCCCTGTCTTAGAAGCCTTGTTCTCTTGCAAGAATCTGAACAGTCTTTTTGTCCAGCTGTTAGGCTCTGGGTCTACAAGATAAAGAGAGCCCTTTTTACTGAAGAGCTAGATGGTCACTATCCAATGCAGGGCTGGATTTTGGGGAAGCAGCTTTCCCTATACTCCTGTTGGTTGCAGTAGCGGCAGTCTCTGTGATTTGGAGCTAAACGTGGGCAGTGCTCTCTCAGTGTCTCTATCAGTAACATCCATAGCTAACAGAGTCCTGGAGAAACAGGCTGTCTGGACAAATATTAGCATTTAAAGGGATGTTTAGACACCTCACATCAGAGGGTTTAATTTCAGCTTGTCAGTTGTTTTTCTACACCTTTTTTTATGTTCAGGAAGACTGGTTGACCATGAGGTGACCTGCAGAACACTTTTTTTTCCTTTAAACTTTATTGCACCACTGCATGAGCATATTGCCAGCAGTTTTATAAAGCTGGTTCTTTCAACAGGAAAAGATTAAGACAAGGTGTAAAGTGTGTGGAGCACAGAAGTAAATAACTGAATGAATAAGGAAGGAGGAGCAGAACACTTATTAATTTCAACAGCAACCATTTGAAGCCACTCTGTCTCAGGCCAGGTCCTCCATCTGGAAAAAAAACAGCCAGGCTGTGCTATATTATGTCCCACTTGGCCTTGAGGGGCCTCCAACTCTTCCTTTTGAGTGGGACTGGCTCTCTGGAAGGTGGCATTCAAAGATCAGAATTACAAAGCTCATTCATCGTTTGTTTCCCAATGTGGCCACAGGGAGCTTGATAGAGCTGAGAGATAGATAGGTTTTTACACCTCTCCAAGGGTAATATGGTCTCCTTCACAGCCTGTGTCCATTGAGGACCCACTGTATTTTTCTGAAGCATTTGGTGAGATTCAGTCACCCAGAGTAGCTACTGGCTGTGGGGGGAAAGGGGTACAGCCTGCCTGACGTACAGGTCCTGCAGCATGAAATCACTCAGTCTCACTGCAGAATTTTGATATCTAAAGCCTGCCCAGTGCCATAGTGACTCACAGACGTGTTGTTTGGTCCAAACATTCCTGGCAAGCTATCTGCATCTTCTATGAGCTAAAAATTGAATGCTGGTCTCCCTTTGTGGAGACAGCATTGAGTAAACAGCTGTCAGCCTGTGCCCTAGTCACAGCTGCATTCCCGAGAAAGCCAGCTACAAATAAGTGCATACTCATTTGATAATAAGCACAAGAATGCACTGAGATTACCTGGCCTTTCTTTTCTTTTGTTCTTTTTTCCCCTCTCTGTGGCTGGGGGGAGAACAGGGAGTTTGTTATAAAAAGGTCAAACACATAACTTTGCAGCTTTCAGCCATCTCTATTCTTTTCTTTTGCAATTCTTCTCTCTGATTAAACTTCCAGATAAGTCTAGGCACTGTTGCCCAGCCCTTCACATTTAATGATTTTATGCATCACTTGCTCTTGGCACTGCTCACAGCCCTGCCATCTCCACTGCAGCCTGTGATCTTCTCCTCTAAATGTTTGACATCCACCAGCATTGCTCTTTTGCTCTGAGATGCCTTTTTTCTTGTGAGGTCTAGAGAGGGAAAATGATGGTGGACAACCCTGAGATAAATTACCTAATACCCAAGGATTTTCTTTCTCAGCTCTCCTAATGGAAGGAAGATCTTGTCTCCCTATTTACCTTTGTCTTATAAAAAAAGCAAACAAAACCCCCCCAAATCTACACATCCTACATCCAGATCCCTGTCTCACAGCTCAATCTGTTCAAATGATTCTATGAAAAATGAATATGCAGCCTTCCTTCAGAGGATATGATATGGGGAGCAACATGGTTAGGCAAAAAAGAATTTTTTCCTGGGTTTTTTGATGTTGTTGTTTTTAAATTCCTTTTTCCTCTTTGTAAATCAGAGTATGTAGGTTTTGTCCCATTATTACAAGGGGTTTATCAGAGAGATGTGTAGAGTGCAGGCTGAGGTGAGGAAGGCAAAGAGAGAAGACCTGTTTACCATGTCACCTGAGGAAGATGAACTGATAGCAGGATTTTGGTGGATGTGATTTTTTTTAAAAATTAACAAAAAGTTATGCATGCTCTTTGAATTCATCTATATTGCAGTGGATGTAAAACAATGAACGTATCGAAGTGTTTAGACAAACAAAGTACATGGTGTATTTTTCCACAGCTTTTCAGAGCAGTATAGTAACCCCTAGCTTAAGAAATTGTTAAGATCCAGATTGTTGATGCCTTGATTGTTAAGTGTGTGCAAAATAATTCAACACTTCTGTGTTCTTTACTCTTCCCTTAATTTTGTGCTGTTGGCTGCTGTGGAAGACAGGGTGCTGGACCAAATGTGACTTGGGGTCTGATGCAGTACATCTGTTTCTACGGTCCAGCCAGGAGAAACTGTACTTTGTATGTGCTCAGAGACAGAGAAATGTGGGTTTGCTGTGTGAAACTGCAATTCCAGTATCATTGCAGTGGAAATGTTTGTTTGCAGAATTTGACCTGTAAGAAATTCAGACTTCAGTTAGCAACAAGGTAGCTTTTGAAAAAGAGCAGGAAGTCATAACAGCTGTTGTCTTAGATCTTCTGATAATGCTTAAGATGGACCATAGCTCCACTTGGGAGTGATAAAGGACAAAGCATAGGAAACTATTCAGCTGGTTAAATGAAATAAAGCAGGTTATGTCAAATGATGGGATCTGATGATGAAAACAGCTTTCACCTGGGTACCTGAAATAGGCTTGAGGTGTTTAATTGGGGGCTCATATGCTCACAGGACATCTTCATTGCTTCTCATTCACACTAGTTGGATTTTAGGGTTCCAGTTAATTTTTTCCATGTGCTTTTGAGTCAGCAATGGGGGGGGCACATCTGACTTTTGCACAAAGGGACTATTACTGCTAATGTCACAAAAATGCATGCTGGCCGGGGAGGAATCCCCAATATGTATAAATGCTTTCAAACTCATCCACTTTCTGTGAACACTTGTATAGAGAGGTTGGGGAGTTGAGTTACCTTTGGGAAAGGCTGCTAATGAGTTTATTGCCTGGGTAATGAAATGTTGGTTTCTCCATTTAAAGATATTGTATGTGAAAACCACTATCACCTTCATTACCTGCATACCAGGACTTGTCTTTGAGGTCCCACCTGAGTCTCTTTACAGCCAGTGATATCATGAATGTGAAACTTCAATATTTTGGGTAGGTGATGTCTATTAACGTAGCAAGAGCAGAATCTAAAATTTAGATCAAGGGACATAAAAAAAAAGAGGAAACACCCTGAATTTTTAAAAGAGTGTTTAAAGTATATGGAAATGTGTTTTATGGAAGAAAGGCCAGAGACTACATAGTTGAGGTCTTAAATAGCTGCTATGATTTTATGATTTGCATTGAAAGAGATTTCTACCACTTGGATATAGTTAACATTTACTAAATAATATTGGAATTAGGAGTGTGACTTTCAGAGGGCTCCAGTTCATCAGCATTTATGCACCCTGTCTTCTCTGTTGAGTTTGTAAGAGCAATTACTACAGTAGTTCACTGCCCTTTGTAATATAATCTCTGTCTGTCTCTGTGGGGATTGCAGCAGCTACGAGTGTAGAAGTATCCCATTCATAGATGTTGTGAACTCCACTTGCTTTCTGGAGTTTACAATAGCACCAAGCACAGAAATAGCTTCTTCAGGACCACCACCAATTCATTTTGTGCTTCTTTTTTTCCTGTTTGTTCTGATCTCTGAAATGTGACTTTTATAAGGGCTGTAAACTTGGAGAGGGCTCTTTCCATCACCTGCCATTCAAGGGAGCTAAACTTCAGAACTAAAGTTGACTCAGTGTTTCATTCAACAAAATTTGCACAGACTGAGTTGTTTGTTTTTTTTTTTTCTAGAATGTGGGTTTTAGTCTAAGGACTTGCGTAATACAGTCTTTATTGTAAAAAAAACCCCAGCAAACCCAATCAAAAAACAACACAACAAAAAAAACCCCAGTTTTATTTATTGTGCAAGGACTACTGAGAACCATCTGCTTTGGAGAGGCCAACTTCTAGGCCACAGATGGTATTTAAAAAAGGTTTCAAAGAGTTTCCAAATCTTGCTGTGGCACCTTTCAGAAATACAAGTGTAAGTCCTGCCAAAGCTCAGAGATTCATTTTTCTTTTTCCTCCCAGAGAGAGGGTCACTTTTTCTTGGAATAGATCCCATCTCCCAGACGCATATTGAAGGCATATTTAAACATTTAGCTTTGGGCTGTGGATCAGCCTTTTGTAGTTCCCTGTTGTGCTAGGATAATAATCCATGTAGCTAGAATTGTGGAAAGTCCACATGCAGATTTTGCCCTTGTGATTATAGATCAGATTATCAAGTTCCAAAGGATTAAAGTTATTTTCTTTGGCCCTTGACCAAGTAAGTTAATTAGGTGATTTTCTTGAGATCATGACCTGTCGCAGAACTACACTGCCCAGTTGTTAAATTTCCAGTCTGGTAAATGATTCCCTTCATTTTCATTTCCCATTGCATTTTCATGAATGATATGATATGTAAACCTCTTTTTTTTTCCCCCATCATAGGAAAATAATAGTTTTATGTTTCCTAGTCACTGGAATCTCTATAGCTATAAGGTTTGAAGTTTAATGTAAATGGGATGTGTATTTTGAACAGGTTAGACTTTCTGACAAAAAGAAACATTTTGTGACTTTTGCAAAACTTAGCTATACCCCATATCATGCCTCACTGTTGAATGGACAGAGCTTTAAGCCTTGCCTTGGCTCAAGTTTAATGTCTGTTACTCCCTGAAGAGCTTTATTCTAATAAATTGTAATTCTAGTGCAGTGAAGATTCATTGAAAATTGGGTAAAATATGGATTTGATATATATGAGAAGGCAAAACCTGTGTTCTTTAATACTGGAACCTTGAGCCTGACTCTAATCACTGCAGGTAACACTGGCAAAATTTGCTGATAAATAGTCATTGAAATTGGTGTAGTGTTTTCTACAATGGACTTCACCATGTTTGCAGGTAAGATTTTTAGTTTTTCAAGGTGTGAGAGCAGTTCCTCTCTACTTTGAAGACATTTCCATCCCCTGATAACTATATCACAGTGTCACGCAGATGGCATTTTTCTTCTTTACGTTCAGTCATCTGAGCTCCAACATACTACTGTGAAGCATAGCAGAAGCTGGGATTAACCAACAACCAGTTTCTAGCTAAAAACAGCGCTCTTTAAAAGAAAACACGTTTCTTCATTCACTGGGCTTTTACTTATTTTCATTGACACAGAAGATAGAACAGTATCATGTCATACTTCCAAGTGTACACTCTTAACCCCTACTTAAGTGTGTTGCTGCTTAAATAAAGTACAATATGGCTGATTAGGGGGCTCTGCATTGTACTTCCTTTGGCTGGTCTTGATGGTAGTTATATCAAATGCCTTGTAAAAAGCAATTTGTAGTGCTTTCTACTGGCGTGGCAAACAACCAGCCTAAGAAAAGGCACCTCTTTTTTACAGTCCGGGCAGCAGGAAATAAGTCTCCATTGATTTTTTTTTTCCTTTGAAGGTTATGGATACTTTAAGCAAGGTGTGAAATGCTTACACTACTGAGGTGAAAAATTTTACTAAATTACTGTCTGGCTTTAGCAGAGGTGCAGTGCAACATGATCTCTCATGTTAAAAACTTTATGCAATCTGACTTTCTTTTTATTGGTTTTGTGCTCTTCATCTTTGGCAAATGCAGAAACGTAAGCCCTAAAATTCAGTTTCTCATTCAATTCTCAAGGAGAATAAATTTTAAGTTAATCTTTCAGTTATGAGAAAAGGTGTAAAACCTGGCTTTGTGGGGTTTGGTTTTTTTTTTGGTTGAAATAAAACAAAAAGAATGTCTGCAACATGTTTTTTTTGCTTTAAACCCATGAATAATTGTGAGAAGTATTTTGAATTATTTACCTGTGTGATGCTCAAAGATGTATTTCTGGATTTTAATGTTTGTGCATACAAAATAAGAGAAAGTTAGGCACTCTGTCCACTTGCATAATTCTTGTTGCAGTGGATATGGTATTGTGTGGCTGAAAACTTTTATTGCTCTTGTGTTGAATTGCTCTGTACCCCTTTTGAAAAAATACCAAAGTAGTTTTAGTGAAGAAAGACAAACCTGTCCTTGGAGCCTGAATGAATCCTTCAGGAACTGGCAGTTTTCTTCACCACTTGAAATCTGTAAGAGGGCTTCAGACCAATTCTGCAGTTTCTTGACTTAGTGGCTTCACCCCAGTCTCTTGGCTCATAGGCATAAGCAGAGAATCGAATTTGGTTTTTACACTGCAGTTATCTGGGTGGTCTTTCTTTAACAGAGCAAAGTCCATGTGAAACTTAATTTAGATTAAATTCCCTACCAGCAATGTCCATCAGCTGACTCTTGCTTAAGTAAGGCTGGTGCTGTCAGACCCAGAACCCTCGACCGAGTGCTGAGTTAAAAGAATGTATTGTCCCATGCAGGTGTGAGGTTTTGGTGAGCAGGGCTGGAACATGAGGTTAGAGACCATTGAAGTTTCTTCCTAAGGAGAAGCTGTAACTGGAGAAGTGGAGAACAAATTAGACTTTACTGTCGGGGGATTGATTTGGCTGTCTAAACAGGTTCCCTTTCCTAGGCTGAATGTTCTTACAGATACTCTGTTGCATATTTGCTTAAGTAACTTGTGTTTTTTCCAAGTTTACTTTTATGGGTGAGATGTTTCAAAAGAGCATTTCTTGTTATATTTTTAACTATTCATAATCAACACAGAGTTGATCCTTATACTTGAGTAATAGCGTTCCATAAGAAACCTGAAAAGCTGATATTTCTTCCACTAAAAATAAGTCTGCCCAAACAATATCAGAGCTGATTACTTCACTTGCTGTGTTGCATAGTTGTGTGACATTTACTGAGTTACTTTGCATCCTGACTCGTGCAAAGATGGCACAGAATGAAATGAACAGAAAAGCTCCTCTCTTTTTCTTGCTTATTGTTCCCTGCTGAAAGAAGCTCTAGCAAGAAATAAGGCTTTTTCCCAGAGGTGGTAAGAATGGTGATTTTTCAATGTGCTCTGCAATGTAGAAGAAATTATACAGGGAAGCAGAGGCTTTGTCTTTAGTAGATCATGTGAAAATATTTACTGGAGATGATAATGTTACCCAGGGGAAGCCGACAACAATTTGAACATGACATGCAGCAATTGGGAGACCCCAGACTGCCGCATTATGCTAACAACATGAAAGCTTCAGTCCCGCTTGTTGAGAGCTAAATTTTGAATTGAACTTGATCATCAGAAGGCTCCCTCTGACCCTGGCTGTTTTTGACCCCACTGAACTGCTGGCTGACACTGCTAATTTAATTGCCTCTTCAATCAGCCCCGTGCGTGTATATTCAAATCAAAGCAAGCATTGCAACAGGGTTTATCAGTCATCAGTTGGAGTAATAATTATTATTGTGGACTGGGATCCTTGTGGCCACAGTGACTGGACTAGCAAGTAAAAGATGCTCCTCATCTCAGCAGCTCTTTCTGGTTTGGTCAATCACTCCAGTTTTCCTGTCCTACCTGCCTGGCTGCTCAGAGTTCCCAGCTCTGGATAACACACACAGTTTGAGTTAGTCCATGACAGTTTGTGTAAATCTTGAATCTGGGATTCTGTGGCTGAGTATAATCCCTCTTTACACATAGCTGAGGGACACCTTGTTTCTCCTTTTTATTTTTATTTTTTTTTTAATTTTTTTTGCAAGAGAGCTGATGCCTAATGGATTGTCAATTCAGCTAGGTTAAACTTCTGCCCATACGCCTTTGTGGTTAGATGCTGGATTATTATACTAAACCATTTTTCTTGTGATAACCTCATGAGTAGCACTAAAACTTTGAGTTGAGCAGATAATTTTGAGTAATCAAATAAATGGTTTTCTTCTGCAGAAAAACCCCTTTACTTTCTTCTAGCACTAATGAATGCAAAAAGTGGTCTGAGGCTTAAGTTTCAGAATTAGTGTTATTTATTTCTATAGATCTGTAGAATATGGCAGATTCTGCAATAGTTTGGAATAAAAGAGAAAAACAAAATGAAACAAATAACCCACACAAATTTGATTCCCTCTGTCCTAAAAACACTTCTTGGAGCGAAATTCAGCTTTCAAGGTCTGTAAATCTCGCAGCATGTAAATTAGATAATATATACAAGTCAAGTAACAGTTGAAATTTCATCATGATTCTGGGTCTTGAGCCTCCCAAGGGTTGGGATTAACTATGCCCATGGGCTGGATTAGGACCCTCGCTGCTTTTTTACACACGTGCATTGTAAAGACAAATTTACATTGTAAGTTTAACCAAAGGGAATTGAACCCAGCACTTGAGGAAGAAGACTGCACCGCCCAATATTTGTTAAAAACTCATTTTCATAGGTAACACTTTGTCTTTAGCAACTTCCATCCAACAACTTTTACCCCTCTCTAACTACTGCTATGGCAGCCTGGAGATAAACTCTGCTCTCTCTGCTGCCCTTCAGAATAGACACACTGCAAACAGCAATTGGAAATCAGCATCATAAATACACATTCCTGGTGTTTCAGAATTTGCTTAGTGTTACTTATTTCCACAGATTTATGGAGCTAAGCAAGTTAAAATCACATGAACGGCATTGCATGATGTTTTTAATTCAAGTATGGCCAAAAATTAGAGGTGAGGTGACTTTTCATGGTCATTTTGTCATTGAAAAGGGAAAATAATTACTGGAAAAATAATATTTTCACTGACAGTACAGGGTAATTAGTTTCCCAGGGAGAAGACGTTGGTAGCAAGGAGCTTTACACAGGGATCCTTTGTCATTTTATGGATGCTCATCTGTCAACTGTCAGGTTGCTTCAAAAGAGCTCGGGTCATAATGTTTTCCCTCTGCACCTTTCCCATCATGGTGGCCCAAATTTGCCTGAATAACCATGAGTCGCCTTGTTTGCCTAGTCTGGGCATTTACAATGAGGCAGGAGGTGGCCCTGTTGCTGTGGCTGCACAGCATGGGGGTTTTGTCAGGGAGACCATCCCGTGTGTTATCAGGGGTTTGGTGCACAGGACACACTGGCAGGACACACAATTTCCTTTTGCAGTCAAGGTATGCTACACAGATTGAGTGGGACTTCCCTAGGTGGAAAAAGTAGAGGAAGGCCTCAGTTTGCTTCTCATGTGGGAGAATGTCCTCCTTGGTTTGAGTATTAAAGATACACATACAAATACATGCATAAAAATACCACTGTTTTATTAGTCCTTCCCACATCATATTCTGGGTCATCATTCCTAAGACGTGATTATTATTTAGCTGTGACATTGGAATTAATGCAAAGAAATATTACAATTTTTTGATCTGGATTTCTCAAAAGATGTAGGTGTCTTGGCATTGACAGATGTAAAAGTGATCACCACTTCTTGCAGAGATGACCTCACCTATAAAGCGATAAAGAAAGGGGTTTTGACTAAAACCTGAGGAAGTTTGATGTTGTGAAAGGTTTGCCATACCCGCCCTGCTTTGGCTTCCACTGGAAGCTGCTGCCTGGCAGAGTGTGGCTCACCTGCACCCCTGGTCCTGCAGCAGTATCTAAGTCCTTCCTTATCTACCCTGGGAAATCTTTCTTCTCTACAATTTTCTTTAGAGAGATTTAAACTAGTCCTTGATTCCTTTTGTGCCTGAAATGTCCCAACATCCCTTTTGCTTTTCATTTTTTTTCTCTGATTTCTGGTGCATCAAAAAAACTTAATTCAGCAGAGGGTAGGCTGCTGTTCTCAGGACAGTAGACAGGGTCTTGCAACAAAACTAGCTTGATTTTAGGTATGTTTGTGGATACACCCATTGAAACATTCATGAGCATTTAATATTTAATGTTAAGGACAAAATACTTGTCCTTAATGTTAAGGAAACAGTGTATATCGTCAAGGCAAAGTTTAACACACCCACCCCGCTTCTTCCTTTCTTTTTATTTGGGACAACCCATTTGAGTTCATGATTTATTTACAAGGAACCTGCAATCTGGACTTCAAGAATTTCTATGGGAATTCATTGACAATTGCAAAAAGAGGGTGAAAATGTGACTTGAGAAATCTGCGTGGAGGACAGAGAAAACCTAAACCAAAATTATTTGTCTTAAAGAGTGGTAATATTACTGCCTTTCTGTAGCAAGACAAGTAGTTTTATAGTTTGGATTGCTTGCGTATGCAGCCCCTAATATATTTTTCAGTTCATTAAATGAATTGGCTGTACAGAGATCCAATATGACAAATGTTAATTTCTAAGACTTTTACTGGGTGTGACTAAATAAATGTAAAAAATGAAGGCTGGAGGCCTCTAGCTTGTCTCAATTTCTACTTGTGTTGCTCAGTGACGCTTAAGAGTAGCTGAAAATGCTCCCTTGATGGAGTCAGATTGCTTTTTTATTAATTCCATTCATAAATACACACTGGGTGTCCAGTGGAGCACTTAAAACCCTGATAATCAAAAGCTTATTGTGTGTTTGAGAAGCTTGAAAGAGAAACTGAAGTAAATACCAAGGGAGACTAGAATAAAGTTAGAGTTTTTCTTTCTAAGCCAGCAGGAGGTCGTCTAAAGTATAATGTTATGCACAAGTTTTACCATTGAGGCTGTGATGGGGGGTGTGAATATGTGTGCAATTACAGTAGTAAAATCAGCGTGCCATGCATAACTAATGCAGCCCTCTGCAGATGGCAGCACCCCAGAGCAGCATTAACAGCTATCTGATGGCCTCTGTGTGTGTGAGACATGGAGGACTTGTACCTTTATTTCAGCTCTGCATTTAGCTCTGTTCCACTCAAACAGCACAAGGCAAAATTCCTGTGAAAGCTGTTAAAGAATAGGGGCTATTTTTTTTCCCTCAGCCGTGCTTTTCTCTAAAGCAAAAATGTTGAGTTTGAATGTTGAGGTTTTCTGGGGGGCATTTAGTTTATTGCATTGGTAAGGTTCTCTTCTCAGTTAGTGAGTGTGTATGAAGAACAGAAAGGTGGTGTTTGCGCTGCAGTGAGGCTGGGTTGCTTGAATTAATTTGGTTATGTCTACACAAATTGCTCTCCTTCCTTTAGCTCTGGGGCAGAGTTACAGGGAGGTAAAAAGCAGAGGCTCTTTCTTCCAGAGCTGCCAGTTGCCATTTCTCCATACCTTCTGTAAACCTTCTTCAGTTCTCATCAGCTGAGGACTTGCATAAACTCTCAGCTTACAGCTTTGAAAAAGCAATTGTGGTTTGCAATTCATATCACTTCTGCTAAGCTGTTAACATACTTTTACCTGGATGAGGCATGTGCCCTGAGGCTTGGGACCTGTGCAGGGCTTGGATCTCTTTTTGGGTCTTCTCTTAAACCTCAGACCTGGCAAGCAACAAGAAACTAGTTCTGAGCTGGTAGGCATTGTGGTGGCCCACTGAGTCTGTGGCATAGATGGGTGCATCCTGTGAAGAAAATGATCTGATTCTTCAGCACCTCCTGTTATTTTATGGAACCATTTCTATGACGGCATGGCAGCAGAGGATCTCACATGAGGAGCCATGAGAAGTACTGAGAACTGGAAATAAATACTTCTCTGAGATAAACAATAACATTGATCTTGGCCGAGCATAACACAGAATTTCTCCCAAGACCCCCCTGTCAACTCCTTTGAAACCTCGAGGCCTAAGCAGGTCCATTTTTGGGCAGAATTGCTTAGTTGCTTTTCTTTGCAGAAACACAAAACTATACTTTTTTTTTTTTTTAATCCTCTACTAATAACTGTGAATGACAGCGATGTGAGTGCCTCCTATTCTACTCTCCTCATCAAAACCACAAAGAAATAGAAAGATCTCAAGCTTCCAGGCCACTGCAATAATAATAGTAATGAGATTGATTTTTCAGGATTACATGCTGGAGAATAAAGCAAGAAGGATGCTACTCCACACATCCATAGTAGACAGACTGAGAAGTTACCTTTGCCATCTCAAAGGATTTGGTAAGAGGAAAAATGGAACACCACTACTGAAGTAAACTAAGTTATAGGGGAGTGAGGAGACAGTAGGGTAGCAAAATCAGTGGTTTAGCCATCAAATCTTATTGTAGATAGATTCTCCTTAGTCCATTCTGCAGTTTGCATTTGTAACAGCAAAGGACTTTTTCACTTTTGTTGTTCATGAAGGTTTGTGATCTCACTCAGGCTACTGCATGCAGAGAGAGAGCTCTCAAAAACTGCTCCTGATCACGAGGAGGAAAAGTGGGTGCAACAGCTATCTCCACTCGGACAAAACAGTGTTTCCACCAGTTTTCAGTGCAGTGTTGGGATAATCTTTACATTTCTGAGAATTGTGTGGTGTCTTCCCCCAGGCTAATATCAAACAGAAGACTGGGGCTCTTACACTGCTGGTGTCTGGCAGAAAGGACCAAGAGAAAACTAGCTGGATGTGGAAAGAAGCTTGTCTTTTGATGCTTATCCAGAAGGGATCAACAAAATGTGAGGTAAATGAAACCAGTGGGATTCCGGCATGGATGAGCAGACCCAGCAAAAGAGAGACTTAAGGATTTGGCTTCTGCCTGGTGCTTCCTCCACCAAAGTGAATGCACACCACCAGAGCCCTGCCCTGACGTGGGGTCTGGTGCAGGCACTAGTCTTGGCAGAGGTTGCCTGGCCTGCGGAGCACTCGGTGCATCTGGAGCCACTACTGGTTACAGCACCAAGGGCAGGTGACAGTGGCCTCTGGCTGGTGCACCAAAGCTGGAAGAGCTGCACAGGGATGTGTGCTGACAAACAGGTGGCTTTTACTGCACACTGCCTTTCTGCTATCAACCTTCATTTGTGTGTGTCAAGGGTTGGTTTTTCACATGTCTGTCAGCTTTAAAGCAATCCTCCATATTCTCCAGCATCTGCAGGCAAGTGCATAGGAGCTGAACTGTTTGTCATGTCAGGCTGGGGTTTCTGTTTGCATGACAGAACTTTTTCATGACATATGAGTTTTTAAATAAAAAACAGGGAGAGGCAGCAAATCACTTGGGTTCAGACAACAGAAGAGGGGAAAAAAAATCTCACCTAAACAATAGATGTTTAAGTAGAAAGTGTTCCAGCTCCTTCTGACAAAGAGCCTCCAGAGGATTACAATGCAGTCAATGTTGCTTTAATTAAATTTAATGCTGTGTGAAATGCACTCTGAGAAACTTTGATGAATGACTGGGGCAATTCATGTGGCTCACTAAAGGGCATCCAGCTCTTGCAGGGGTGTCAAGCCACGATGAATTGGTTAGTACAGGCATGTTTATAGACTGCCTAAGGAACCTTGTATCTGTGTGGTAATGTCAGAGATAATGTTATGATTCTCTGGACCTTGGGGGGCTTTGGTGACATGGTTAATGAGATAGCCCAGGGAGTGTCCCAGTAGGTTACTTGCAGACCTCCCACATCAAAAGGAGCAGCTTTGCCCCTTCAGAGCCTGCCGTCCTCTAGATCTCTCAGCTGGCCCTTGCTTTCCATAGGGCCACTTTTTTTTCTACCTCCTCCCCCTTCTTTTTTGGTTCTTAGTTAACATTAACTTTGGCTGCTGAAATTCAAAAGTTGTTAGTTTTTAATTTGGTTTCTCTTTGACTCACCTGCATAATGGCTTTCAAAGATTTTTATAGGAACAACAACCTCCAGTTTCCCTCCTCCCAAAGCCTCAAAATGATGACAACAACAAAGCTTAAGCCAAAGAGGAAAACAAGGGAGGAAAAAAAACCTTAACTCTCCCTCTTTCTGTTCCTTCTTTCCCCATCACAAAAAAAGAGGAATGTTTCTCCCATGCAGAGTTTGGTTACAAAGCAATGGGCTATGATAGTACAACTGGGTCTTTTATCTGCTGCACCCAAAAAAGTGAAGGGGGAAAAAAACCCACCAAAAAACAGTGGATCAATTGATAAATGAAAGTCTGTTATTCATGTTTGATTTAAAGGGTTGATTATAGGCCCTTGGAAAAGGTTGTTTAACAATTTCTCTTTGTAAGGAGAAAAACCTCACTGTATGTTTGGTTTAAAGTGAGGTTAGATGGCAAGTAAACATTCTTGTAATAATACAGTGATTTTTGCAAAATTCCTGGTCCAGGAAGTAGATGTTCAGTATATTACATCATTGAAGGAGGCAAACATCAAAGTTAGTGCAAGACTACCTCAAATAATCCTTATAAAATATAAAAAACCTGAAGTTTTCATTGTACTTTTGAATTTTTAGAGGAAAGAAAAGGGGCAGGGCTGATGACGCATCATGGATTTAATAAACTTCATACCTCACTGATCTAATGGCAGATGCAAGTGTTCTGCTTTGGATGACTATACGTTTAAGGCTTGAGATCTCGGGCAGAGAAATAAATACTAATGAGAAACCAAGATGGGATCTTCTGAAATGCCATAAGCAGCATGCTGATTCATCTGGCCTATGGATGTTCATAAGTTCTGGTAGTTTAAGATGTGTCATGAACTTTGAGAATTCATCTCATACTGTGTCTGAATTTAAGCATTTGTTCACATCAAAAAGTACTAAAGAAATGGTAAACATAAATGTGTATATGTCAATTTCTGAATATACATACACACTTAGGTTGAGTCAAATATTTTTCTTTCAAATCCCTTTTTAAAGCTTCTCTATCCCTCAAAGTTTAAAAATAACTCAAACAACAAAACACCTCAATCAAACAAACAAATCCTGTCTATCTGAGTCATCTCTGGCCACCTCATTGTGAAATAGCCAGAAACAGAGAAACTGTCACCTGCTCTCTGAAAACTTTATTTGTGTTGGACAGTCCTGCTGGTGGGGGCTTCCCACAGCAAGAGCGGGGGAAAAGGGTGGTGGTGGTGGTGATTTGTGTGGGTAATGATCATGGTGACAGTTATTAGGTCTCTTGGTGTTTAGTGAAGGTCCTAATCACTCTTTTGTATGTTCATCAGATGTTTAGCTATTCTTTAAATGCTGTTGGAACCACATCAAGAGGTCAGATCAAGAGCCAGCCATGCCCAGAAGCCTGTAGTGTAGTGGTTATGGCTTATCTTGTTTATTTTAAGCACCTGAAGTGGAACATTTCTTTCAGGAGGTTGGGATTATTTCTACTTTTTCTATAAGAAGTATGTATGCTGTTCATCACCAAGCCAGCACCACCCTTCTGGTGACACATTGTGTCAAGCTGTCTGTCCTGAGCCTTTTGCTCTCTTCTTCTCCAGACAGGGCTCTGATCTCTTGGTAGGGGATGACAATGGCTTCCTGGGTGCCACTGTCAGCTTTGCTGGGGGCGGTAAAAATATATCAAAATAATTTTTGTTGAAAAATTATTTGCAGAGATTGAAAGTTGTTTTTGTTGAGAAAGTAAAAAGAAATAGATAAATTTCCTACAAAGCTACATCTGTCAGAGTGCACAGGACCAAAATTGGGTGATTGGAGTGAGAAGGTTATTTTAAGACTGTTATAAAGGCTAATATTTAAAGGGCTGCATCAGTTCTCCTCTTGCTGCAGCATTGGGAGATGCTGCTCACCCATGCCTGGAAAGCTGGAATGGCCTCCTGGCCCTGCTACCACAAGGGAAGTTGGAAAATGGGCAGAGCCCAGCCAGGCCCTTCCTTCTCTCTATCTCTCTGTTATCTGAATCAACTATCCAGGTAGAAGCACTTAAAGGGCATTTATTTAATAAGTTACTTGCTGCTGGCCAATATTGCTATAATGAAGTTGTAACTAGATCAGAGAGGAAGCAAATGCCAGGTTTGGTTTGGTAACTTGTCTTGCAGGGAAGAGGGGAAAAAAGGCAGAATAAGCTGAGTGATTTCCAAGACCCTAATCTATTTTTAAATAGATCTCTCTGAAACTGTAGCAGCAACAACAATCTTTGCTGTAGTTAATGGGCTGTCAGTGTATCCTTTATTTGAATGACTGTTTTCTGAATCAGAAGTTAAAGACATCGTGTTGTTGTCACAGAGTCAATGGCAGTAAGTCTAACAAAGGACCCTGAAGCCACTCTGAGCAGCAGCCTCTGATGGCTTCAAAGTAACAGCAAGGTCAAGGAAAAGGCAAACACACCTAACAGTGTCCCAGTCTCACCAGTGTGGCCACGCAGAGTTTTTGTCAGCCAGGCTGGGAGCATGAATCCCTTCCCAGTGCATCACACGCAACCCTGGAGCAGGTTCATTTGTTTATTACCCTTCAAGGCTGGAATGGTGCAACAATTCATAAATCTGGCTCTAAGAGAGAGTTGTTACAGAAGTGAGCTTGAGGAGCCAGGGCTTCACGTGACCCTGATGGTGGGAAATGCTGAGTGCTGCACCAGTATGAGATGTGGTCGGTGGGGGATGCAGAGGGAAGTCCTGATGTGGGACAGCTCCCTCCTGGGGCAGTCAGGGTCTAGAGCTCCCATGATCTCCCATGGATATTCCATGCCTTGGTGTTTGAAGGAGCGCAGGATGGCTTTGTCTCTTTGACAGCTGTGAAGAGTGAAAGTGGATTGAAATAGGGAAGTGATGTGACATTCCAGGAAAGCTGCTCTGCTGGGCTACCAAGCTGATTGAGAACTTGGAATCAAGTTGCCCTCTAGATATATTCTGTCCTTTTCCAGTGATCCTTACCAAGAAATGAAAGTCTCCCTTTTTAGGCTGCTGAGGCCTGGGAAGAGTTAACTGGGTGAAATGAGGTTGGACTGGGTGATGCCCAGCTGGTGAGTGCATGTGTGGCAGGGGAGACAGGCAGTCAGAGAGAAATTAAAGAATGCAGAGGGGGAAACACATCGTAGATGTACCACACGCTTTCAGCAGTGCTACAGAAACACAACGTCTGTTTTTCTAGAGGCAATAGTAGCTCAAATGGGGTTCCTGACCCATTCCTGCTGGGCCTGTGGGCCAGCCCCTACCAAGAAACAGTTTAACTGCACCACATGGGTTGCGGTGGCTGGGTCTGACAAGGTGGGCTGGAGCTAAGGTTCCCTTTTTCAGTTGAGCCCTCCTTGCTTTGACATGTTATAATTGGACATTTAACATGATTTTAACATAAGGTTTTTTTGTATTCTGTCTCTTTGCATGGCTTAAAATTCATTTCCCGGCTGTGATCTAATGGCAGTAATTACCTCAGAAGTGCATACAGTACAGGCTATGTTTATTTTTGTTTCAGCCAAGGCAAATGATTACAGGTCTTGGCTTCACTTCAGGGCTCAGCTCTGTTGGGAGAGCCAAAAAAAACATCTACCTTTGCAATCTGGCAAGCAGGTCCTAAATACCTTACGTGAATGTTTGGTTTAATGATATGAAGGGTAGCGAGAGCAGGACAGCACAGCCCTTTGAGTCCTGGTGTTGCAGTGGATTGCAAATTATTTCCTAACTCTCTGTTGTGGAGGGACCCAGCTTTGTCATACTGTGACTACGACTCCCAGGTATCAAATGCTGACTTGGTCACCAATTATCCTGAGTTTCTGCAGTGTCATCTGAACAACGTTGGCAACAGCATGAAAGGCACAAGCTGCAAAATAGCTGGGAGATTTGCCTGTGTGTAGGTTCCAGTAGCTATAGGAATAACACAGCCTGTTACATGCAAAAATTAGCTTGCATAATTGCTTGCTTAGAGCTCATGACAAGCATAGCTGTTCCTTCTCTAAGTATTTCCTGGCATCTGATGAGAGAGGGTGGATGAACAGGGGGAACAATCTGCTTTATTCCTGTTGAACAGTGTATGGTGATAAAGCCCACCATGCTTACTCTGTCCATACAGGGTTAACTGAGAACTTTGTTTGGTGTGTCTGTCAAGGTACAGCAGATTTAATTTAATTCTTCTGCTTAAAGAGTTGCAACATAAAAATCAAGTCCTTAATTATGTCTTTAAACAGCAGAGAAGTTTTCATCCTTCCCTCAGTTTAGCTTCTTTGTGATGTGTACCAAAATATAGCAAAATACAATATTTTGGGGAAGCACGTGGAAAACACATGAAAGATATTTGTGGATCCTGGTTCTAATCTGTAGAAAGGAAGTGTGCCCTCTGAATATCCGACAGCATTGGGGGGTCTCTTGGTAAGCACAACTAATGTGATGTGCAGATTCTATATGTCCTTTTATACCGTGTAACTCTTGGGGAAAACAAGAAGTTGCAGAATAAACTGGAGAGTGACCCTCCTAATAGGTACCTGAGTAAAGAAGTCAGATGGTGATAGTTACCTTGGAGCTGCCACGAATTTCTGCAGGAGCCAGGAGTATCCAACACATCTCAAGTTCGTGAAAGGATGATTTAGCCTACTTTAAACATATTTTTTAAAAGTTATCATGACTATTAACCTTTAGCAGTCCGGATTCAAGAGACCTACAAATGTTCAAAACCACTGAAAAGAGACACATGCTTTAAAAGTTTGACTCTTGGTTTCTAGGAAGGAGAGGCATGTTGTTCTGGCTGCTTTGTTTTTTAACTCCTCAAGTTTCATCAGCTGAAGTAGAGTTGCCCCGAGTTAATGCTGGAAAAGAGAAGATCAAACTCTGCCCTCCCTGAATAGAAAATGCTATTTTAATGGTTTTGTATTTTCTGGTTTCTCACTTGACTTCACAATCTAATTTCCCTGCTTCCAGAGATCCTCTCAGTCATATCTATGTTAAGAATTTAAAAGCAATATATATTTAAATGTAAAACAATATGAGTGAGTGTGTGCTCCTATGAAATCGTACATTTGGGGAGGTGTACACATATATGTGTAGTTTTACTATGGAGGAGAAGATGAGATGATGCAGTGCTGATGAGTGAGGTCATGTATTATATTTTCAAGAATTTTGAATGGTTCCATGAATGATGAAACTCTAAGAAGCAACATTAGAACACACAGAATTACTGTGGTCACAACCTTTCCAGATTGTGTTGCTGGAGCCTTAAGATGTAATTAATTTCAAGTAGTGCTAGCTGTAGTTATACGGTAATGATGGATGCTTGTGGAAAATGCTCAAAACCACCTACAGCCACACAACTGAAATCTCTGCTTGATTTGAGCTGCAACAGGAAGGGTAAAAAAATGGACCTTTTCATGCTTTCATGAGATCAGAAGCAATACCTTTGAAATTGTTGTGTAGAAAGTTTGTTACACCTTGTGCAGTGCTTGTAAAACCAGGAACTATTTTGTAGGCTTTCCAGGAAGGAGTAGTGGAAGATCTGAGAGATTTGGAAAGAGGGAGCTGGAGCTTCATGCCTTCCATTTCACATCAATGGCAATGCTCCATGAGGTCCGCAAACCTTGCACAGGTTTCTCCCAAGTATTTTGAAACCATGGAACATGAGAAGCTGTTGCTCTGCCCTGAAAAGAAGTTGCTGTATTTGCTGCACTGCTGTTAACTGCTGCAGTAAGCAGCAGCTGATATAAAACCAAAACTAAAACCAAGTGTTAGTGGATCTGTAAAGGTGTCTCAAAATTACTCCTACACTGATTAAAAAAAAAAAAAAAATCTAAAAGCTTGCACAAACCTACATACTGTGCTTTTCCTTGGGAAAAAGTAGAACAACGCAGCCTGAGGGTGGTTAGCAGTGATGGGAGAGCAGTAACTTTTCTTAGATGTGAGGTTTTGTTGCTTTTAACTTGAACTAGGATGAACAGGCAAGCCTTTGAAGGCTCAAGTGTTCCTCCAGCATGAAATCAGAGAAGCAAACTTTGCTTCAGAAGAATGGTTGCTCACAACTTAATTACGCTGATCAATAAGATGATTTAGAGTTAGGAGGGATGTGTGCAGCAAAGGTCAGAATCTGGGAAGAGCTCAAGGCCAGTTTAATGTGCTCATTTCCCCAACTCTTGCTTCCCCATAGCTTCCACAGAGATCATTAAAGTCAACGAACACTGAGATCTTCAAAACATTATGGACATCTGTAAACTTCTTTATCTAGAAAAAAAATTACCTGTTTTTTCTTTACATCCACCAGTAGCTGAGCCAAGCTTGTTTCAAGCAAGGAAGACTTGGAATATCAAAGATTTACTTAATTTTTATTGCTGCGCATAAAACATCTGACAGTATTTGCCGAGAAAACCAGAATGCCTCTCTTTGTTTGTACAAGCCAAAGGAAAAGTACAGAGTATCCGTCTGCAAACGAACATCAAAGCCCCTTTGCAAAATCAGGGTTGGTGACACGTATTTGGAGAACCAGTATGAGAGCCGCCTGTTACAGAGTCGTGGGGGTCTCTGCACTTACCCAGCATAATCCTGATTGGAGCCACGTCTTTTCTTTTTTCTCTTTATTATCACTTCGTGGTTAACATTTGTTGATGAGTAGGATTAACAGCACATTTTCAGTGACATTTAGCTCTTTTAACAAACTCTCTTCAGTCAAAGGTTGCTGGCCTGGAAAAAAAAGAGAAAAGTCATTAAGCAAACAAATCTTTGCCAAGAGCTGATGCTAAACATGCCATCACTCTTTGTGAGTTATTCACTGTATATGAAATTTATTCTGCAAGACTCTGACCTTGATGTTGATTAACCAGAAATCCCTTCTTCTCTTGTCACTATTAACAGCTTTAGGTGCCTCAAGTGGCCCCTCTCTCTTTTTTTTTTTTTTTTTCCCCTTTTCTCTTCTTTTTTTTTTAAGCATCCATTAAAGAAGGCTTTTCCCAATTTGTCATTTCTTTCATAGTGCTGCTCATTGGCACAACCTCTTGAGGCACAAGGAATCAGGGTGTTCCTTTAGCGTGGTGATGTGTCTCAGGGGAGAATTTTACTGTTTCAGGCAATTCAGTCCATTATCCAAAAAGCCTGAAAAGGGAAATGGGATTTCTCCCTGTCCATACTCCTGTTTTCCAGGCCTGTCAGTTGTAGCAAGGCCACTGTGTGACTTTCTGGGTGGGACAGAGTTTCTGCACTAAATCTTGTGAGGTGGAGAGGGAGAATATTATGGCTGTTCTTTACTTGTTCAAGGCTCAAAAGGGCCTCTCTTTAGACGTCGGAGATGGAGCATCAGTAGATTGCCCTTAGGTCACTCAGCTTTGAGTACACCCCAAATATGGAAGATGGTTTAAAACCACCTCCAGCTCAGTATAAACACAGGATCAGAGCAAGAACTGAACTTTTTTGGTGCCTGCTGCTAAGCATTAAACCATTTACGGAACAGAAACACTGCAGGTATTCACTTTTGCTGGCAATTTCTGGAAGGGGAAGAGATCAAGGGATGAGAAGTACACCAAAATAAATGCTGGTTGTGTTTTTTTGTATTCTTTTTGGGTGACATCACATAGTGATAAGTTGAATAGACTGGAAGGATTGAAAACTGGACTTGCTCTAAAGCCAGCTAGGAGTGGATCGCGTTACAGAATATAGCTGGCACCTCCTGTAAAGAAAACCTGGCTGCCATAGACTTTGTTGTCACTGGCATGGATTCATTTGGTGCTTTGTGATTTTGCTGCATGACACTCACCTCTGGCAGTCTCTTGGCACACTCTTTTGTGGTGGAATATGATGTTTATCACCACAGATGTATGGGATTTTACCCGATCTGAAAAGCTTTCAGGATCATTGACAATCCATCTCTCCCTCTCTTTTCTACTGGCTATACCAGTTGAGTGAATCACTCATGGTTGGCTGTTCCTTCCTTCCAAGGAATCCTGCAAAATGAAACATTCAAAAAAGGCACAGTGTCATTAAGATAAGTTACATAATCTTAATTCTGCTCCTTCATGCAAAGTTATGAAATACCTGTGATCGGGGTATGAGTGGCTGCTGCCACCCTCCCAGGCCCAGGTTAGCTCTTGGTCACATCTCGATCCTACAGTGGGATGGAGGGTGCAAAGCAACCACTCCTCCTTTGTACCTCAGTTGCTAAATATCCTGGAAAGGCCAATGTAGAGCCGTTAACTTCTTAAGGGCATTACTAGGATGCTGTTGAGTATCCCTGTGTTAGAGATGGGAGATGTATTAGACCTGGCAAATTCTTGTCTTTCTAGAGAGCATTAACACTGGGGTGGAGATGGGGGAACATTGGGGTGGGTAAAGGGAGTGGGTACAGCTGAAAACCATTGCCCAGTTCTTATTTACAGCACAAACATACACGCTTACGTTTTGGGCAAGTGTAGGTAAAACATCCTTAGCAGGGAATGTGAGCAGCTATTACAGCTGCATCTGCAGGAGAACTCAGCAAGCCAAATGCAAAATTATGAGATTATAACGAAATACACAAACAAAAATGCTGAAATACCATTTGTGACTTAAAAACTGATTATCCTCAAAGCTTTGGGGTTTGTCACAATCTATGTGTTTGTCAAATGCTTTGCTTTTAACAGAAGTGCAATTTTCTCATGAAAGTGCCTAAGTGACAAACTTCTGATCAGCTTTGATCCAGATAGATACAATTAGTTGATTTTTGAATAAAGTATTGTGTATTTGAATAAATTATTTGTGCTAATTTGCTAAAAGTTTTCAGGTTAGTTTCCTAGCAATATTTTTTCAGTTTGGGCACTGCTTTATTTCAGGCTTTGTTTTTCATTGCCTTGTCACACAGGATCTAGTCTGTACAGTCTGTTATTACTTCTTTCTTTAGCTTTGAAAAGCTCCATTTATCCAATTTTCTATGATTTCCTGTGTTACATGTGACGTCATTTTGTTATTTGTAGTAGCATAATATTCAATAATCATACTAATTTGACAGGCACTATTTAAAGGGGGAGAGAAGTTGCTTCACTGCAGTGCCTGCAGCTGATACGAGGCAATCACCTCTGCTATCTCCTGCTTTCTGTGGTTAAGCAGGAGTGCAGCATTTCTGCTGATGTTCTTTCCTGCATGTCCACAGGTCAAATGTAAAAGCAACTGTTGTTTTATTTGTAGTGCTCTGGGCATTGCAGAGCATGACCTGCTACTCCATTAAGAAATCTGCAAAAACCGAACTGATTGTCTCCTCGCATTGAGCAGTTTCTTGGTTGGTTTTTAAGGATACAGCCAGTTGGTTCTCTTTTTTTTCATGTGTGTTCTCTACCTCTTGAGAGATCCCAGGTTGCTCTTGTTTTCCTTTGTCATATAACACGTGTAAATCTTTAAACTGAAATGCAAACCCTGAGTTCAGCACTGCACATCTTGCCTGGAGAATGATGACGTGGGCTTTGGGCTCTGATGGTCCAGGCTGCAATGCCATGGGATATCTGCAGGGCAGCACACATTCGGTAATGGGTTATTTGGTGCCTTCCCCTCGGTCATCTTTTGTGTGTTTTTTCCCCACATACTATTTGATTTCTTTATATTAACTATAGAGGAAAAATGGGCTGATAGAACACCAGCCTTTTTTGCAAGTCATTTATATGTTTCACAGCTTTCAGCAAAGACCTGGAAAAACCAGTTGTCAATAATAGCCTATCACAGGCTGGCAATATGCTGACTGCCTCTTACCATCACCATCACAACCAAGATTCCTGTTCGGGCTTTGCCAAAAGGCAGTTTTTGTCATGGACAGCTCTTCCTGATGACCTTGCCATTGGCACTGAGATTTTAACAACATTTGAGGCTCTGGTAGAAATAGGATGTCACAGTTCTATGTTAAATGGCTGATTTGGTAAGAGCACCATCTGGTATCCTCCCTTCCTAGAGACATTCACCTCCAGCCTTTCCCTTGCAATAGATGGTGAGGATGTAAGGAACTTAGAGCAGTATAGGAAGGCAGATAGAAGGGAAAGGAGAACTGCCTTTAATGCAGGAAATGAATAATGTGCAGTGCAGTGTAGCTGCAAAAGCAAATTAAATCTTCTGGTACAAAAAGCTTAAGATTTTGCTTCCCTCCAAAAGATGGACAAGGTGTGCTGTCTGGCTCAAACTGCTCTTCTCAAAGGGCAGGGTTTTCCAATTGTTACTGCATCATGTAGCCTGGTGTGGACATCTTTACTATCTTAAATGGTGTTATATGTCAACTGAATCATGCCCAGATAAATTCTCCCCTCAATCTGCCTTATGGGGACTTAAAAGTTATGTGAAGTTTTAGTCTAAAAACTAAGCACTGTGTTCTGTACAAGACCCTTTTTGATAATCTTTCCTGCATCTTGGCACACCTGACCCACGAGTCCTTCGAATGTGTATCACAAAGCAGAACTTCTAGAGGCAACTCCACAGTAGAGATGGTCCTCACAACTACTCCCAAACCTTCTGAATTCCATGTGGGGAAGGCAAGTTCTGGGAAAAGAATCATACGTAGTTTAAATCTTCACAAGGGTTGTAGAAAAGCACATAATGTACCTAGCAGTTAGCTTCAGATGCTCTGAAAAATCACCTTATTTTCCTTAAACAGATTTATCGGTAGGGAAGTGGATGAAGACATCATCTGTTCATCTTGTTAAATATATGCTTAAAGAAAAATGATGCAACGAAACTGAATTACAAAAGTTTAGGATTTATTTAGCGTGTTATTGAACTGTCTTCCAGTCTCTGCTTTGTGAACTAAGACAATGTAAGAAAAATATTGACCAAATTAATTTAACGTAATACAAAGCTGAGGAACTAAACGTACATGAACAAGCTGAGGGAATTGTAGAAATCCTTTTAGCTTTCTGATAGGATGGTTTGCCAGGGTGCTGAGATGAAATCTGCAGCACCTGGATATTTGCTAGCATGGGTTGTTAAAGTATTAGAGAGAGGTTCTAAGGTACACAAAGTGATGTATGATATAACTATAAAAACACAGCCAGGAACTATCAGAGATGAGTATTTTGCTATTAATTTCTGACATAATCACCATTATTCAGATGCTTTCCTCTTTCTTGAGGGAAGGGGGATGGAGGATTGAAGTTCAGTCACGAATTCCTGCTGGCAGCAATAGGATGGTGCACATGTTACTAGAGAAGATGTGGTGATTTCTCAGGCTTTCTTTTCATTAGCTACAAGAGAATAAGCCATGCTATATCTAATTCAGAATTAGCAGCACTGCTGATATGCTTGATGTTTCTGACACCCTGCTGGGGCTTGGTGTAACTGGCTTTTTGGGTGTGTGCGGGCGAAGAGGCTCACAGGCTTCACAGAACACAGCCTGTGTGGCATCGGCTCCCCTGTTGATTTAGTTTCATTTTCTGTTTTTCTGACTTGCTCAACTGCCTGTAACGGCATTAAAGTATTCTTCTGATCTCTGTTTCCATGTGTTCACTAAACACAGTTCTAGAAAGCCTTTAGGCCAAAGGAAAATTCAGAGTGAGGGGCAGCTCTCAGATTTGTTTCAAAAATCATTGGCTAATTGCATACTTGACTGAGCCTAGTTTACAATAACCTGTACTGAGAGAGTCTTTGCTGGGAACTTAATGCAGAAACTCTGATCAGGCAAATCCATTCAGGAGAAGTACACGAGTCCTACCTTGGACAGCAAGTACAGACAAGCACCTATTGTTACATCCATACTGTGCTGTCAGAGTCAGAATATTTCCTCCCCAGAATTGTGCTCAGAGGTACAGACAGCAACAACTCAGGACCTAATGCAAAGGAGTTGTGAGGGAAGCACAGACACTGACAACTAGAGGACTACATGGCTGTGCTTCCCTCAGGAAGCGAAGGACTAAACTACAGGAAGACGCTTTAGCTGGAACATTGATGTCTCTGCAGGAACAGTCTCAAAAATTTCTGATACATCCTCTGGCCTCCTACTCATTCACTGTTAAACTCCGTGTCCATGCCAAGGTCTTGCCTACCAGGCTAAAATAATCTCTTTACTGCCACACCTTGTCACATTGTCTCCTTCAATCTACCAAAACAAGCTTGCTGAAATAGGGTTCCGTTTCCACAGGTCAGTATAATTGACCTTCCCACTCCTCTATCCCTCTCCTGACTTTGTGAGTCCTACCAAAACTTTATCATCATCTTCCAAATCAGAAACAATCTCACTGCTTCAACTACTTTCACTTAATTCCTGCTGTCATTTCCTTCCCATTCTTGCTGCTTGCTCTTTCAAATCTGTCTGCATCTTTATGTGGCTCTAGCTGACTATGAGTGAGTATTAGTTATTTTATATATAGGAAGGAGGGAAGAAGGGGACAATATGATATGGAATAAGATCTTGAAGAATTCGATTTTTCTATAGTATTGTTACTGAAGAGTTAGAGCTCACCCAAGTTAGAGGACAGTACTTTGTCATTGAGAAAAAATCAGTACTAGTGACAAGCAACAAAAGCCTATTTTCTCCCCACAGAGTGCCAACAAATTGCATCAGCGAAGTCTTCTTAGAGCTGACTTCCAAAGAGAGTGATTTTGGGGGAGAAGAAGTCAATCTAATTACACTTCATCAGGCTCAATTGGGTAGTGAGGATTGGCCACACATACTGGCTCTGCTGTCCTATGGAACTGCTGACTGTTACTTAATTCAAGCTACAATTTTAAATGAACTGTGGATATTGCAAGCTTCTGGGTGTTTGGGGTTGAGTGCTCTTATTAAACAACGTTGTCTTGGGCATCCAGTGTGTAGCTGGTGCCCAGCTTTTTGCAGACTTGTTTGAGAGGATGGTTCAGTCCCTTCCCGCAACTCCTCATTGTCCCATTCTCCTGTGTGGCAAAGTTTGTGAGAGTTTTATGGATATGAATGGTCATCAAACCATTCGTTTATCTCCAGAAGGGGCATTGTATATGCCAACCACCAATAACAAAGTAACAATATTAAGTACTGACCTTTTCTGTAACAAGAAAAGCAAATTCTTCTCAAAGTCATTCGAAGCACTTGAAGCAAGAAATGCACGTGATGGTGTTGTATACTGAACACAAAGTAAAGATGGACGGTTCATGGTGCAGGCAGACTTTTTTAAGCACAGGATGGACAAGAATCATGTAGAAAGCAGTCAGCAAAATGGTGGGCTTAATGCTCAGGAAAGTGGCTTTCCATGGTCTGCTGTCTTCTTGCACTGTGTAAGAAGGGAACGTTGTGCAGACTGCTTGGTTATTTCCTTTCTTTTCCAGAAAGCATGAACATTTACTGTCTCTCAGTCCAAAGCCAGGCACCATTCAAGTTCTCTGAGTTTGGCTCAATGCTTTGGTAGAAAGCAGTCATTTGCCAAGCTTAGTGTGGGTGATTTTTATTGGAAAGGAATTACCAGACAAGGCTGATAAAGGGTTTATCTCCTTCCCATCTCAGTTCTTTTTGCCTTTTTTCCCCCTGTATTATATGTGTGTGAAGAAAAATATTGAGTAGCATACAGCATCTCTGGCAGATACTTCTACTTCCCAGCAGCCTGAAAAGCAGCAAGAGCTTTGGAATTTGTAGATAGAAAGACAAGAATGAATTTATCTCATGCTTTGAATCATGTCAGTAGCTAATAATTCTTCCAGCATCAGGAGACCAACAAACATAGCCTGAAGTTATTTTTGGCCCTCATTTCTAGCCGTTGGTGAGCCAGCTCAGAGATGGCAGCTGCTTGGTTCTCACCTTGTGAGATCCACCTTCCTTTGGTCCCCAGCCAATCCATAGTGCCTACATGAAAACAAAAACCCAGTGGTCTGCAGAAGGTGTTGTATCCAAGACAGAGGGCTACTAGAGGGCTGCTTTTTTTTAAACCTTATTGCAAATTGCCTCAGATTTCCTGAGGGAAGAGAATCAGGAAGGGCAGTTCCACATCTGTCATCACTGTTATATTCACAGATCCTCTGCCTTGACAGCATCTCAGAAGAAAATTGCCTGCACTTGCCATGCAAGTTGCAAAATGTACATCAAATCATCTTGGTAAATCTTTGTAATACAGCTGGAAGAAAATTTCCTGCCTCCAGTGAGTATTCACCTTTTAAATGCTTTTGCTTTTATGTTCTGTTCAGAGAAACTTGCTAAGAAAGAATGTGTCTAATTATCACTTAAAAACTCCTTTGGACCTGTGACTATACTGGAACTTCTATGCCATGCTGAATTTGAGGATTCAGTTTTTCTATCAACCCCATCAATGTTGTGACTCCACTCCTTTATTTGTGCATTGTTGATACGTAGCACTGCACCTCCAAAAACACCTCAGCTGAAATTATGTCTTTCAGAGCCAGTACTGTATTCCTTGCCTGTTTAGCAGTTTCTGCAGCACTTGAACCAAATTCTTTCAAATCAATAGTGTAAAGCTGTGGTGCAGAATTTCAGGCACTCTATTTAGCAGGCACACAGAGTTACTTGATCTCAGCTCTTTCAGTGGCGACGCATCTCCCACTTTCTTCATAAGTTGCATTAAATTATTACTTCTTTACCCTGTCCTCACAAGCAAATTTAGACATCTCACTTTTCATCTTGCATTTTAAGTAGAAAAAACAGTAGTAGCAATCACTTCAGCATTTTCATGGTGTAAGATATGGCCTAATGAATTAATAGAATTTGCAGCTGCAAAGGTCTTTTGGTTAAGTTTTTCTAGCATGCTTTTACAAACTACTTTTAAGCCCCATGAGATCTTCTGAATTCAGTCTGGTATTATTTGTCTTAGACTGATGAATGAGGCACATAAAGGCTGTGAGACCTGTTGAAAGTTGGATAAGGCAGTGTTAGTGTAAGGAAGAGGGTATCTGTACTTGGTTAAGCCTTCCTCACGCTGCTACCAAGGCACATATCCTGTGCACTGGGTGTTTCTGCTGACAGGGAATGGTTAAACAAAGTACCGGGTTCAATCAAGAAGATTAAACTGGTTATACTTTTGCTGTTTTTACTGTGAATATAACATAGATTTCTTTCTTTCTATAGAGAAAATCTGAGCAGTCTGAGCCCATACATTATTCCACTTTGATAGTGGAGTTAACTGTCCCGGAGATTGCTCGAGCTTCCTTTTCACCTGCGGGCATAAACTGCTGCGTTCACTTCATCAAGGCTGAGTGTTAACTACTTCCCATTAACTCAAATGTTCCCAGGTTCAGGATCAAGAGAACCTGCTTAAGCAAAGCATCTGTCTGAGTTCCTCTCGAGTTAATGTTCCATACAGTGTGCTTCTGAAAGGCTGACAAGGGAAGATGGGAAAACCTTGGCACTTCTGTCTCTTCCACTGCTTAGGGGGATGGGGAAGAAAAAAAAGATGAAAAAGAAAAAGCTTTTTGTGAGCCATCTTCTTACACTTCTGTAAGTTTTTGTCTTTGTTATGATCTCTGATACTCAGAAGGGTGGGAGAAGAGATCTGTACTTACATCACAGAGTTAACAGTCAGGAATTTGCAAGCCTGAGGCCCTTGACCCCAGCATACGAATCTACCAAATGCAGGGCAGAACTGGAAAGTGTGTGGTGGCTCTTGTCCAAAAGAACAATGATAAAGCCATATAGGTGATGCAATATTTTGGATGTCCATTTCACAGTATATACAAGAGGGGGGAAAATCATCCAGATGACCTCTCTGTCTGGGAAGGGGGATAAGTGGAGCTAAATGCAGAGACATATTTCGGTCACAAATGAGTATTACGTCTTCTCAAAGAGCTCACATTTTACTGACCACAGGATGTTTGAACCAGAGGGACACATCAGTTCATGCAAACTTAATGTCTTCATCCCGTTAGAGCTGGCTTCTTCTCTGGAAATATGAATGGTCTGTAGTTTTCCTTATGCAACTCTGCTATGGAGGGCAGCCTTATTCCACTCTTGGTTTTGGGTGTACTTGATGATATGTCACATGCCAGGGAGGAATTTGAGCTTGACAGTCATGACAATGCACAAACAGGCACTACAGAAGAGTTAAAATAATTAAAAGAGGCAAGCACAGATGTGAGAGCATCCCTTAATAGTCTTCCATCCTTTTCTCAGTAAAGAGATTTCATTATCCCCCTCTTGTTTGCTTGTTGACTAACTTTCAGTAAATATTTTTTAGCTGCCTATCTGGCATATTTTCAGAATTTCTGCATCCATGTTGTCCTTTGCCCAGGAGTTCCTCATGTTTCCAACTTCCTATGTGGAGAGCCATTTATTTCTGTCTGGTTTGAACTTGAATGGTACCTTCACTTTTTGTACCTTCTAA
This sequence comes from Dicrurus megarhynchus, assembly GCA_013399195.1. Classification (NCBI taxonomy): domain Eukaryota; kingdom Metazoa; phylum Chordata; class Aves; order Passeriformes; family Dicruridae; genus Dicrurus; species Dicrurus megarhynchus. The sequence goes on from VXAD01003452.1 coordinate 365,765, forward strand.
GTGTAAGAAGAAAGTGTTGATTCCTATATGCCTGCTCCAAACTACTTTCTCATGTTTGTCAGCCTTGTCAATATGCCTCAGTCATCTCTTTTCCAGGTGAAAGAGTTCCAGACTGTTCAATCCTTTGTTGTGTGTTTGCTTTCAAAGCTCCACAGATATAATTCCTTCAGTCAAAATCTTAGCCTTGCACACTGGCATGAAAACCATTACAGAAAACAAAAGGAAAAAACATCTCAGTTGGAATAATCTCTGCTCTGGAGTCATGATATAGGGGGGGACATGCAAGTGCAAGAGATTGTGGAAGAGTTTCCAAAGAGACCATCAGTGCCATTATCTAAAATGTAAGGACAGTACACACAAAGACGACTTTTTTTTTCCTCCAGGGATTTCTAGAAGCCTCAATAATTTTAAAGGATTTGTTCCCAAAACAAGAAGATTTTTTCTAGGATGAGGATGGTGAAACACTGGAACAGGCAGCCCACAGAGGTGGGTGCCCCATCCCTGGAAACATTCTTGGTCAGGTTGAACAGGGCTCTGAGCCATCTGATCTAGTTGAAGCTCCTTGCAGGGGCATTCAACTTAAGATGACCTTTGAAGGTCCCTTCAACCCAAACTCTTCTATGAAAAAGCGGTACTAGAATAGAATAGGTTGTCATTAAACATAGTCTCATTACACAATCATTAAACATACTTTTCAGCACAATTGTATTTTTCACTTTTCACCAATTCCGCTAGTATGCACACTCTCTCTGATAAGGGCACTGTACTTCAGTGTTTTCCACAAATACACTCCTGCCTCTGTAGCCACAGGGCATCGTCATAAAAAAACCCCAGCTCCCCAGTGTGATAGAGTTATTTCCTCGTCTCTCTGAGCTTTCCTATTGCTGCAATTCCCTTCTCATGTCACCTGGTGGCTGCTGAGCCCTTCTGCAGCTCGGAAGGTGCCGCTCGCTCCTGGGAGCAGCAGAGACCTCCGAAGCAGTCCCAGGAGATTTAAGATAAGTATTTGTGGTCAAATTTTTTTTCTTAATTCCTAGCGATGGAGTCTGACACCATAATATTTCTGTGAGCAAAACAGCCATTGCTTTTCCGTGGAAAAGGAGAAAGAACTGGGATAAATACTCTTATTTTGAGTTAACTCCTGCTATTTACACATAATTCCTCTTGATAGTTTGAAGTGAGAATCAGGCCTTTAGTGTGGGAAAATACTTGATTCTTCATTAACAACCTCCTCTGCACAGCTGCATCAATAAGTAAATTGACTGAGTCCAGAAAGAGCAAGGTAATTATTTTCAACAGTGTTGATCCTGATCTTCACCCAAACTGGGGACAGTTCAAAGCAGAATACTGAGTAAAAATTACTCTGCAGCAAGCCTTGTGTCAGTAATTTCTTAGTTTCTTTTCAAAAGGTCAAGAGGGAACGCTATCCCATATGCATAAAAGAGGAAATCATTTTCATCATGTGACAAAGAGGGATTTTATTTGCCAGTGTGGGTTGAATTGGCTGGAAAAATGTGAGTAAGCATTTGTATTAATCTTGAAGCTCGTAGAGTGATGGTTTTGCTTTGTGTTTAGTTTTTGGTGTGTTGTTTCATTGTTTAAGTTTTTTATAATTCCAGTAAATTCATCCATAGGATCCTGATTCCTTTTCGGCCCAGCATGGGTGTTAAAGGCGGGTGCTGTGGTGATATATCTTGTTGAATAAGGACAGGTGGTTTTCACCCTTGTCTGTCGTCAGCCTGGTTTACAATAAGAGGTGTGAAAAAGGCACACTTTTCCCACAGGGCAAACACACGTTTGGGTGAGGGCTCGTGTTTAAAGGGCACATAATTAATAGCTGTAAAGAACCTGCTCCTCTAAACATAGCAAGGTGGTCAATTTCACTTGAACAAGTACTACCAGGGGAGAATGTTTCACAAAAAAGAAAAAAAGAAAATATTTGCTCATGATTTTAAGGTCAGGAGTCCTGTTCAGAGCCAGTAAGGTATGTCCTCTTACCTCTTTCAGGTATTTCTGTCAATCTGTTTCGGAGGATCTTTGGAGGGATGACTGAAATGTCTTATCTGGGGGGTGGAGGATGGGAGTGGTGTATGCAAGCATGCAGCCGCTCTTGATAAAAGCCCATCAAAGTTGCAGCTGGCACAAGAAGGGCTCTTGTTCTCTTTTCTTGAGACAAAAGACAGAAGTAGTAGCCAGGACATGACCTTGTAGGCCTGGGGACAGAGAAGGCCAGTTAGCCACTAGATCCAGTGGAGGACATGTAACCCCTTCTCCACGGACAAAGTGCTTCAGGGGGGCCCTTGAGACCCCCAGAAACAGAGCCCCCAGCCCTGAGCAGATAGAACTTGTATGGCTCTTTCTGCAGGCTGCCTCTGACCAGCAAAAAGCAGAGACATCTGTGAGGGAAGAAGGGCTGCTTCTTTTGAAGCATGGCTCATTGACACAAAGGTGCAAGGGAGTAGAAATGAAAGCTCAACCACTCTTTAATGACCCCCTTGAATCTTTGTGGGAGGGTCATACTCTCCCAGCACAGGGTTTTCCTCCTGACAGCATTATTTCAGTGGTGCATTTCCATTGCTTGTGCAACAGTGTCTTTTTCCTAGTTGTCTTTCAAGACCCTGTCAGATTTGAGGACTTGCTGTCAGTCCAGTACTCTCCAGTGCTGCAAACTGGGAGCAGCTCTCCTTTGTTTACAGGTACTTGTGCACTGAGCTGTGGTGTGGGAGAGCACTTCTCTTTCTGCTCCACTACAACAGAGCAGTGCTCCCCAAAAGCCTGCTGGGGATGAGAGATGCCTCTGCCAGTGCTTCTCCTTGGTCCTGACTCCTCCACAGCGGTGAGCCCAGTGAGGGCTTGGGTTTCTCTTCAGCCAGCTTTGTGCAGCATTGGGGAGTGAAGGGGAAGAGCTGCAGCAGGATGAGGAGAAGGCTGGCAGGACCAGGGCTTTGGGGGCCAGCTCAGCTGGGACATGTCTGCAGGACAGGCTTATGATTCCTCTGGGAGACCCCCGGAGCACCTCTGGGTTTGGGTGCTCTGCCCACTTCGCCCCAGATCTCTTGTGAGCTGCCTTTTAAGTCCTCCTTTTTCACTGCTCATTTCACTTACGACACTTGGCTTTCACACAGCTCTCAGAGCAGCTAAGGCTTGTTCTGTGAGGATGAGGAAGGTGCTCCTCCTCCTTCAATCTTTATTTTATATCTGTGTAGTTTTCTAAGGAGTATATATACTACCTTCCACCCCAACCCCTTTGTTCCTTCCCAAAATTACACTTCATTTTCTGCACTGCAGACGTAGAGACAGCCAACTCCTCTGCCTGAGGCTGTGAAATGGTTGGAACGGAGAAAAAGAGAGGCAAGACCTTAGCTGAGATGTGCATGTGGGAGGGAAGAGGTGTAGGGGGACAGGGAGTATTCATAGTGTGGAGGGACCAGCAGGCTGTGTGGCACAAAAACATTTTAAACTCACAAGAGGGGCACGCTCTGCGGATTGAAGGCTTCAAAGAGAGAGCCTGCCAGCTACGAGAAACAAATCTTTAAATAACAGGGAGAGCGATGAGAAAAAGTCTGAGCTGCTCGCTCTCAGGAAGAGAGCCGGTTTCACTCAGCCTGGGTGGAAAACTGTGTAATCTCATTGGCTTTGGGGATGTTGCAAGGGCTTACACCATGGAAGAATTTAGCCTGCTGGGTCCAACGGCCTTACTCAGGCTGAATAATTCTTTTGTCCCTTCTCTGCATCCCGATTGCAGCAATAGGCACCAAAATGTGTGTTGGTTTTTGTTCCAGTGAGGCAGGTTTTACCAGGCTTGTGTGAGGGACCCTTGTTAAAACTGCACTGCTGAGCTGAAGGGAAAGTTTCTTCAGCTTTCCAAAAAATTCTCTTTTTGGGCAGACTTCAAGCTTGGAAAATGTCAGCCTGAGAGGTGAAACTTAAGGAAAATTACAAGCTATGGAGTACAAGGAGATATAATGGAAATCCTTTACCACTGATAGTAGCCTGCCAGCTATATTACACAGTTTAAAGGAAGTTCTCCTTAACGAAAAAATTATAAAATATGCTTTGCAACTAATTGAAGGAGCTTATTGCTCCAGACGATCAGGGAAAACCCTGCCTTGAGAAATGTCCTTTAGTTAAATACCCACTAGCCCTAGTCCCTATGTCTTTATAACCATGAACATTTTTTTTGTTTTAGAAGAAATTTTTAGCACTCATACTTGCAGCACTGCTTACCTAGTAGATTCTTGACTGAGTGAGAGGGAGCTTGAAATTATTCTGGCCCCATCTTGCACCCTGTGCCGTCATGACACAGAAGCTTGATGGCACCTGGGTCATCCTTGCAACATTTACGGTCAGTTCCATGTGCTTCTGTTTCTCCAGCTGACCCTTAAATAGTGTCCCCTGAGCCTCTGATATGAAACAGAGACTGAGGAAAATACACCAAGGTTAGAAAGCCCAGTGTCTCTGTAGGGACCAAGATTTGCCTGTTCTCTGGGGTTTTGTTCCAGTATGATTTCTTATCTTTATGTTCCAGTATGATTTTCTTCTTCCAGGAAAGCATGACTTGATTTGGGGTTTTTTACCTTCAGTGCTGGCATATGATTTCAAATACCTTCCTCGGACTCCAACACATAGTTCTTCAGATATGTAATGGGCAGGTAGGCATGGGAAAGAATTTGATTATACTTGAAAAGAAAGACAAAATAGATCTGATGGTAAAGCTATCCAGCATGTTTTAGGTTTCTCTCTGTAGTTTAGGTAGAAAGGATTGTTCTTCTGCCAGTGTAAATATATAAATTTTAAAAGAGATGTCAATGACTGCTTAACATTGAGACAAAAAAAAGTTTCACACATCTGCCCTTATAATAGCCCTATGTGTTTGTATTCTACTTATTTATGCATTCGCATTTGGTTTATTTATGAGATCTTTGCCCAGAAATGTTCCCCTATTAACTCTATACGGCTCTATATGGTAATTAATATATCACTGTGATATTCCATCTGTTATTATTTCTCCAGCATTTGCACCTATGAGCCCCAACCAAGATCAGAGTCTCATTTGGATCACAGGATCAAAGCCTCTTTTGTACTAGGGACTCCACATATGCACAGGGGGTAGCTTTTAGTCTAAACACAGAAACTGGGCAAGTGTCAGTGAACGGGTGGGTGCTGGCCCTCAGCACTGACCAGCCCATTGAGCAGTGCTGAGGAAAATGGAGTAGTTGTGGCAGTCAGGCTCAGATCCCCTGCAATCCCTTCACCATTCTGCCTCTCCTCAGTGCTGTGGCACCTCCAAAACAAAAGGCATGATATGACTGTGATTTCCTTGATGTATTTGGGCTGTAATAAATCACCCACCCACAGCCACAGAACGGGATGTAGCAATTGCACCCAGGGCTGTCATCTTTTTGCTCATAAAAACGGAATGACAAAGCAACTTGTTAAGCAGGCTAAACAGTAAGGATACTCTCACATGAGCCATGTGCCTGTGAGATTTCGTAAACCAGCAAGTGCCTGCTGGGAGCAGTGGGAGCTGAAGCCCGTAGTCTCCTCTGTAGCAGGCTGGCAAACATGGGAGATGGCTACAACAGTGATGGCACAAAAGATGCTTTAAAGCCCAGCTGTGGTTAGAGTAGGAAGCTGGCAATCAAGGCTCATGCCCACAGAGGTGAAAGGAGGAGGGGAGGAAGGAAGGGGTAGTGTCAGTGTGGTTGAGGTTTATGAATCTAAAGCTAAATGAAACATAAATAACCTGTAAAGTGTGTGGGAGTTGAAGGAACATTTTAATTCAGGCTTGCAGATTGTGAGCAAGTGATTCTGGCAGGCCAGGGTAATGTTTTAACCATAATGGTGATGCTGTGTACTCTGAAAGTACGACGAAGACTATCTTTTGTTGGAATACTAATGCGTTAAAAATTATAAAATACGCTTCTCCAAACTGCTGTCCAGTGGAAGCAGCCTCCATAAGCAGTGTGGTGTCCATGCTGGTGTCAGGCACTTGTTATTTCTGTTCAGTGGTGGCAGGAAGGCACCGGCTTAATCGTAAATATTGACAGCAAGCTGAAAAATCTTCCGTTGGAGGGGAAAAAGTAAGCACAAATGGTTGAGAACCCAACTTTACAGTTTCCTGATGGTGAAAACAGAGATGAAGACATTTATGATGTCCAGAAAATGCTAAAGGAAACATGAAATGGAACATCCAGTTTCAATAGCTGTGCTGGGAATGAGGTCTTTCCACCTGAAGTTATATTAAAATATTTCCTTCCTGATCTTCTTCCTTAGAGAAGGAGACTTTGTGTGTGTGTGGTTGGGGATGGTGGGAAATAATAATTTTCAGTATTCCAAGTACGAAAATTAAAATATGTTTACTACTATGAAATATCACAGTAGTGTCCTACAGCAATGGTGCTTTAAGGAGTTCCTGATGTTTCCACTCTGCTGCTTGGTCTGCATATTTCCATCTAAACCTCGGGGCCATCTTTCTGCAGAAGAGGGATGATGAAAGGTGCCATTCTTTGCTCTGCAACAAAATTTGTTTGGATGACCTGTTAATTGCAAAGAACCCTGTGAACCCAGATGTGTTGATATTTGGGGAACGCTTTCAGGGGAACGCTTTCCCAAAGCCAAGGTGAAGGGCATCTTTCAAAAACAGAACAGGAATGAGAATTTGATAAAGTTTTCTTGTGAATCACATGAGTAATCTAAAACAAAAAAATCCCGAGTGCTGGTTTTAAGCAGTTACCTCAGAGGCCATTCATCTGCCTTGTTTAGTCTCAAAGAACACCAAATACATCTTATTTCCAAAAGAAACATGCAAAGGAATAATCTTCCAGCATGTCTCCATGTATTTGTGTTGCTGGTAGTTTTTTGGCCACAGATACACCCCACACTGTGCAGGCTCCAGCCCCAGCATTGCACACTCCTCGTACTGTGGGTACAGAGGCAAATTTGCTTCTCTTGCATCGTGGCCTGGCTTTTGGTAAGTCAAGACCAGAGGCTTTCCAAGGTTGTCTTTAATTCTTACTTTCCTTCTTTTTCTTTGGTGAATTTACGTGTGGCTGTAATCTGGTGCCCAGGCATCCTACTTGCAGGGCAATTTAAAGGCCTAATATGAGTGCAGTGTGCCAGGTCTGGGAAAGGAATTTTTGTTTCAAGCTACCTTAAAAGACTTTTTTTTTGGGGCTCTTCTTTTTTAGTGGGTTTTCACATAAACTACAAGTGTGTTCAGAGAAAATTTTCTAATTTAATAAAGGTTTTTAGGAACTCTCATTATGAAAATGGGAAAAAAAGCATTTTTGTTGATAGATGTATCTTTGTTTTTCTGTTTACTGGTATCTATAAACACTTAGAGTAATTCTTCAGATTTCTAGCCGGGGATTTCTTATGCTCATGTGTAAATAAACCACAAAGCCACAAATAAGCACTTGCCACTTTGAATGGGTTTTTGAAAGCTAAATGCAGGGGCACAGTTGAACTTCAGAAAGAGTACTTACAAGCAAGGATTTGCAAGGATGTACTACATTAAGGCTTGCTAAAGCATGGCTGTAACTTTGGCCAAAATATTTATAAAGGACTCTTGTGCTGATGCCTCAAACCTATCACCTTATTACTGCCTATATCCTGCAGTTTGAGAACTGCCATTCAAGGAAAATTGCAGGACTTAGAGCACATGACTGGTAATGAGAAACATTCCACTTGAATATTCAATCAGTTTCGCCTTAGTTTGTGGTGGCTCAGTCAAGGGCTGGATTGAAGAGCTTGTTTTAGACAGCGGTTTCTTCCTGAACATCTCCAGCTCTGCCAGGGCAAAGGCCAGATGCTACCTCAGGGCAGCATTGCAGCAAGGTTAGGAGGAGCACTGCAGCTTTGTCACTTCTGCACTGGTGGGGTCAGGGAGAAGGCAGGGTTTTAGGAAATAAAGCAGTTTTACACACATGATGGTATGCTATGTTAGTAAAGGGCCAGGATGCACATTTCGGTTGGCCAAGGCCTTATGGGCATCCCTCCAAAAAGGCCATACAGCTATGAGGGTGCCTGTGTTTTGCTTTATGGGGAGGGGCAGACGAGGCAGAAAGTAAAAATAATTTTGCCAAAATGGTTCTTGTCTTGCAAAAAGAACTTGGACATAATTTTTCTTAAATTCTATGCAAATACTCGGGATAAATAATGTGTTCAAACTTTCCTGGCTGTTCCAGCAGGCTAGATATAACATTCTTCACAACTACTGAGAATGGTCTTTCAGTCCAGATGCAACTTTATTTCTTTATCTCTGTGATTAAGCATGTTTTACTAAACTTTATTTTATTGCAGCTTCCCAGAAATGCATGTTTTAATATACCAGACAAGAATAAGCAATGAGCTCATACGCAGAAAAAAGTCTGGTTTATAGTTATTGAATATACATGCTCTGTGTTTGCTATGAGTTTAATATGTATGTCATGCATTCTACTAAACAATTCAAGCATAAATGGAAAAGTTGGGTAATAATGGAAAGAATCTAAACCTTTTGAATGCAAAAGGGCTTGGCAGAAATATAGGTAGGAAGTAAGAGCTTTGATTATGCTGTTTATACTTGTTTTTAATAGCAAGCTCCCCAACAGCCATTGTGAGGAAAGGGCATTTTTGAAGATCAGTACAGGCATATCAATTAGCTGGTACATCTGACACAAGAAAATATGCTTATCTTATTGAAATCTGAAAACAGAAAAACTGCAGATTTTGTAACTAATACACAGAGATAGAGCAGAATCCTGCGTGTTTGGCAATGCAGGTCTAGCTTCAAAAAGTAACTTTAAAAATAGCAGCGTGAATCATCCAGCAGTTTCATATCAAAGGTGCTTAACTACAAGCAGTCTGATGGTTTTCCTAACTGTCAGCAGTGCACAGTCTCCCTGGAAGCTGGAAGTCAAACCGTGTTGCTTTTGGCTCACACTTCAGCAACAATAGGAATTGGACCATTAGATGCTACAGCATGATCTATTACCCTCCACGGACTTCATTCCTTCAGTCCCCTTCTGTTTCAGAGCTTGGGCCTTTTTAGAAGTTGTTGTTCATGTTGTTGTTTAATTTATTTTATCTTTGGACCTGTTGGTATCCTTTAGACCTCAGACACCTCAGGCTCTCTTTTCTGGCATGACTAAAGGTAGAAGAAACAGCAGTCCCTGGTTTCACCCCTTTCCAGGGAACAAAAAATGGCCCCAGATGAAGCAGAGCAGATAAGTTGACTGTCATCAGCACTGAAACCCAGCAATGCCATGAGGTCCCCAGAACTTCAAAATCCCCCCTAAAGGGCTATCTGGAATATCTTGTTTCATCCAAATTGAGAGGTCCAAAAAAACCCATTATATTGATAAATAGTTAGAAAAGGGCTTGCAACCAGGCCTTGTTTGGATAATTTTTTTGTCCCTCATACAATGCATTGTGGATGAAAAGGACAGGCTTTTGGACACTTGGATTTGGGCATGGCAGTACTGCAGTGGTAAAGCCCAAAGGCCTTGTCACTGTTGCAGTAACCAGTGACAAGTATTGGCTGATAGGAGGGCAGAGCAAAATCTGCAAATGCACGGGGCAAATAGCTCCCCTCAGGCTGGATTTTTCCTTACACATCAGCTGTGCAGCTGCAGGAAAGCTCTGATGCCAGGTGAGGAGCTGGCATAGTTCAATTGCTTGCACTCTCACCCGCTTGATTAAACACAGGCATTTGCCCATGTTCTCTAAATTACTCGGGATCATTTACAGTTGTAAAAATATGCTGTTACAAAAGCTTTGTTGTTCACCTTTAGGGATGAACATGTTCAGCCCTGACAATGTTATCTAGAGAGAACAGCAGCTCAAATCATCTCAGACATGCTTGCAATATAACACAGCTTCAGGCAAGGCTCACTGACACCAGGGCTGCAAAAAAAAGGAATGAAAATGAAGTGACCATTACAATGACCAATGTGAGGCAGATGACACAATTTTGCTTGAACAACCAAATTTAAATAACAGAAAATTGCACTGCCTGTCCCTTTTTTTCTAGTTCTCTGGAGGTGTTCTTTCTGTGGCAATGAATTATTCCCCGGGCTTTAGCATAAAACAGCGTGTATCCCTGAAGGCTGTAGTGCAGTCTGCCCAGACAGAGCACAAGGCTTCAGAAACATTGCCGTCTCGTGGCAGTCTCCTGGCACCACTGCAGCTGCTGTAGTACAGACAGCCTCGCCAGAGGTCACAGGCAGGTGTCACAGGTATTTAGTGGTAGGCAGGATACACAGCGGAAACTTCCTCAAATTTCACAGATGAAGATAGAGAGTTGGTTTTGTGCAAAATAAAAAAAAGAAAGTTAATCAGATGAGACAGGTGCCCAGTCAGATGATGACAAAGTAACTGAACTGCTGCCAAGTGAAAGGCAGCCCTGGATTCCCTTGGTGGGTTTCTGTGCTTTCATGAGCCTCGTAGCAGCCCTGAATTCAGTCACCTTGCTGAAGCAGTTCAGCGTCTCCATCAACAGTCAGGAAGGTTTACAGCTCAGGAAGGCAGATGACCTGGCACGGCTTTCTCAGAATGGGAGCTCTCTCTTCTTTTCCAAGCCAAACTTGCGGTCCTGTCTCCAGCACACCCTGTTACACGCACTCAGTACAAAGTGTTACAGTCATTTTGCAGCAAATACCAGATGAAGATATCCTAAATAATGTGAATATATTTTTTTTCGTTTTGTTTGGGTTTTTTTTCCCCACCGACATTAAATCAGGTTTTCTGCCATGGATTGCTTTAGCACTCATCACTTAAAAGTAATCATTATCTCTGTGTATAAATTACCGTCATTCAGAGTATTTTAGCACATACTGTACGGTGTGCTTTTAAAAGAAAATCAGCATCTGTCTTAATTTTTGACGTATGAATTATTTCCTAGGATTACAGTCTTTAACATTAGTCCAGTGAGAGTCAGCTTTCCCAGTCTGGGGCTATTAAACACCAGTTTGGAAGAGCTGCATGGATGGGAGTCTGACTTGTACATCTGGCAGTCTACACTGGGCTTTACACAGACCCTATCGAACTTGGTGGATTTCCACTGACCTGTGACAAAGGATCTCTTTATCATATGCCAGATGTGTTGACCTCCTGTCCTGTAGTATCCTCCAGAGTTTGTATGAATATCCCGTATATTGCTGTCTGCCCAGAACTATTGTAAGGAAGAAATCCTTGCTAGACCATGAGCACCAGTTCTGGGAAGGGTATGTGCTTAATAGTACAGTGCCTCAAACCATGTCTGGTTTTTAATAAAGCTTAGAGAGGCTTTTCTGTGCCTCACCCAAATGATCTGAGCCTGAGCAGGGGCTCCAAGTCAGTGTGTGCTTCTGTAAATGGAGATGTCCATAGAAAAAGACAGGTAGCTCTAGAATCCCACTCTATACAGCACATAGTTGCTACTACTGCACTTCCATATAAATTTTACTGACTTATTTTATAAAATATAAACTTGAGTGCAGCTTTGAGCAATAATTGATGCTTTCAGTAACATTTTCTTCCCTCACACGCCCTTTTCCACCCCAAGGAAGACGCAGTGACTAAATCTGATCCTAGTGCATCCCACCATTTTTAAATTGGAACAAAGGCAGACTTTGGAGTTTCACTGGCTGGATTTCAGGACATTTTAAGGACTAATGGATAATTTTCCTAAAGACGTAGGACGTGTTTCACCAGTGGGTGCCTGAAGGATAGGCATCTCTGACTTTAATAAACTTCTGAGCATGCAAAAGCCATTGCCACTGAAGCTAGTGGCAGCTCAGGTGCTCTGAATCTCTGCTGTGTCATTTCTGCTATAGAGAAGCTGTGTTCTCTAGCACTGGCCCAGACTGGCTCTAGAGAATAAATTTGATATGGTGCATTTCGGTGGAGTATCTACACCTTCTGTGCCTTGGGTCACTGTGCAGGAGATACCAGGGCTGGGAGCTTACACCAGTTATGCCCGTTGTTCTTACAGGGATGGAGTGAAAACCAGCCCAGGCGAAACCTGGATCACCTTACAAAGGTGGAGTCAGTTCAGGCAAGAGCCAGTCACAAACAAAGCCCAGGCAATATGGGTGACCAGGGAGTTTGAGGTGCATGCAGAGATTCAAGCCCAGAGCTAACATGATAGTCTGACGTATTGCTCACGTAAGAGGGGAGTGTTCCTGTCCTTTGTTACCTCCTCTGTCATCACTAGAACCCATCTGGGGCTAGAATGTTTGCTGCCTTGTGAGACCAAGCCCTGTGATATGCAAAATATAATTTTGATGTATTTAATATCCGTGGCTTTAGTAAGTAGTGACTGATAGTCGCACCAGCTCAATGAAAATCCTGAGGAGGCAAAAAGAACTGAGGGCAAACACAGCTGTGATAATACTGGTTTTATAAGGGATTGCTGTAGCTACTGGTCCCAGTATGGATTTGCAAGGCTAGGTAGTGCTGTAATTTGATGCCTTTCTTGCCTTATTCACTCAAACGTATATAGTTTTATTTTATGTACCTACACCTTATAACCCTTGGCTTCATGTGTCTGTTGCTGTAAAATACAAGTGTGTCATTTTCTCAAATTTCCAACCTTTTCCTCTTCTGTTTGTAATAGATTTTTTTTCCCCCATCACTTAAATGCACTCAGGTTTCCTTAATGATGTGGTGCAGTTGCAAGAATGGTTTACACTGAGTAGCAGGAGCCTGTTGGCTTTCTGTTGCAGAAAAATATTTGCTTCTCATAGCTCATGATTGCTGCTTTTTTTTAATCAGCTTTTGTTTTCCCAGCTCCTCCCTCTGTTGTGTCTTCAGGTGAACCCAAGGACTATCTGTAAACCCTCTCTATGATCTTGGCATAAGATGCAGCTCACTGAACTGCCCTTCATGTTTGTTTTTGATATTTAATCTGTTTGGATATCCCTAAAACAGTAGAGTGACTTTGAGGCAGTGATAAGGTGCCAATCAGTTTATTAAGTCATCCTTGTACAGGACTGACAAGCTTCAACTGCTCTTGGAGCCTGACTTAATACAGCCAAGAAGAAATATGGAGAAAGGCATTCACTTGATTTTTATTTCTCTTAAATTCCAAGGTCAGCCGGTATCTAGTTTGCACTGCCCAAAACCACTTATCAATCTGCTTTTGCCTAGGCACATGGGGTGAGAAGGGAGATTTGCTCTTTGGGAGCTGGAACATTGGCATCTACAACTTGTGGTAGCTCCAGTACCCAAGCCCAGGCCCAGGTGTAGTTTTTACCTGGTCACAAGACCTACCAGAAAACAGACAATTGTCAGGGACAGAGGCTTCATAGACCTACAGTGACAAGACAGACCTGTTTAGAGCTGTATGTTAGACTTACCTGTTGTGAACTGTAGGACAAATGTTCCCAGCCACTCTGGGTAAGGCTGGGGATCCATCAAAGAGGTAAAAAGTTTGGCAAGATTTTTGGCTGGAAAATGTTCTTGTGGTATCCAAGTACTGCTATTTATTACAGAAAATCTGTACATGTTGAATTCTTTGGGTTTTTTGGTTGTTTGTTTGTTTGGTTGGTTTTTTTTATTTGATTGAGGGCTTCCTTATCACCTCTCCATATTCGCCTGGATGTATGCATATATGCCTGTTACTTATCTGTCTCCCTAACTGATTCCTTAATCTCAAGTAATTGAATTGACTTGATTTTAGTTGATGTCAATCAACTAAAACACAGAGGTAGAAAACCAAGATAAAGCAACGCTGACAGCCCTGTTTTAAAGTTGGACTGTTTTCTCTTCCAGTATTTTATATAATTACCTATAAAAGTATAAAAGGCTTAAAAGAAAGGAGAGAGGTCTGTCTTTTGCTGCCAAGACTATGAAAAAGAAGTGCAAATTATATAATAATGGATATCTATTACTGCAAATCAACTGTGTAGATTCCTTCTGGTAATGAAAACAACTATTTGATAGAGCAGACTGAATACTGCACAAGAATTAACAAACATTGAGGCATCTGATTCATCTACTCATAATGGCTTCCTATGAATAAACATGTAACCTTCCATGTTCAATTTCTATGAAAATGCTAGCAAAAGGGTTTATGGGCAGGAATAATCATATGCAACTCACAGAGATACTGATAAAAACCATACTTTGTACTTGTTGCATGGCTTGCATGCGCAGCCCAGCTCTGGCTCTTCTTCAGAGAAGCACTTGTGGTTTTGCCTAGTTTTAAGCCTACCTTTTCAGGTCGCATCAACTTCTGTTCCATGTCAAGAAAACAAAAGCTTTGCCACTCCTTTTGATGACAGTAGATATGAGCATATCATCCATGCACTCCAGAGGCATTCCCATTCCTAATTTATCCATTTCTGAATGTAAATAAAATGCTGTGTGCCATGGAGACATCACCAGGGGAGGGGTGTGTTTAGCCCATCAGTGCTCCAAGCTTGCCAGACAACAAAGCTGGGCAGGAAAAAGGCATGTTTCTCAGGAGCAGAGGATACCTTATTCCTCCTCTGGTGCATCATTTGGAGGGTGGACTCTGGCAGGGAAATCTCATTGCCAGCTGTGATGGCACAGCCCACGTTTACAAAGGTCAGGAAGGATCAGAGAGAAGGACATAGGCTGGTCTCAGGCAATGTGCCCCGAACGCAGATACTCCACCATCCAGTGCACAGCCCACTCTCTTCTCCAGGCTTTTTCCACCAGCATCTTCTGAACAGTGGTGTTTGTCATGCTCTTAGTGCTTTTTTTCTTCCAGTGAGTTCCCTTTGCAGTGGCAGACAGAAGACCCTTTTGCTAGAGAACTCAGCCCAGTATTTTCTGCCGGGGCTGAGGCAGCAGGCAATGGGGCAGTGTTTGGGGTGCTGGGATGAGGGCAAATGCTGGTGCTGAACAGCAAGGCTGGCAAATCAGTGAGCCTGTAAAGAGATCTGAGGGGTTATTGGGAAGTGCATTGTTAATGCTATTAAATATTACTTAGGCCTACAGCAAGCTGCACCTTCAACAGTCAAACTGTAATTGCTAGCTGATGCAGAAGTAAGGCTGAATATATGTAAATCCTGTTGAAAGCTAATATCATTTTGGCTTCTCAGGCAGATTAGCAGCCTCTGCAATTAACAGCATGGGCAGCTGATGATGTTAGTGGAGAATCTATCATACAGTGCTGTAGGATGTGTTCAAATTTGCATACAGTAGATGTTCCCGTTTTCCCAACCTTTGAATGAGCAGATAACACAGAGCCCATGCTGTGTCCCTTTGGAGGGGGAAAGCTAAGAGCCACAGGAAGGTGTGACTGGCTTCCAGTAACCTTGACTCTTCATCCCTTTTCTCATTACATTCATGGTTGATGATTCCAGGGGAGGGAGGGGATTCTGCCCCTCTGCTCCTCTCTGGTGAGAGCCCACCTGCAGTGCTGCCTCCAGCTCTGGGGGTCCAGCACAGAAAGGTCATGGACCTGTTGGAGCAAGTCTAGAGCACCACCAAGATGATCAGAGGAATGGAGCACCTCTCCTATGAGGAAAAGTTGAGAGAATTTAGATTGTTCAGCCTGGAGGAGAGAAGATTTTGGGGTGACCGAATTGCAGCCTTCCAGTACCTGAAGGGAGCCACAGGAAAGATGGAGAGAGACTATTTGCAAGAGCAGGTAGTGACAGGACAAGGGGGAATGGGTTCAAATGGAAAGAAGGTAAGTTTAGATCAGATGTCAGGAAGAAAATCTTCCCTGTGAGCATGATGAGGCACTGGCACAGGTCGCCCCGAGAAGTTTCGGCTGCCACATCCCTGGGAGTATTCAAGGCCAGGATGGACAGGATTTTGAGCAACCTGACCGAGTGGAAGGTGTCCCTGCCCATGGTGGGGGGGTTGGAACTAAATAATCTTTAATGTCCCTTCCAAACCCATAAATTCTATGAATGTCTCACCTCCCTGTTGTTCTGAAGTTCTAAGATTTGGCCTTTTACTCTGTCCTTCAAGAAATGAGCAATCATTTTGCTCTTTTCTATGTCTCAGCATATACAGTTTCTAGCACCTACCTGACTGTGGTACATCCCATTGCAGGCCTCTTGTTTTGAAATTTTCCATGCAGAATTTTAAAAGAGAAATGTTTTGATAAGGATTTTCCCCAGAAATTTGGAAGCATTGAAAAAAATGTTTCCAAGGGGTGCTCTAAGCAAGTAAATTTCTTTTTTTCTACAAACCTGAGAGCACCTCAGACTTTGTGTGTAGAAGCTACCGGTCTGTGATGGTTTCTGGGCTTAAATTATTGTTAACTCTGTTCTGTTATGAGCCATTTGTTAATGCTATTAAATATTACTTAGTGAAGGTTTTTCTGCATTTGTACAGTGGCTCTTATGGTGGGTGCTGCGCACTAGGCAATGCAAAGAAAAAATAATAGTGAAAATACTAGAGTCCTCAAAAGCCCCTCAGAATTGTTAATTACAGCACAGTTATTTTCAGTGGAGCCATCCCTGCAGGCAGGTGAGTAGCGGGGTGGGGAGGCTGTTAATTTATTACGGGGTCCTCCAGGTATTCACACACATTCATTCCACACATTCAGTACCATTCAGCACTCTTCGAGTAACTTTTTTTGTTACAGTGAACACACTTTGCTTGCACTATGTCCAGACAGCTCTTATCTTATTTTTCTGTCATTTAAATGATGTTTTCACAAGAGGAGGGTGAGACTGCTAATAGCAATGCTATCTGTGTTTCCTAAGGCTGTGCTGCATCACCTCAAGCTTTCCTTCTTGCTGCTTCCTTTCTTTCCAGAACTTCAGGCAACACGTTTCCATTGACAGAGCTGGAGTGGTGTGGGGAGGACTTCCACAGTTGTTTGCCAGGAGAGTAGATAAAATTCTCAGGGAAGCCAGCAAGATCTTTGCCACTTCTGTTAGCTGAGACTTCTCTCTATTTCTAAATGGTTCTGAGGAAGGACAAGTGGGTTGAACACACTGAGAGTAAGCTGATGACTTGACAGAGGAGAAAAAACCTTTTTTCTGCAATTTCTGTCAAAGTGAAATGATTATTTCCCTCTGTAATCCACTACGGCTCTTTGTCAAGCCTTGAGCATTGAATATGTGATTTGCAGGTAAAAGTATGCAGTGACATTTTTATTTGGGGAGTGTGGGGGGTCCCCCACTAGCTGAGAAAGTTTTCAAAATATCTTGTGGAAATACACAGGTGAATGCTCACTGCTTTGAAAAAATCCCAAGGAAGTTTTAAGTCCACACATTGTGTACACAGAGGTTTCCAAAGTGCAAGGCTGTGGCAGCAGCTCCCTCCCAGATGACACAGCAGCTTGGATGCGTGTGGCCCCTACCCTGACAGGACAAACTGGGGGAAGAAGAACCAGGCTCTGGAGATGCATCTGTGGAAAGGAGAATTTCTATTCTTTCATAGTATAAAGACAGTTTCAGGCTCACTGTGGGGGATATTGTTTCCCCATTGTTATACAATTTTTTAAAGGCCTTATCTCGTTCCGCATACACACACACTTCAGAAATGTTAATCTCACTTTTGTGCTTAACTGTTTCGGAAAAGTGGGAGGCATTGTTCTCTAACATTTTTAAGTTACTAAGATATGTTTACCAAGAAATGTGATGTACTTCTTTCTCTGTAGCTGAGAGTGTTAGCCAAAAGTGAAGGAAAGTGGGAGGGCTTTATTGTAGAAGTCCTTTAAGGTTCCTGTGCTTCTTGGCTATCCTCTTTAAAGCCTTTTTAATAGCAAGCCCACTCAAGCAGTCTGACAGCTCACATCACTTTATACGTGGCTGCAAAACAAATGTGCGGCTGGGGAAGGACTGGGGAAGGACTTCGCTTGTCAGATCTGGCTGTGCCTGAGTTGGGAGCCCTCCAGGCAGATACCTCCTTGTCTCTAGGAAAGGGAATTACCTGGGTCAGCCTTCTACGAGCTGGCAGGGATTCTCTGATATTGGAAGGCTGCTTCAGGACTCCTTCCTTCTTCTCTAGGAGCTGCTCAGCAAATCCACCACGTAAACTTCTGCGGACTGAGTTGCTTTCTTGGTGGTTTGTTACAAAACTTTGCTCCATGTTTGCCTAGCTCAAATGTGGTCGAGCCAAACGCAAAGGAACTTCTAGATGGGGCTGCTGCTATTTTTGTAATTTTGGTTTCTTTATGCTCAACTTCTAAAGCAAACCTTCTCTCCAAGAACAAAGAACCTCAGCAAACCCCAGCGAGTCAAGTCTCTCCAGCATGTCGCCAGAGGGACCAGAGGTGTAATTTAGCTCAGCAGATTTTATTTGCCCAGACTCCACATGTGCAATGACAAACCACCCTGGTGTGTGAGGAGGCACAGATTGCCATGTGTAGATCTGTCACATGTGCACTGTTGGCTGAGCTATGGGAACTGGACAACAGGCTGTTTTAGAGCGGAGAGCCCAGCGGAGTAGGCAGCCCTGATTTGCACCAGTACTCCTGAGGAGTGGCATGTACCTCAGTCTACTTCCTCATGGTCCTGTGAGTTTACTGTCATGGACACCTTCACTTGTGGTCAGAAGGAGGGATGTGACCTTTGTTCATGGGTTGCAGGAAAAAGCTACTCTTCAAGCCCTCGCCATCTGTTTCTCCTTCCCTCTCCCTTCTTGAAGGAAAGTCACCACTGTCACTTAGGCAATGATAGTCTCTGGCTCCCCTAGATGTTTTAAACACTTGGTGCCCTGAATTAGGCTAGGAAGATAACCATATGTTTTTTCCTGGATTCTTCTTCAAATTGACTCTTCGGGATTCAACACCAACATTATGATACTGATATCTGCCAGTGAAAGGACTTTTTGTTATTCCCCATGAGTGAACAAAGCCTCAAATCTGAGAAGGAAAAGAAAATGAATGCTGTCTGGAAGGGTTCTGTGACCGCTCTGAAGAGAAGGATACGCCTAAGCTACATGCACATACCAGCCTGGGAGCTTTTCTTCATGTTTCAAGTTCGAGGAATATTGGGAGACAGAAGAGAAGCATTTCAGCACTTCTCAAAGGTATGAATTAACTAGCAGAAGCCCGATGAGAGACAAAATATTATCATCTTAGGAAAGATGCGGTGGAGGAACAGTACCTTCTTTGGCCAGCACAACCACAACCCAGGCAGGACTTATGGCCTCCCCTGCTTGTGGTGGCATCCCCAACTCCAATCCATACAGGACTAGGGGAGGGCTTTAGAGTTGAGAGGAATGGCTGGACTGTTCTTTTGTTGGACTGTGCTGGAGGTCTTTTGCCAGGCCTGCTGGACAGTAAGAGCAGGGCTGATGTGGCCTCTTACTACAAGTAAAACCTGGAGTTTTGCAAAAGAGAGCACCATTGCTGCTACCAAGTTACAGATCTTCCATCCACTTGACACCTGGAAAAACATTGGGACGGTAAAGAACCAGTGGCATCAGCAACCTCAGAGGTGTCACCTATGCTTTTTAATTAATTTCTTTGTAGGTAACTTAGACCACAACATGTTCTGGTTGTTTTGTGGTGGTGTTGTAGATGATGATAATGATGATCTTTTAATGAGCTAATACATTCATTACTCACTATGCCAACATGTAAAGCAATTACTTCTCTTCATTCAGAAACTATAAGGGGTTCCTTTTGAGGACAGATTGGCAAACATCTCTTAGCCAAGGATCCAAGGGCATCGTCCTCTTTCAGCTGCACAGCTACTCATTAATATTTGAAAAGGTTTACTGCAAAATTTAGGGTCGGAGTGTAGTATTTTATGCAGTTATTTCAAAATTCATAGATTTCTAGATTTTTCAGGCCAGAAGGGACTATTATGCACACCTCCTCTGACCCCCTGTATAATGTAGGCTACATTTGTTTAAAGTTTCGATTTGTTTTCCTGAGCAAACTTGTATTTATTATATATAGTTTGGTATAGAAGAGCAGCTAGTGAAAAGGTTGAAACCCATAAATATTATATCAGACCACCTGGTGCTCTGAAGCTTGATTCTGAATGATGGCTGCTCAAAATGAAGAGTAGCTTGAAAGACAGGGAGATATAATGATGTGCCTATTGCAAAGAGCAAATGAATTGGCTCTATGTCAGGGAAAGTTCTATCTGGGAGCCCGATTTCAGTTCGTGTTGGTTTTTTTCCTCTGGAAACAAATGCTCTTTCAGTCAGCATAACCTTTATTTTAAAAATAAGGAAGGGGGAGGAAGGTTTCTGTAGGAGATCACACTATATCTGAATAACTCAGTAATGAAAAGCTATCTCAAACTGACAAAGGGAATGCCCCTTAGAGAAAGACAATATTTACACTTAAAGATGTGCATGCAGAAAATAGCCTGACGCACCCATAACTGTAGTCACTGTAATGCAATGGTTTCATCTGAATAGCAGGGACATATATTTTGTGCTTACTGACATTCCATTGTGTGATTGAAGATGTGTTGAATGGGTCAAGAGAGATGTTTCTGTCTTAGCATCTCTGTTTTAAACAAAGATGAAAAGGAAGGGCCATAGGAGTCTCAGGCTGAGCAGCAGTTTCTGTGACACTTAGCCTGGGCTTTGATGATCTCGCTTTCACTCAGCCTCTTGCTCCCGCTGGAAGCCTGCGGCAGGGCTTCGCAGCTCAGCACAGACCCACCATGTAAAAACTACAGGTTCTGTCTTAATTATTAACTTTAGCTGTTTGAAATAATCCAAATGCTGCCCTCTGATCTGAGAAAATGAATAAATACATTGGGTGTGAATGATGGGAGCTAGGAGGAGGAACTCGGAGGGGATGAGGGCAGGAGTTTTTGCCAGGCTCGGTTTCCTGAGAATGAAACAACTTTCAAGGGCACGGGGGTTGGGGGGATATTATTTTTATTTATTTATTTTTCTTCTCCAGATGTTGTTATGCTGGAGGCTTGTCCCTGATTTGGAGACTATGTTTTACTGCCTGAGTTGGGAGAGAGAAGATATTCTCACACTGAACAGCAGCATAAATTCTCTGGGGGCATGGGAGGAATTCTGCTCATGGTACATTGACAAATGAATTAACCAGGGGAGGTACCTCAGGTTCCCACAGGTACAAAATCCAGCAGTAGAGCTCAGCAAATCATGATGTTCTAGCTGCCAGCTTTTCTCAAACCTTGTCCAGCTCATTTAGCCTTCTTTACATTTTGCTAAGCTACATTTGGTCTCTGCACACCCTGTTTTATTCCAGTGAGGACAAGATAAATAAAGACAAGAATGTCAGTGGTATGAACACATAATTGCTTGTGTGCAAAGACACTGCTGCCTCTGTAGAAGCAGGCTAGATCCCAGAAAATGAGTGAACCATTCTGCATTCGTCCATGTCTGATAAATACAAGAAGTATAAAAAAAGCAAGGTATGCATTAATAAGAGAAATTAAGTTGGTTGTATCGCTGTGATGTGCAAGGGTGTTCTCCTACACAAAGTGAGTGATTTTAATTTGAGTCATCATTTCTTTGTTTTGATAATGTTGTAGCTCACTTTTCAGTCCATTCAGGTCTTTTGCTACTACTGGCAAAACACCTATCATTGGGTTGGTTCTCTCTCTATAGGTATTTTAGGAGATGCTATAAGCATCATGTAACCACGTTTTAATAATTATTTCTGATTATACCAGCTGCTGTCATCTGGCCTTAAGGTCCTGTTCCTTTTCTTCATGCCTTTTAATATACTTAATTGTCTTTCTATTAAAACTTCTGTTTTCTAATCATGACACAAGTATCATATTAGACCAATACATTGTTGGTACCTTTGTTGTTTTTAATTTTATGTTGAAGAAAAGAGTAACTGCTGGCTCTGTGGAATAGATTTGGTGCCGCGAGGACTTTTTTAAGCAAGACACAATTAATACAACAGCCAAACGGTAGGAAAAAATGGAAGAAAAATTAGGAGCCACTCATAACAATGTTTTGCCATTTTTTGCACATGCTTGTTTGACAGGTTATGTGAGTGTGAAAGGATGGTGAGTGCTGTGTGTTCATTTTCTTCTAAGAAGTCCTCTGAGCATCCATTTGGGATGTAATGAAAGATCTTTGTACATTAAGTCATGAGAAATTCAAGGATTCGCTCCTGAGCATCTTGATCAGTAGGATTTTTGTTTGTTGGGAGTTTTTTCCCCCAAGGAAGGTTTTGCAGTGTGGTGACCTACTGACAAATTAGTTGATGGCATATCAATGGTTTAAAAAGTATGGTCCTAGGCATGGTGCTTGGCCTGGAGAACCAGAGCAGAGCAGTTTTGTGTGGGTTGGACTAAGCACGGTGCTCCTTTTCTCATTCTGAAGATGTGTGTGTGTAAAGGAAGGGTTCTTCAAAGAAGAATTGCACTGCATGACCATGCGGTTGGATGATTTCTGACATCTGCCACAGAGCTATTTTATGCCTGATGTGGCCATTTGGGCCTTGCTTGTAGGCAGTGCACACAAAGAATTGGGCTTTTCCAAGGTAAAGTTCATCTGGCCTATTTTCAGTGTCCTATAATAAACACGCTCCCTAGAAATTCCAGTACTGAATAGAAATGCAACCTACGGAGGTTAGCTCTTCTTTGTACATCAAACCTTTAATCTTCCTAAATTTGGATGAGAGAATCCAACCTCATCTGTCATGATAGAGCTCCACTTCCTTAAGGAGCTGCTGGAGATTTTCAAGTATATAAAATAGTAATTCAAACCTCTAATTTTGAAACAGATTAATCCATGCTTTTGTCTGTTTACAAATATGGATCATGCTTTGTATCAGCAGTTGTTTAAGGCACATGAGGAGTTTGTGTCAGGTTCTGAAGCAGCATTTTTAGCAGTTTTTATCAGTGCCATAACTCAGATTGATCAGTGGAGGAGAAGAGCACATCACAACTGGCAGAAAAAAAAAGATTGGATGTCAGCTGTTAGCAAGGAACTCTATCTGCTCTTCTGCTCTGTCTTTTCCTTTTGAAACCATTCTTTGTTCTCCGGGGAAGAGATTTCCACCCCCATATATGAAGAGAACCTCTATTCAGGCACAGCCCTGATGGAATAGCCATAGTCTTGGTGACATTCAGTCTCTGAATGTGCTCAGTCCTTTTATATAATTTTTTTACTTATGCCCCTGTCCACAGGGGGAAGTAGTAGAGACTTAGGAACTGAGCAAAGTCCACCCATGCAGCTCAGCCAACAGTGGGAGTAACTTGCCATCACTTCCAGGTGCAAACTTTCAGATCAGTGTATGTGGGATTGAATGATAGGCTGGTGTCAGCCATCCAGGGGCTCACAGTCTCCATCTCCAACATTACAGGGACATACCTGTGTTCTCCTTATTCACTAAAGGGTAATTTTCAGACAGTCAAAATAACTCATGATCACCTTTAAGAACCTCACAGGGATATGGAGCCAGTATGACTCATTACTAAATTACTCAGAGCCTTGATGATCATTCTTAGTATCATTCTCATTATATTTTATGTCAAGTAGCTGGACACATGTAAAGGAGTGAGAGTTCTCTCTCTGTGGAATTACTTGCTTCCAGACCTGGAAACAGCACAATGTGAAAGAACAGCACTTAGCTAAATTACATTATTATGAGCTTTATCAAACACCTATCCATATATCCAGAACTCCGTCTTCCACATTCAGTGACCTGTCTCTTGGTGCTTTGCCCTGATCAGAGCTGCACAGAGTTTTCTGTAAAGCCCTTGCACAAAGTCACTCTAGAGTGCATGTACAAAAAACAGCAAAGGAGCTCAAAGCTGTCTCCCAGACCTGATCCATTTTATAGTATAAATGCCTTTAAAGAAGGTTTCGGGGAGAAGTTTTCCATGAATATGGATCAGATGCAGTAAGTTTTGATACAAAGGGAGGTAGAATCAAAGAATCATTGAATCATATGGTTTGGGTTGGAAGGGACCTTAAAAATCCTCTAGTTCCAACCCCCATGCCAGGGGCAGGGACATCTCCCACTACTCAAAGCCCCATCCAACCTGGCCTTGAACACTCCCAGGGACAGGGAATGCACAGCATCTCTCGGGTCAACCTGTGCTAGTGTCTCACCGCCATCACTGTAAAGAATTTATAACGTGTCATCTAAATTTATCCTCTGTCAGTCTGAAGCCATTGCCCCTTTTCCTGTCGCTACAGGTCCTTATAAAGAGTCCCTCTCCAGCGCTCTTGTAGCCCCTTTAGGTACTGGGAGGTGCTGTAAGGGATCTACCATAGGTGATCCACCATTTGTAAAATGGGGGAAAGATGCAAAGGAAAGGGCTGCCTCTCTATGCCTTCCTGCTTCAAACTCTGAATGTGCCTTAGCAGAGAAACGTGGAGTGTCAGATGAACTTGCCCCCTCCTCAGCCAGCAGCTGCCTGCACTGGATTAGGTACATTAGCAATACCCAGGTAGCACTTGTCAGATGTCTAGAATTCTTCTTTTCCTTCATTTTCAAATCACTTAAGATCAGAGAGTTGTTTGTGTCTTGTTTTATTTTTTTTGTCCTTCTGGTCTTTTCTCCTTCCAGACCTTAGCCACTGGTCAGTGTATTAATTTGTAACTGTTTTTCTGGTGAAGTAGCATGCAATGATAATTTGTTACTGTGAAACTTGTAATGAGTTTTAATTATGGCTTCTAATGCCACGCACTGTCATTTAAATCTCAATGGCTGTCACTTCCACGTTCTCTTCCAGAGAAAATACAGCTCTTTCCCCCTTCAAACATCTGCATTAGTGCACAGTTTATGCTTGCCTCGGTGGGGCTAAGTGAGTCACAAAATGCCAGCTCCTGGAATTATTAGCTTCTCTGACTTAGGCCTGGTGGAGAAGAAAGCCAACATAATCTATTTGTTACTTTCAGTGGGCATTCTGGAAACAAGAGAAACACTGCAGACTCAAGCAGACATGTCCTTGCAGATACACTGGTGTGGTTTTGTTTGTTTGGAGAAGCCCAGCCTTGTGACTCTTGCTGTATTTTTTACAAAGAAAAACATAATCATGTAAGCAATTATTTCTGTGGGTACTTTCCTGAGCAGATGGTCTGCTGCACTGAAGCTGTTGGAGTTCTTCCTTCTCATTTCACCAACATTAAATTTGAAGCAGTTTTTACCATCTTGTATTCGTGGGACATAGGGGAGCAGGAGAGGCTTCTGGTCAAATCCCAGCAACAGCACAGCAAATACTTGCAATAAAGCTCTCACTCAGGTCATGTGCTATGCCTGAAATGGAATACATTTGACTGTGTTTTTAAAGAGCTGGGGGCACAGTGTCTGCAGTGCATAGGCCAGCCAGATCTGGAGGCAGACACACAGTTTCCTTTGACAAGAAGCCTGCTGACAGGGTGTGAGGACAGACAGGAGGATGGAGCTGGGAAACCTCACAGCCTCATCCTGGAGCAAGCTCACCGGATGCCACAGGGCAGTAGCAGTGGAGTTTGGGCAGGTGCGGCAGAGAGAAACATTGAGAGTCTTCAACTTTCCATGAGGAGCCAGCACAGGAGGAAGCATTGCTCTGGGGTGCTGACTTTTTCACTGGTTGCTGTAACGTCAAGTTGGGACAGTTGTAGTTTTGTAATGTTGCTAACTCTTGGGAAGTCACTCTGGGACTTCTGCACTGGGAAATGTAAGTCTTCAGCCTGAGCTCCCACGGCTTCTCTTAGCTCGTCACCAGCCACAGATTCGTAAGCTCTTACATGAGCCAGGCAGAAAGGAACAAACCCACAATGTCTGGCATAGCTGTATGTGGTCAGTCATCTCTGCTGCAAGAATGTCCCCAAAGGAAGAGCCAGAGGAAACTCTGCTAGCTGAAGATACTCAACTGTTTACTTAGTGTTGTGTGCTGAAACAAGATAATCTCATTCTCCACTTATTCTGTTCTTTTTTTCTAAAGCTTAGGCTGAAACCTAAAACATGATCTCCTTGGTAACTCTGGTTAAACAGAATAGAAACCTGGCACATATCTAAATGAAAGCTGAGATTTTCAGAGGAGCCAGAGGGGACTAAGCAGTCACTTCTGAGCAGGAGGGATTTGCAGTTAACTCCTAGTGTTTTCCAGGTCTGATTCTCTATGCTTTCCCTCATGAGCTTATTCATGTTGTGTAGTGGAGATATGTCTACACAAATATTAAAAATATGTGGAAGCCTGTATTATTCTTTGATTTTGCTTCCAGTTGTTTCTTCATCTTGGGGATTTCCTCCTTCTTAAGTTCCTCTGCTATCATTAGCCAGCATCATCAGTCAGAGAACAATGTCAGGGCAGCAGTTAGTACAAGCAGCTCTCTGCTGTCAGACTTTTTACTGTCCTTATTACAGAAGAATGAAACCTTTTTCTTCACTGAGCTCTCAAAGACATGCTCTGTGTGTGTGTGTGTGTGCACGTGCATGTGTTATGGAGCAAAGTGGCAGAGTCATTCTCATTATTTCAGAGTTTAAAAAGATGTTAAATATAAAGCAGGACCTTGTCAGGCTGTATTCTCATTGCCTTCTCAGCGCAACCTCAGTGGTGCTTTCTGATATTAAGTATTGCCTCTCACTTTCAATGGGCTACTTGTGCTTTGGTTTGATTGCAAGTATTTCTGCTTTTATTAACAGGAATGAGGAAGGAGTGATGCATTGTGAGAAACTATTTTACTAAAAACTGGGGTGTCTTCTGGAGTTGACAGGATGTAGTCTGCTTTTACGGGGAAGTGGACGCTACCTGCAGGAGCTGACAGAGATATGAGTTGACTTTTCTGTAGCCAGCAACTTCCATCCTTTCCTTCTTCAGCTGCATTTTCCCTGGCAGTAGAAAGCTGAGAGAATCTTCTGACAGCAGTTCCTTCCTGCCAGCACAACCGTGTAGTTCCCTTCTGAGCTGCCCTGGCCTTGCCCACTTAGTAATCAGGGAGGGAGTTGATATGAAATGTGGCCACATTCTGCCTCACCCAACATGGAAAGCTGATGGCTCTTCCCTACCAGCAAAAAGGCATATCAAAGGGTTAGCTATTTCCTGAAGTCCTGCTGATGTGGCGGGTAGAGAGGTGTGGGTCTGGCAGTGGGAAAGTCTCACAGCTGTAACTCATTAATTTAGAAGGGTTTGGCCCCTTGTGATTCCCCCATGCTCTGTACATAGCATTAACTGGAAAACTCAGTGTGGTGCAAGTGAGGTACCTGGCTTAGTAGCAGCAGGCTCATTTGCGAGGCTCATGGATAAGGGAATGTGCTTCGCTCTGGAGGCGGGAATGCTCAGGTGATGGCTGTGGTGGGCTGGGAATGTAGAGCTGCACTTCCAGAGCCCATTGCACGGGTGTCTGGAGAGCCGCAGCCATGGGCCCTATCAGCATAGCTCACTCCTCAGGCTCAAGCAGTTCAGTCTTGCAGCAGGGAAGAGCTCTGTGCTTTCAAGGGGAGGAGGGGATAGTTAAATTGGCAGCTGGAAAAGATGCCATAGGTTAGCTTCTGTGATCGAAGATGCCCCAGCAGAGATTACTGCAACATCTGCTTTGCTTGTCTTGCGCATACCTACATATTCATGCACAGCTTTCTGATCTCTCAGGAGATGACTAGTGAGCTGTAAACCTCCTGCTTTAGCTGATGGGAGATGAAACATTTTTCTCTGTTGTATTTTCACCTCCAAAGAGTTTTTCAGGCTTACAGGAAAAGACAGGTCCTTTAGAGGGTGCCCTGCTCCTCACCTGTTTCCTGATAAATGCAAAGAGGAGTAGGAAATTACAAAAATAAGTGTGTGCTAAGAACTTGTCTATCTCAGGAATAATACATCTCTGTACAGTCCCCATGAGCTAATGCCGCGTGGGGGAGTGTGAGGGAGTGACGTTCAATCCTGCTAAGATGTGGGTGGCCCTGCAGTGAAGAAAGGTTCCTGACACATCCAGCAAGGAGTGTGGAATGTGCTCCTCACCCAATCCAGGCCATTTTCTGTAAAGCCAGCTGAATGAAAGGAAATAGAACGACGACGGTGTGTTAGAACAGCCAGAGAAGTGGATCCCATGTGACTGCCAGCTTCCCAGGGCAAGGATATAGCACAGCTCCTCAGACCTGCCAGGGTGGCTCTTGCAAGTGAGCTTACAAGCTGCAGGTTGCAAAAAGCCTGAGTTTGATGTGTGCTGCACAACACGCTGCAGAGCTTGTCTTGCAGAGCAGAAGAAAATGATGGAAGCTCTTTAAAGTGATCACTGCACAACCCTTGTCTGGGGGGAGGATATTGCCCAAATTTTCTTGATATTCTGAGTACACTAACTGTACAAACATCTGGGCTATTATTCAGTTAAATCCATCTAAAAATAAGTTGGATTTTTGATGTTGAAGATCTCACCTTTTCATTCCAGTCCTCAAGAGAAGTCACAATAGTACATGGCAAGTCTCTCCCTTTGGGTACATCCCAGATTTGCACTGCACCTGGGAAAAGACAATTTTTTCCTCTGTTTTCTTCCTCTCCCTTCCTTTCTTCCAACTGGTGGCTTAAAATAATCATCCGCATTCAGCATCTCATTTGTTATTTGATCCCTGATTTCCATCCTACTGGGTGTGTTACTGTGGTGAGCACGTGGCGTTGTTAGTTGGTCCTTGACTTTCTTAAATTGCATCTTACCCCATGAATTGGTCTGTGTTAAGGCAGAGCATCCCAGAAAGATACTTCCAGGTTTGACACACATGCTGCTAAGAGGATTTTTTTCCTTTTCGTGCTCCCTGCCACCCTGCTCCTCTAAAGAGAATCGACATGTTTTCAAACCAGTGTTCAGCTCATTGCTCCCTCAGCTCCGAAGCCTCCCAGGTACAGCAATCATTCTGAGGTTTGGCATTTGTGTTCTGGCAAAAGAAAGCAGAGTGGTTTTTAAAAAGGTTCTGAGCACTTGATAAAAAGGAAAGGGACAGTCTTCAGTTCTAATGATCTGGCAGGATAGAAATTGTTGGTCTTTTCTTTTTCACTGCTCGCTTCCACACAAACTGGTGTGCACTCTTTTGCAAAAGCACCTAGACACTCCAACGTGCAGCAGATGCAGAAGAACAAACTTTTGCTTGAAAAGGCTGCGTCTAAGGTGGTCCAAAAGTTGTGAACAGATATGAACAGATTGTTAACCGAAACGTGTGTTTTTCAGATTCTTTTCTGTAGATTGAAAGGGTTGGGGTTTTTTAATTCATGTTTAGAGTAAGCAAAGAAATAATTCTTTCATTTTGTTCTCCCTTTTTTAACATTTCAATAAGTAGAGATATCAGTGGAGCATTTTTATAGAAATGTTTAGAGTGTTAAATGGAGATGTCAGTCTTAAACTTTTCACAACATTGTCGTCCCTTCTTGATCAATTCACTCTTACTTATTGAGACTTGTTTGTGTTTCAGTGCTGTGTGTGATACATTTAGTGCTTGAGCAGCTCTGCACAGAAAAATGACCTTTCTTCCACAGGAGTCTCTTTAGAGAAAAGCAATTATAAGTGCTTAAATTGAAGGATTCACAGCACCATTTTACAGCAAACTTCTGTCCACCATCACTCAGAGCAAAGCACATACCAGACAGGCAGGCAGGGCAAACCTCTGTTGCAACAGCCAGAGATGCTAAACACCACACACAGGCAGCACAAGCAGATGAGCAAACCACTTGATTCAGGCCTGTCAGTGAAATAATGACAAGCCAGGAGTTTGTGTCGTCCTGCTTGTAGCCCAGGCCTGGTGCCCATGTTGCAGCTTTTCTTTGTTTCCATCAGTGCCATATGTGGGGGTCATCTCAGTCTCCACCTAATGTCTCCTTGGCTTCTGCCTGTTCTTCACTGCTGAAGGAGGGGGACTTTGAGACTACCAGGAGCATAAGTGGGTACTCAGAAAAGAGAGCCATGAGGGGAAAAAAGGCACTTTTTCCTTAGAGATGGGAACTGCTCAGTGCCATATGGGAATGCCACCGCACATGCCCCATAAGCACTGCTGGGAGAGCTGGTGTGGGACCTGCACCGCCACACTCGGGCCTCCCTGTGGCCCTTTGCCCTGCAGGGAAATTCACTCTGGGGGGAGCTCTGCAAAAACTCGGCATTCATCTAATCACCAAATTCAGGTCTTGGTCTGCTTCCAGTTGAAATCAAAGTCCTGACTCGCACCAGTTCCCATAGTGCTGGACGGAGGCTTGGAGAAGTCAACATTTCTGGGGGCTGCCCCACTTTGCAACTGCAAGGGCAGATATAGAGGGAATGCAGAGGAGCAAGCACCCAGAGCTGTGTTTGCAAGGACTAATATTTAACACTGAGAACATAAATACTCTTTAAGTGTTTAACATAAATGATTGTGGTCATAAAGCTGGAATGGCACAGGGGCTTCATGCATCTTCGAAATGTTTTGACATAACAGCCTAAACGAGGATTTAATAAAGTTCTTGTGCTCTAAAAAGTACTCGTAATTTTTGCTTAATTTCTACATGTTTTCTCCCCCTTTAATTGTAGTTCGACAAAGCAGAGGGACTAATCTCAGATAAAAGTAGAAACACCAAGATTAAAGTGCACTGCTGTTTATTTTTAAGGGCAGTGGGTTAATATGAGCACTCTATTGTTGATGTCAGCATCACAAGCTAAAGATAAACACCACTCTTCTGCACTTACATCACATTTTCAAGGCATTATTCTTCATTAACAAATATTTTCTTCTGCAATGGAAAAGAATGACTTTGTCATATGCTTATTGGCTACCAATCATAACCATTTTGTGCCTGTTCTGTAAGATATTTCTTTTTATCATGATCTTTGCTTTTAAGTGTAGTTTTTGTTTTAGTTTCCTTAAGTTCTGCCTCTTTTTTACAATGAAACTATTCCTTTATCTTTACAAAATAATTTTATTTTCTAAATGCATGGTGTTTTTCTTATTGTCCCTTTCTTACCATTACCTCAAGTAAGATATTAGGAACTTAATGCTCTTGCTGTTATAAATCTCCCAAATGTTCTATGGGTAAGAGCTGATAATGTATATTTACAGAATTGTTCCCTGCTTCTGCTTTCCTTCTCTTGCTCAATTTATTGTTGGAGACTTTAGTTGTTTTATGAGTAAAGTCCTGTAGTAATTTGCTTCAGAAAGACTGGGAGATAATATCTACCTAAGGAGTTACAAAGACACTAATCATTGTAATCTTTCCTCTTGTCAATCTTTCAGAGTGTTCCTTTAAGAAATTTATCACCTGTGTTCAGGTACTTGTGTCCTCCCATAAAAATTTCAGCATGTGATTAATGAATAGCACGATTTTCTAAAAGAAATGGAGAGGTTTTGAAGCCATGGAGAAACATATTTGCTTTTCATTTGAAAGGCCTTTCTGCAGACCACCAAGAAGCGCATCCTACAGCTGACAGATGTTACATGTTTCTGATGCTGCTGTGTAGAAAGCCAGGCAGTAAAAAGCTGTGCCATGTGAAATAACATGGACAGCTTGTAATTTAAAATACTTTCTTGCTGTCGACTTATTTTGACCTGTACCTCTTGCAGGACAGTCTCTGAAATGTATGTGTCCCTTGCTTATCTCTGTTAAAATCATATCTCTTGCATCTTACTCATCTGGAGTGGCACATGCAGGTTATAGCTAATATTCTTCCTCTATTGCTCCTATTGTTCTTCAGATGAGTCAGAACAAAAGTTTAATTTTTTTTATGCTTAGGAAGTAAATTTAGTTAATATAGCTTACTGAGACAAAAATCCCATTGGCCAGACTTAAACTGATTCTCAGTCACTGTCTTCCTATGTGGAACCTTAGAAATATTTTGTCATTTTTTCCAGTCCAGAACAAAAAGAAAAATCAGTTATCCTGAAATCCTTCTGAAACATTTTCCTTTCTTCTGGTGGCTCTAACTCACAGAAGAACCTACTGAAAAGTGCTACAGTGGTTCAGAAAAAGACTAGAAATGAGATGACATGATTTAAAGGGCTGACTGCATTTTACCAGTGCTGCTTGCATGCCTCATTATAGTCACTGATGTTCAAGAAATAAGTTCATCAACTAATTTTGAACAATTATAAAAACTTGTCATGCAATCACAAGACAAAGAAAGCCAAGTTATTAGAAGAGATTATTTGATCTGTAATAATTGTCATCATTTCAGTATCATCTAATGTATTCTTCTGGATACAAATGTGGTCACAGTGAAAAAAGCTGAGGACAGCTGACTGCTGCATCCCACTGAAATAACCAAACCTGAATGATTCCTGGTTAGTGGGATCAGAGGTATTAAGATGACCAGCATATAGCCCAAAAATAATTTCCTCTGGCTACTTCTGAAATATTTAGCTACACATGTCTTATTTTTGTGAAGGCCACATAGGAAATAAAAATATTAAAAATCAACCTGCTGTAATTAAGTGTGCTAAAATATGTGCTGTTATACAATCTGGTTTATATACTCCTGCAACCATCTTTCAACATGCAAATCCTGTATTTGCATGAATATACACAGCTTGCAGATTAGTATACAAAAAGAGACTATTGTGATGCTCTAGTCGAGCCTCCAGCCGGAAATGCTTGTTTGCATCAAGTATTTGTATTTGTCAGTCTATTTGTATTTCCATATCTCCACCCATCCCTCAGTTGTTAAATTTTCTGAGCAAAAGTTCATGCTTCCTCAAATTTTTCTATCCACCCACTTAGCTTTGAACATCTCCCTCTCCCTGGGAAAAACTGATCTGAATTCTTTGATGTTACAAATTCTCCTTGTAGGACAGCAGACATCCAGTTTGACCTGTACATGTCTGCATTTGCATGAGAATGACTTTCCTTCTTCCTGTGTGTATTTGGGAAGGAAAGCAGGGGAGTCACTAAGCAATGTTCTCTTATTGCACAGATGCCATAGCAGCAAAGATTCAAAATACATTGATTGCAACTTCTGTAAGTTAATGCCTGAAACACTCTCAAGATTTCTTGTATCCAAGTCAAAAGTACTTCCAGCCTTAGAAAACTTACGTTGTTAGTCTGTACTGGTTTGTCTGTTTTCATTTGTGTTGTCATGAAAGGTAAGAGAAAGATGTTTCAGCTTAAAGCAGGTTGGGACAGTAGGCATCAAAACAAACTAGCGGGAATTTGTGTTTCATTTATGCTTATTGAGAAATCTGATATAGTAGGTGTATGTTCTAGACTAATCAGATTACAATATAATGCAATTGAGTAGCTCATCTTCAACAGCAATCTCGCATTTATAATGAGCAAAGCTTAAACTTGAGCAAAGTCATACTGCTCTTCTCTGGCTTAATTTGCAGTTATCCAAAGAGCAATACTACAGATAATGAATTTCAAGTTAATCAAATTGTTGTACCAATGAGCTTGGTAGTTCATCTTCAGTTTCAAGTTCATAAGATCATTTATGGTCAGCTACTTAAAAAGGAAAGTCTTCTCTTCATCAAAATTGTAGTCTAGTTAGTTTTTCTGATTTGTGTCAAGATGAAGTTTGGAGGAGAGAAACGCACAGAAATTAAAAGTAGAATGATAAAATTTATTCTCAGTGGAAAAAACCGATCCATTTAAAGGCGCCTGTGTGCTTTCTGATACCTTCAGATAAATTTTTTCCTATAGTGAAATATAATTTTACTATTATTCTTTCCAGACTAAATATATTAACCAGTTGTTTCACTAACCAGTAAAAAAAAAAGTTACATGACCACACATGCACTGAAGTTTCGTGAGAATGTCTAAACCATGACATGAAATCATCTGCAAGGGGAGGGAAAGTCATCATGAATATACCTTTAAATGTTTGTGCAAAATTCTAGATGGACTTCACAGAAGCTTTGAACATTTTCTTTTCATCTGCACTGTCAGAACCTTCTGAGAGAGCTTTGTCTGCTCCTGACCCTTTCCTCTAAATACTTTGAGTTTAAATATCCACTTCCCATGAAGGTGCCTACCTGCTTTGAAAGATTTAATGAAATGTTCATAGCCAGTATAAAATATGTTATGAAACATGTAGGAGACTAAAATCAGGTTGATTCACAGATTTGGTGCCAGTAGCTTGAAATCTAAAAGACACCACAGGCTGATGAAGGTCCATAACTTGGTCTCCTCTGCAGTGCCAGTGTGAGGGACAGATCCAGTCACCCACTTCAGCTAGCAGAAAAACCTTCCTCTGCTGTGATGGACACAGGACTGACCCCAGTGGGGCTGATGTCCTCAGCAAAGGACAGCATTTGCAAGGTGCACAGACCAGCAGGAAGTACTGGGTGCCAGAGCAGGAATGCAGACCTGTGGTGTGGAACAGGAAAGGTCAGGCTTTGCAATCAGCTTTTCCAGTGCCTGAGCAAGAGCTTGTACCCACCGCATTGGATCATTTGCTGGGATAGGGAAGGAGGAGGAGGGGAGAAAATTGACCTGGGTGATGGATCTGTGGACTGCTGGTGTGTACGCTCATGTGCTGGAACCATGTGAGTGTTAACACATGGTCACCCTATCAAAGGTCTGTATATGAAACTCAGCTGCTGGAGTGACAGAAGATTTTGTGCTGTTAGCGCACACTTCATTAAAATACCAGCTGAAATCCAACTCTGAAATCCCACAGTTTGTGTTAGTTGATAAAACTCAATGCCTCCAATTACTGTTAGTATGGCTTTAAAATAATATTTTGTTGTAGTAAAGGTCTCCTTGTGATGAGGAATAGCTGGCGTTCACAACTTGAAATTTGGGAGAGAGTGTAAATACGTGGTGGGGTGGGGAATATGATCAAGACTGCTTTTACCACTGTACTCTACATCTTCCAGCAGCAGCGCTGTACAAAACCAAATCAGGGATGCAATACTGAACAATGGAAAGGTTAAATGTTTTTGCCTCCTGTATTTAAATAAGCTTGTAATGGAATAAAGTAAACAGTTGCAAGTCCTGCTTGAATCCAAGAGGCAGTTTCACAATCTGGAGAGGAGAAAATGTCACTGCTTTATATGGTTTGAGTGTTCCTTAATCCTGCAAAGCACTTGTATGAAGATAAGACTTTTTCTCATTTTAATCCCCAGGTCTCATTCATATGCTCAAAATTCAGCTCCTGTTCAGGAGTTTTGGAGGAGCAGGACCTTGTTAGCTGTACTGAAACGTCTGCAATCGGACATTGCTGTAGGTTCTTCCTCTGCCTGTGTGCAGATATGCTCTCAGTTAAAATGAGCTCAGCGCCTCAAAGCACAGTCATGGTGGAGATTCACACAGTTAGTTGGGGTTTTTCCAGAGCAGCTTGGCTATTCAGCAGGCAGCCTTGTGCATGGGATTGACCTTTAAACAGGGGTACAGCCTTGTTGCCCTTAGGTTTCTAGAAGGGCAAAAGCATGTCAACTCTTCTGTCCAGAATGTGCCCACTTGGTGTCATTCTAAGACAGAAAGAAGAAATGTGATCAGGTTCCTCAAATTTGTATTTCTAAGCTACATAGTAGCATTGTTACAAATATTCATATAAGGTGTTCACAAAAAATGACATCCATGCATTTGTATATTGCTTTAGCTACAGGCTTCTATTCATGACAAACCATTTTAAAAACATCATTGGATATCTCATGAAAGTTTAATAAGACTCTTTGTTGACACAGTAGGAAATCTTTTCAGAAGATTTTCTTTTAGATCAAAACTCTTTGGGCTTCTTGCTGAGAAGTGTAAGTGACTCCTACAGTCCTAGCTGATCTCCACTAGTTGTGGATGCAATTGCAGACAAAAATGGAAAAATCCAGTGATGGAGAGAAGGAGGCACTAAGTGAGTGCTTAGGCATTAATCATTTAATTTTTATTCTGTTGATTCTGGTCAGAGCTCTAGACTTGAGCCAGGCCAGGATTTCATGCCAGAGCATGAAAGTGCCAGCAACCACCAGAATTATTTGCTCCTAAATAATGACTCTATTGTGGAGCCTGCTGGATTCAGAAAGAGTGCTGAACTGCCTTTTGCCTTTCAGGCTTCTACAGGGCACTCTCTCTTGGGCCACTATGCCTGGGTAAGGTGATGAGCCTGAGCAGAGGTCCCCTAAAAGACAGCAGGCTGAGTCAGGCACCAGCCTGCTGCCCAGGAGGAGGTGATGAAGTGTGCGATGCTTTTATGCTCCTCAGTTTCCTGAGGGCCACTTGGAATTTCATCCTCTCCTTGTTTAACTCGCTCTCAATTCAAATGGCACAGCTAGTGGGTTCTTGGCTTACTCACCCCACCAAATACCAGTAGAAGTCCTTTAACTGTTTGCAAAAGCAGTAAAATTTTGCTTTCTGCTTGTAGGTCAGCCATGGGAACCAGGTTGGTGTATATTTTTGTCTGATTTAATACAGAGATGTGAATCAAGGGCATGAATAAGAAGGGAAAGTGCTATGCATCAGGTACACAGGAAATGCTAAATTATCTCAGGTGCTCATGAGTTTGTTAGAAATGTGTCCCAGACACTGGTATTTTCTGATTCTGTTGAGCTGGAAAACATTACAGACCCAGTCTTTGTTGAAATCTGAACGTTTCCCCCTGCTGAAACCAGGCGTGCACAGCAACAAAAAACAAAAGGAACTTTTCACACCTCAAAATAGATTTAATTTGGGTTCAGTCAGAGTTTGGGGCAAAGGTTTGTGATCTTTCTCATTTTAATCAAAGGAGTTGGCTCATGCCCTCAAAACGTTCATTGTCAGAGTAAGATCAGCAGAATTCACTTGCAGGTCCATTAAGCAAACAAAACCACATTCCCTGCTGTCACCTAAATTCATTCTTTGGCAATTTTTAGAAGCTCTTTTTTAAAAATAACTTTCTCTGGGTTCCAGGACCACTATTACTGCAGCCTCAGTGGTTATATGTGTTTATATAAACACAAAACACAACATAGTGAAGTTCACACACCTATCTTTTGCCACCACAATCCTTAGTCTGAAACAAAACAAAACAGTCATAAAACTGCATTCTGATATCCTTTAAATCAGTATTGAAACCCTTCCAGAATGTGAAAGTTATTCTGGCATCTCGCTGAAGGTTAACTTTAGCATTCTGGAAGGATTTCAATAGTAATGAAAAGGACAGTAAAGAGAGTAAAGCTATTTCAGAAGCATTCCTGAAGGATAATGCTGGCATGCTAGAGAGATTTCAACAGTAGGCTAGAGGGCAGCAAAATTATTTGTAAAGTATTCCTGAAGGAGAACTTTAATAATCTAGTAGTATTTAAAATAGTTCTGCTGTGGTGGTAAAACTATGTAGCAACTGTCTCTGACAGGTAATTTCATTCTTTGAAATAACAAGTCAAAGCCTCAAATGCATGAAACCTGCTGCACAGAAACTATGTCTGTAAGGAACAGAGAGGCAGAGCACTTGCTCTGGAGTCTGGTGAGTGTCACTGATGGAAGTCACAGGGGTTGAAAGGTGACATCCAGCCCTGTGCAGAGGTCCTATCTGAGAAGGTGGGCATGTATCTTAGGGTCACCTCCACTGCCTCCCTGTGGGCCAGTGAGCTTTCTGCTCAGGTGTCAGGTTCTCTCTCATTCCACCTAAAGATCTACAAATCTGGAACCTTCACAGTCTCAAAAGAAATTGAGTGGGTGATCTCACCCAGTGGATTTTTCTGAAGGTCTGGATGCTACATTTTGCCTCAGCTGGCAATACCACAAGAGCAGGTTTTCTTATAAAGTCTCCCTTCTTAGTCCAGCTGACTCAGAGAAACACACAGACATGTGAAAATTAAGGTCAGACACAATTTAGCTGACCAAATATGCAACCCAGCATTAAATTTGTTTGGGTTGGAGCAAATTTCAGCTAGCAGTTCTAGCTCCATCTATATTGTATCCTAACTGGTATGCTGGATTAAGCTACAGTATGTATTAGAGGTAACCATGAGCCAGTGGATGAGGAGCAATTAACTTGTGCTCCCATCTTTCCCACCATTCCCTTTGCTTTCTGTTGAGAGAAATAAAGGCATGAGGCATTTCATGCCCTGTCTGTACAAGGAGTGGTCTCATCCACAAGCAGGGCATGACTTGCAATAGGGAGATTATCTTTATTTTTGATTCTTTCCTAAGAACAACAGACACACTTGAAAAACAATGGCAAATTTCAGTCATACTTGTAAAAGATATTACATTTTGCTATCTTCACCTCATTCATGTGCTTGTGCCACCATGGCGCCAATAGTATTGCCATAGCCTTTAGCAAATGCTGCTCTTTACCAGAGATGATCAAGTTCATCTAGTCTGTTCCTTTTTGAGATTATACTGAATTCCTTCATTTGAAACAGCCTTCCCAAAACAAAAGTGACAGCACACTGTACGTAAATTTTTGCTCTAAGCTCATCCACATGGGCATATGTAGAAAACAGAAATTAATACAAGTTTCTTGAAATACAATCCCATGAATTTACTGAGAGCCAAATTATGAATTCTCAAATGGAGATTTGGTAAAGATCTGGGTGCTTTTGCAGCTGGCATATGATTTTGCAGAAAGTATGTTCAGAGTCTGGAGCAGATGGTGCTGGCAAAGATAGAAAGTATCCCAAGGGAAACCTCAGATATGCTCTCTACAAACATTTAAATGGGGTATAGTCAAGACTGTCTTTAACCAAGCTTCTGAGAAAATCCGTAGAGACCAGGGGTTGTTCACAGGAACTGTGTGGTGTATCATTCTGATGGATTAATATTCTCCATGGAAAATCATAATCTCTTTGAGAACTGGAGGCTGGGGGTAGGAAATGGAGTAATCTGACTCACTTGTTTTACATGAAATGCTCCCCTGGATCTTGCAGTAACAGCTATCAAATATGGAGTTGCTGCCAGTGTAAAATGTGTGTGCTTGTTAATATTACCCAGAAATGCTCTCTCATCCTAAAGACAATGTCCTGAAACTTCCAGGTTCCCAGTTGTGCTTTACTTCTCTATTACATGGTCTGAACTGTGCCGTATTCTTCAAAGGTGCAGTGGTTTACATCACTAGTGCTGGCCATAGGAGTCCTTTCTTTTTTCTTCTTCTTCCAGAGATTATTGCTGTCCACTGGAGTTTCTTCCAGTGGCTTTTCTCACTTATGAAGTAGGTGTTCCCAGGTTCCGATAAAGTCATCATTTGCATAGCCTGACAAGGAAAGATTAGATTTATCAGCGTTTTCTGTAAGCCGATGTCCTTCAAGGACAGCCCCCAGAAAGCAGAGGTGAATGCAGCAAGGGGGGCGGCATTAATCATCTTCACCATCGGAAATAAGGAAGAATAAATAAATAAACAGCTTAGCACCATGATCAGGTATCAGGGGGTTACTTCAGGTCGCATAGACATTAAATGCAATCCCGAGGATGTCAGGACCAATGCCACAGACGTTTTCGTTACGGCGGCTTTGTGAGCAGCGAGGGAGAGCGTTGCTTGAGGCGATATAATAATGTTATCAATAATAACAGGGTGTATATTGTGGCAGCTCAATGAGTTGGTCCTGGGGGTGAACCTTGCTGTAACTACAAGTGTTAGGGTTTCCACATTTCTCTTTGGAGCTAGTGATGGGGAATGCTGACACAGGGACATCCATGGGCTGTCTCTCTCATCCTCTGGGTGGCTCATACTGAGCAGATGGAGTGCTGGCATCAATAATAGGAAGAATTTCACCAGGGGGACTTGATGAGGGGTATTACAAGTTAACTAATTACTAGAAAAGAAGACAGGGCCCCCCACTAAGGAGGATGAGGTGCTGGGACACTGGGCTGAGGAAGAGTTGGAAGATGTCATGATTGATGTGATTGTGCCTGGAGTGAACAAACTGGCACCCCAAAAATCAACCAGATTATCAGGGCTCTGCTCCCCACAAAATACTACAACTTGTAAAGCTGAGCCTTCTGCCCCAGGTTAGCTGGGGTGCTGTTGTTTTGTGGGTATAACTCTGTCAAAGATCCTTCTGGGCACTGATATTTAGCAATTTCAGTACACAGAATTTGTAGCTGTTGCTTCTTGAAAAAAACTAAATCGACAAAAATTTTTCAAAAACCCGTTCAAGTGTGTAACTTTGCACACCAGAGTAGCTTCAATTTAATAGTACTGAAAGTGTGATTGCACACATATTGCCAGAGTAGAAGCATCCTGCAATTTTTTATAGTGACTGAAAATTATGATTTTTTAAATATTTGGAAGAGTGTCAATATCTTTGAAGTGAAACCATCCTTTTCTAATTATTAAGAAAAGGCTTTTTAATCATATTACTCAAAATCCTTATCAATATATTCAGCTCACTG
This sequence comes from Dicrurus megarhynchus, assembly GCA_013399195.1. Classification (NCBI taxonomy): domain Eukaryota; kingdom Metazoa; phylum Chordata; class Aves; order Passeriformes; family Dicruridae; genus Dicrurus; species Dicrurus megarhynchus. The sequence goes on from VXAD01003452.1 coordinate 405,739, forward strand.
AAATTCTGAAATGGGAAATCAGCCTCTAATTCAAAAATTATGAAAAATACAGAAATTATCTGAAATTCAAAATAAAAGCAGATTTCTGTCCTTACATAGGAAAACAACTTCAAATGTACAATGTTATTGATGAAATAGTTCCCAATTTTGTCTTTATTCTGATATGTACTGAGAAAATAACTTAACTGCTTCTCCAAGGACATTTTGTATATTTAGCACTACGAAAGCATCCTGAAGGCTTTCTGGTACAGCTTGCTGCTAGCATCTCTTTGTTCTTTTCAACATCTTTTTAAAATAGTCAGAATTTTAAAAAGCAATTTAACTTTATAAAAAGCTAATTTTATTTATTTGGGTTATTTTTATTTATTAACCAATTTGCTTCTGGGTTGATTTTCTTAAGTGCTAAGCTTCATAATGGAAATGCTGACACAACTTTAAGTATAGGAGCAAATGCTATTCTAATAATTCAGCTGAATAAATACCAGCCAGCATTTAGTTATTTTCCCAGGAACTGAAAAAACAGCCACTTCCTTTATAGTGTCCCTTTGTAAAGTAAAAGTTCCACAGCCTGCTAATCATCACTATGAAATTTTCTATTAAAAAACCTCCAACCTTTCTTTTGTTTATTCTGCTAGATCTTTGTGGTTCCATATTAGTCATGTTTAAAAAAAACCCTCACACACACAAAAAAAAAAATCAAAACACTGAGTTGGCATTGAGCCACAATTTTGACCTATTTCAAAAAGCACCATTTTTGACTTCTGTCACTCTTATGGATGAGAAAAAGAGAGTGAGCTCAGCTGAATGATTCAGGTGCTGATCCAGGTTTCAAATGTTCAGAACTATTCTTGAATAAATTAATACTGCACAATGTGGTTTAATGAGTTAAAATTCTTCACAGCAGATGATAACCTGCTCCTGACAGATGGGGTATAGCAGTCTGTATGATTTCATCTGATATAACAACCTACTGCAATGCTGCAGGTATCACATAAAGTCACAACAGTGGAAGGTTCATAGAAATTATTTCACTCTGCAAGTTCCTGCTGTGCTGGGGAAGAGCAACAATTAATTTTGCACTGAAAAAGTAGGAATAGTTTGAGTTTGAGGATTTTTTTTGGGGGGGGGGGG